>CM024721.1:32892693-33155093 GCA_014182545.1 Eucalyptus globulus | reverse complement strand
AAAGAAAGAACCCAGAATGTGTTGCTGCACAAGTTGAGGCCGTACACCAGGAACTTCGATATTACTTGCAGGAGTGCCATAACTTAGAGTAATTTTCTAGTCACGTTATAGTGATAGTTCTTGGGGCACTTCGTTCGAATTTTTTTCACCGACAACTTCTACGTTTTTGGAGGCCGAAGAAGCATGGATTAGTACGTCGCTCACAATTAGTGCTGCAATGATATGGACCCAAAATAATACCCTCTCTAAAATAATGCACATATAAAAAGTGCAATAAAATACGGAACCGCGCGCTGTTGTGTCGCATGCACTTGGCACGGGAACAGCACGTGCGACACACGCGCCAGTGGAAGACCGGATCTCGTGCATTGCATAAGCATGTTAGTTTGAAGCTAATGCAGCGATGTCATGAAGGTAAAGTAATTTACAACCATTGCGATGAGGTTAGCATAGCGGTAGGCTGACGGGGAGATATTTCGGGAGGCAAATGATCATCTAGAACCGAATCGCTGCGTGTATTGCACGTGCAGGTGAGTTTGAAGTTAATCGCAGGGATGTCGACAAGGTAAAGTAAGTTACAACCATTGTGATGAGGGATAGAATAAGCGGTAGGCTGACGGGGAGATCTTTGGCGAGGTAAATGATCATCTGGATTGATAGAAAGAACCCGAATGTGTTGTCGCACAGGTTGAGGCCGTACACTAGGAGCTCGACATTACTTGGAGGAGTGCCATAACTTAGAGTAATTCTAGTCACGTTATAGTGATAGTTATTCTGCGCAACTTCGTTGGAATTCTTTTCATCGACAACTTCTACGATTTTTGGAGGCTGAAGCACGGATTAGTACGCTGCACTCACAATTAGCGCAGCGATGATATGGACCCAAAATAATACCCTCTCTAAAATAATGCACATATAAAAGTGCAATAAAATACGGGAACTACGCTGTTGCGTCGCACGCGCTTGGCACGGGAACGGCACGTGCGACGCACATGCCAAGTGGAAGACCGAATCGCCGCGTGCATTGCACACGCAGGTGAGTTTGAAGTTAATCGCAGCGATGTCGGGAAGGTAAAGTAAGTTACAACCATTGCGATGAGGCTTAGCATAAGCGGTAGGCTGACGGGGAGATCTTTGGGGAGGCAAATGATCATCTAGACTGATAGAAAGAACCCGAATGTGTTGCCGCACAGGTTGAGGCCGTACACCAGGAGCTCGACATTACTTGGAGCAGTGCCATAACTTAGAGTAATGCTAGTCACGTTATAGTGATAGTTGTTCTGCGCAACTTCGTTGGAATTTTTTTCATCGACAACTTCTTCGATTTTTGGAGGCTGAAGCACGGATTGGTGCCTCGTGCTCAAAATCAGCGCAGCGATGATATGGACCCTAAATAATACCCTCTCTAACTAAAACACAAAAAAAAGTGCAATAAAATTAGGGAACAGCGCTCTTGCGTCGCACGCACTTGGCACGGGAACGGCACGTGCGACGCATGCGCCCAGTGGAAGACCGAATTGCTGCGATCATTGCACGCGCAGGTGAGTTTGAAGTTAATCCTAGGGATGTCATGAAGGTAAAGTAAGTTACAACCATTGCGATGAGGGATAGCATAAGCGGTAGGCTGATGGGGAGATCTTTGGTGAGGCAAATGATCATCTGGACTGTTAGAAAGAACCCGAATGTGTTGCCGCACAGGTTGAGGCCGTACACTAGCTGCTCGACATTACTTGGAGGAGTGCCATAACTTAGAGTAATTCTAGCCACGTTATAGTGATAGTTGTTCTGCGCAACTTCGTTGGAATTTTTACCATCGACAACTTCTACGATTTTTGGAGGCTGAAGCACGGATTAGTACGTCGCGCTCACAATTAGCGCTGCGACGATATGGACCCAAAATAATACCCTCTCCAATAATGCACAAATAAAGGTGCACTAAAATACGGGAACCGCGCTGTTGCGTCGCATGCTTTTGGCACGGGAACAGCACGTGCGACGCACGCGCCGAGTGGAAGACCGAATCGCCGCATGCATTGCACGCATGGGTGAGTTTGAAGTTAATCGCAGCGATGTCGTGAAGGTAAAGTCAGTTACAACCATAGCGATGAGGGCTAGCATAAGCGGTAGGCTGACGGGGAGATATTTGGGGAGGCAAATGATCATCTGGACTGATAGAAACAACCTGAATGTGTTGCCGCACAGGTTGAGGCCATACACCAGGAGCTTGACATTACTTGGAGGAGTGCCATAACTTAGAGTAATGCTAGTCACGTTATAGTGATAGTTGTTCTGCGCAACTTCATTGGAATTTTTTTCATCGACAACTTCGATTTTTGGAGGCTGAAGCACGGATTGGTGCCTCGTGCTCACAATTAGTGCAGCGATGATATGGACCCTAAATAATACCCTCTCCAACCAAATACACAAATAAAAGTGTAATAAAATTAGGGAACAGCGCTCGTGCGTCGCACGCACTTGGCACGGGAACGACACGTGCGACGCATGCGCCCAGTGGAAGACCGAATTGATGCGATCATTGCACGCGCAGGTGAGTTTGAAGTTAATCCTAGGGATGTCGTGAAGGTAAAGTAAGTTACAACCATTGCGATGAGGGATAGCATAAGCGGTAGGCTGACGGGGAGATCTTTGGTGAGGGAAATGATCATCTGGACTGTTAGAAACAACCTGAATGTGTTGCCGCACAGGTTGAGGCCGTACACTAGCAGCTCGACATTACTTGGAGGAGTGCCATAACTTAGAGTAATGCTAGTCACGTTATAGTGATAGTTGTTCTGCGCAACTTCATTGGAATTTTTTTCATCGACAACTTCGATTTTTGGAGGCTGAAGCACGGATTGGTGCCTCGTGCTCACAATCAGCGCAGCGATGATATGGACCCTAAATAATACCCTCTCCAAACAAATACACAAATAAAAGTGTAATAAAAATTAGGAACAGCGCTCGTGCCGCACGCACTTGGCACGGGAACGACACGTGCGACGCATGCGCCCAGTGGAAGACCGAATTGCTGCGATCATTGCACGCGCAGGTGAGTTTGAAGTTAATCCTAGGGATGTCGTGAAGGTAAAGTAAGTTACAACCATTGCGATGAGGGATAGCATAAGCGGTAGGCTGACGGGGAGATCTTTGGTGAGGGAAATGATCATCTGGACTGTTAGAAAGAACCCGAATGTGTTGCCGCACAAGTTGAGGCCGTATACCAGGAGCTCGACATTACTTGGAGGAGTGCCATAACTTAGAGTAATTCTAGCCACGTTATAGTGATAGTTGTTCTGCGCAACTTCGTTGGAATTTTTGTCATCGACAACTTCTACGAGTTTTGGAGGCTGAAGCACGGATTAGTACGTCGCGCTCACAATTAGCGCTGCGACGATATGGACCCAAAATAATACCCTCTCTAAAATAATGCACATATAAAAGTGCAATAAAATACGGGAACCGCGCTGTTGCATCACATGCGCTTGGCACGGGAACAGCACGTGCGACGCACGCGCCCAGTGGAAGACCGAATCGCCGTGTGCATTGCACGCGGAGGTGAGTTTGAAGTTAATCGCAGTGATGTGATGAAGGTAAAGTAAGTTACAACCATAGCGATGAGGGTTAGGATAAGTGGTATGCTGACGGGGAGATCTTTCGGGAGGCAAATGATCATCTGGACTGATAGAAACAACTTGAATGTGTTGCTGCATAGGTTGAGGCCGTACACCAGGAGCTCAACATTACTTGGAGGAGTACCATAACTTAGAGTAATGCTAGTCACATTATAGTGATAGTTGTTCTGCGCAACTTCGTTGGAATATTTGTCATCGACAACTTCTACGATTTGTGGAGGCCGAAGCACGGGGCGGTACGTCGCGCTCCCAACCAGCGCAGCGACGACATGCTCCCAAAATAATACCCACTATAAAAAAAAGCACAAAAAAAAGTGCAAAAAAATTAGGGAAAGCGCTCGTGCGACCCACGCACTTGGCACAGGAACGGCACTTGCGACGCACGCGCGTAGCGGAAAATCGAATTGCTGCGTGCATTGCACGCGCAGGTGAGTTTGAAGTGAATCCCAGGGATGTCGACATGGTAAAGTAAGTACAACCATTGCGATGAGGGTTAGCATAAGTGGTAGGCTGACGGGGAGATCATTGGTGAGGTAAATGATCATCTGGACTGATAGGAAGAACCCGAACGTGTTGCCACAGAGGTTGAGGCCGTACACCAACAGCTCGACATTACTTGGAGGAGTGCCATAACTTAGATTAATTCTAGTCACGTTATAGTGATAGCTACTCTGCGCAACTTCGTTGGAATTGTTTTCATCGACAACTTCTACGATTTTTGGAGGCTGAAGCACGGTTAGTACGTTGTGCTCACAATTAGCGCAGCGATGATATGGACCCAAAATAATACCCTCTCTAAAAAAATGGACATATAAAAGTGCAATAAAATACGGGAACCCCGTTGTTGCGTCGCACGCGCTTGGCACGGGAACGGCAGGTGCGATGCACACGCCGAGTGGAAGACCGAATCGCCGCGTGCATTGCACATGGAGGTGAGTTTGAAGTTAATCGCAGCGATGTCGCGAAGGTAAAGTAAGTTACGACCATTGCGATGAGGGTTAGCATATGCGGTAGGCTGACGGGGAGATCTTTAGGGAGGCAAATGATCATCTGGACTGATAGAAAGAACCCGAATGTGTTGCCGCACAGGTTGAGGCCATACACCAGGAGCTCGACATTACTTGGAGGAGTGCCATAACTTCGAGTAATGCTAGCCACGTTATAGTGATAGTTGTTCTGCGCAACTTCGTTGGAATTTTTTTCATCGATAACTTCTTCGATTTTTGGAGGCTGAAGCATGGATTGGTACCTCGTGCTCACAATCAGCGCAGCGATGATATGGACCTTAAATAATACCCTCCTTAAACTAATACACAAATAAAAGTGCAATAAAATTAGGTAACCGCGCTCGTGCGTCGCACGCGCTTGGCACGGGAATGGCTCGTGCGACACATGCGCCAAGGGGAAGACCGAATCGCTGCGTGCATTGCGCGTGCAGTTGAGTTTGAAGTTAATCCCAGGGTTGTCGTGATGGTAAAGTAAGTTACAACCATTTCTATGAGGGATAGCATAAGCGGTAGGCTGACGGGGAGATCTTTGGTGAGGCAGATGATCATCTGGACTGATAGAAAGAACCCGAATGTGTTGCCGCACAGGTTGAGGCCGTACACCAGGAACTCGATAGTACTTGCAGGAGTGCCATAACTTAGAGTAATTCTACTCACATTATAGTGATAGTTGTTCTGGGCACTTCGTTCGAATTTTGTCACCGACAACTTCTACGATTTTTGGAGGCTGAAGGACGGATTAGTACGTGGCGCTCACAATTAGCGCTGCGATGATATGGACCCAAAATAATACCCTCTCTAAAATAATGCACATATAAATGTGCAATAAAAAACGGGAACCGCGCTGTTGCGTCGCATGCACTTGGCACGAGAACAGCACGTGCGACGCACGCGCTTGGCACAGGAACTGCACTTGCGACGCACGCGCGTAGCGGAAAATCGAATTGCTGCGTGCATTGCACGCGCAGGTGAGTTTGAAGTGAATCCCAGGGATGTCGACAAGGTAAAGTAAGTACAACCATTGCGATGAGGGATAGCATAAGTGGTAGGCTGACGGGGAGATCATTGGTGAGGTAAATAATCATCTGGACTGATAGGAAGAACCCGAATGTGTTGCCACAGAGGTTGAGGCCGTACACCAACAGCTCGACATTACTTGGAGGAGTGCCATAACTTAGACTAATTCTAGTCACGTTATAGTGATAGCTACTCTGCGCAACTTCGTTGGAATTGTTTTCATCGACAACTTCTACGATTTTTGGAGGCTGGAGCACGGTTGGTACGTTGTGCTCACAATTAGCGCAGCGATGATATGGACCCAAAATAATACCCTCTCTAAAAAAATGCACATATAAAAGTGCAATAAAATACGGGAACCGTGTTGTCGCGTCGCACGCGCTTGGCACGGGAACGGCAGGTGCGACGCACACACCGAGTGGAAGACCGAATCGCCGCATGCATTGCACACGCAGGTGAGTTTGAAGTTAATCGCAGCGATGTCGCGAAGGTAAAGTAAGTTACAACCATTGTGATGAGGGTTAGCATATGCGGTAGGCTGACGGGGAGATCTTTAGGGAGGCAAATGATCATCTGGACTGATAGAAAGAACCCGAATGTGTTGCCGCACAGGTTGAGGCCGTACACCAGGAGCTCGACATTACTTTGAGGAGTGTCATAACTTAGAGTAATTCTAGTCACGTTATAGTGATAGTTGTTCTCCGCAACTTCGTTGGAATTTTTGGAGGCTGAAGCACGGATTGGTATGTCGCGCTCATAATCATCGCAGCCACGATATGCACCAAAAATATGGACCAAAAATAATACCCTCTCAAAAATAATGCAAAAATAAAAGTGGAATAAAATTAGGGAACCGCGCTCGTGCGTCGCACGCGCTTGGCACGGGAACGGCTTGTGCGACGCATGCGCCAAGGGGAAGACCGAATCGCTGCGTGCATTACGCGTGCAGTTGAGTTTGAAGTTAATCCCAGGGTTGTCGTGACGGTAAAGTAAGTTACAACCATTGTGATGAGGGATAGCATAAGCGGTAGGCTGACGGGGAGATCTTTGGTGAGGCAAATGATCATCTGGACTGATAGAAAGAACCCGAATGTGTTGCTGCACAAGTTGAGGCCGTACACCAGGAACTCGATATTACTTGCAGGAGTGCCATAACTTAGAGTAATTCTAGTCACGTTATAGTGATAGTTCTTCTGGGCACTTCGTTCGAATTTTTTTCACCGACAACTTCTACGATTTTTGGAGGCCGAAGCATGGATTAGTACGTCGCGCTCACAATTAGTGCTGCAATGATATGGACCCAAAATAATACCCTCTCTAAAATAATGCACATATAAAAGTGCAATAAAATACGGGAACCGCGCTGTTGTGTCGCATGCACTTGGCACGGGAACAGCACGTGCGACACACGCGCCGAGTGGAAGACCGGATCTCGTGCATTGCATAAGCATGTTAGTTTGAAGCTAATCGCAGCGATGTCATGAAGGTGAAGTAAGTTACAACCATTGCGATGAGGGTTAGCATAAGCGGTAGGCTGACGGGGAGATATTTCGGGAGGCAAATGATCATCTAGACTGATAGAAACAACTCGAATGTGTTGCCGCACAGGTTGAGGCCGTACATCAGGAGCTCGACATTACTTGGAGGAGTGCCATAACTTAGAGTAATGCTAGTCACGTTATAGTGATAGTTGTTCTGCGCAACTTCGTTGGAATATTTGTCATCGACAACTTCTACGATTTTTGGAGGCCGAAGCACGGAGGGGTACATCGTGCTCCCAATCAGCGCAGTGACGATATGCACCCAAAATAATACACACTATAAAAAAAGCACAAAAAAAGTGCAATAAAGTTAGTGAACAGCGCTCGTGCGACCCACGCGCTTGGCACGGGAACGGCACGTGCGACGCACCCACCTAGCGGAAAACCAAATCGCTGCGTGCATTGCACGCGCAGGTGAGTTTGAAGTGAATCCCAGGGATGTCGACAAGGTAAAGTAAGTATAACCATTGCGATGAGGTATAGCATAAGTGGTAGGCTGACGGGGAGATGATTGGTGAGGTGAATGATCATCTGGACTGATAGGAAGAACCCGAACGTGTTGCCGCAGAGGTTGAAGCCGTACACCAGGAGCTCGACATTACTTGGAGGAGTGCCATAACTTAGAGTAATTCTAGTCACGTTATAGTGATAGCTATTCTGCGCAACTTCGTTGGAATTCTTTTCATCGACAACTTCTACGATTTTTGGAGGCTGAAGCATGGAATGGTACGTCGTGCTCACAATCAGCGCAGCGACGATATGGACCCAAAATAATACCCTCTCCAAAATGATACACAAATAAAAGTGCAATAAAATGAGGGAACCACGCTCGTGCGCCGCATGCGCTTGGCACGGGAACGGCACGTGCGACGCATGCGCCCAGTGGAAAACCGAATCGCCGTGTGCATTGCACACGCAGGTGAGTTTGAAGTTAATCGCAGGGATGTCGTGAAGGTAAAGTAAGTTACAACCATTGCGATGAGGGATAGCATAAGCGGTAGGCTGACGGGGAGATCTTTGGTGAGGCATATGATCATCTAGACTGTTAGAAAGAACCCGAATGTGTTGCCGCACAGGTTGAGGCCGTACACCAGGAGGTCGACATTACTTGGAGGAGTGTCATAACTTAGAGTAATTCTAGTCACGTTATAGTGATAGTTGTTCTCCGCAACTTCGTTGGAATTTTTGGAGGCGGAAGCAGGGATTGGTACGTCGCGCTCACAATCATCGCAGCCACGATATGCACCAAAAATATGGACCAAAAATAATACCCTCTCAAAAATAATGCACAAATAAAAGTGCAATAAAATTAGGTAACCGCGCTCGTGCTTAGAACGCGCTTGGCACGGGAACGGCTCGTGCGACGAACGCGCCAATGGGAAGACCGAATCGCTGCGTGCATTGCGCATGCAGTTGAGTTTGAAGTTAATCGCGGGGATGTCGTGACGGTAAAGTAAGTTACAACCATTACGATGAGGGATAGCATAAGCGGTAGGCTGACGGGGAGATCTTTGGTGAGGCAAATGATCATCTGGACTGATAGAAAGAACCCGAATGTGTTGCCGCACAGGTTGAGCCAGGAACTCAATACTACTTGCAGGAGTGCCATAACTTAGAGTAATTCTAGTCACGTTATAGTGACAGTTGTTCTGCGCACTTCGTTCGAATTTTTGTCACCGACAACTTCTACGATTTTTGGTGGCTGAACCACGGATTAGTACGTCGCGCTCACAATTAGCACTGCGACGATATGGACCCAAAATAATACCCTCTCTAAAATAATGCACAAATAAAAGTGCAATAAAAATACGGGAACCGCGCTGTTGCGTCGCATGCGCTTGGCACGGGAACAGCACGTGCGGCGCATGTGGCGGGTGGAAGACTGGATCGTCGCGTGCATTGCATACGCAGGTGAGTTTGAAGTTAATCGCAGCGATGTCGTGAAGGTAAAGTAAGTTACAACCATTGCGATGAGGGTTAGCATAAGCGGTAGGCTAACGGGGAGATCTTTGGGGAGGCAAATGATCATCTGGACTGATAGAAACAACCCGAATGTGTTGCTGCACAGGTTGAGGCCGTACACCAGGAGCTCGACATTACTTGGAGGAGTGCCATAACTTAGAGTAATGCTAGTCACGTTATAGTGATAGTTGTTCTGCGGAACTTCGTTGGAATATTTGTCATCGACAACTTCTACGATTTTTGGAGGCCGAAGCACGGAGCGGTACATCGCGCTCCCAACCAGCGCAGCGACGATATGCACCCAAAATAATACCCACTATAAAAAAAAGCACAAAAAAAGTGCAATAAAATTAGTGAACAGCGCTCGTGCGACCCACGCACTTGGCACAGGAATGGCACGTGCGACGCACGCACCTAGCGGAAAACCGAATCGCTGCGTGGATTGCACGCGCAGGTGAGTTTGAAGTGAATCCCAGGGATGTCGACGAGGTAAAGTAAGTATAACCATTGCGATGAGGGATAGCATAAGTGGTAGGCTGACGGGGAGATCGTTGGTGAGGTAAATGATCATCTGGACTGATAGGAAGAACCCGAACGTGTTGCCGCAGAGGTTGAAGCCGTACACGAGGAGCTCGACATTACTTGGAGGAGTGCCATAACTTAGAGTAATTCTAGTCACCTTATAGTGATAGCTATTCTGCGCCACTTCGTTGGAATTTTTTTCATCGACAACTTCTCCGACTTTTGGAGGCTAAAGCACGGACAGGTACGTCGCGCTCACAATTAGTGCAGCGACCGCGACGATATGAACCCAAAATAACACCCTCTCTAAAATAATGCACAAATAAAAGTGGAATAAAATAAGGGAACCACGTTCGTGCGTCGCGTGTGCTTGGCACGAAAACGGCAAGTTCGACGCGCGCGCCCTGGGGAAGACCGAATTGGCAGGTGGCTTGCACGCGTAGGAGAGTTTGAAGTTAATCGCTGCGATGTCGTGAAGGTAAAGTAAGTTAAAACCATTGCGATGACGGATAGCATGCACGGTAGGCTGATGGGGAGATCTTTGGTGAGGCAAATGATCATCTGGACTAATAGAAAGAACCCGAATGAGTTGCTACACAGGTTGAGGCCGTACACCAAGAGCTCGATATTACTTGGAGGAGTGCCATAACTTAGAGTAATTCTAGTCATGTTATAGTGATAGTTGTTCTGCGCAACTTCGTTGGAATTATTGTCATCGACAACTCCTACGATTTTTGGAGGCTGAAGCATGGATTGGTACGTCATGCTCACAATCAGCGCAGCGACGATATGGACCCAAAATAATACCCTCTCCAAAATAATACACAAATAAAAGTGCAATAAAATTAGGGAACCGCGCTCATGCGTCGCATGCGCTTGGCACGGGAACGGGGCATGCGACGCACGCGCCCAGTGGAAAACCGAATCGCCGTGTGCATTGCACACGCAGGTGAGTTTCAAGTTAATCGCAGTGATGTCGTGAAGGTAAAGAAAGTTACAACCATTGCGATGAGGGATAGCATAAACGGTAGGCTGACGGGGAGATCTTTGGTGAGGCAAATGATCATCTGGACTGTTAGAAAGAACCCGAATGTGTTGCCGCACAGGTTGAGGCCATACACCAGGAGCTCGACATTACTTGGAGGAGTGCCATAACGTAGAGTAATTCTAGTCACGTTATAGTGATAGTGGTTCTGCGCAACTTCGTTGGAATTATTGTCATCGACAACTCCTACGATTTTTGAAGGCTGAGGCATGGATTGGTATGTCGTGCTCACAATCAGCGCAGCGGCGATATGGACCCAAAATAATACCCTCTCTAAAATAATACACAACTAAAAGTGCAATAAAATTAGGGAACCGTGCTCGTGCGTCGCATGCGCTTGGCACGGGAACGGCACATGCAACGTACGCGGCCAGTGGAAGACCGAATCGCCGTGTGCATTGCACACGCAGGTGAGTTTGAAGTTAATCGCAGGGATGTCGTGAAGGTAAGGTAGGTTACAACCATTGCGATGAGGGATAGCATAAGCGATAGGCTAATGGGGAGATCTTTGGTTAGGCAAATGATCATCTGGACTGTTAGAAAGAACCCGAATGTGTTGCCGCACAGGTTGAGGCCGTACACCAGGAGCTCGACATTACTTGGAGGAGTGCCATAACTTAGAGTAATTCTAGTCACGTTATAGTGATAGTTGTTCTCCGCAACTTTGTTGGAATAATTGTCATCGACAACTCCTAAGATTTTTGGAGGCTGAAGCATGGATTGGTACGTCGTGCTCACAATCAGCGCAGTGACGATATGGACCCAAAATAATACCATCTCCAAAATAATACACAAATAAAAGTGCAATAAAATTAGGGAATCGTGCTCGTGCCTTGCATGCGCTTGGCACAGGAACGGCTTGTGCCACGCACGCGCAAAGTGGAAAATCGAATCGCCGTGTGCATTGCACACGCAGGTGAGTTTGAAGTTAATCGCAGGGATGTCGTGAAGGTAAAGTAAGTTACAACCATTGCGATGAGGGATAGCATAAGCGGTAGGCTGACGGGGAGATCTGTGGTGAGGCAAATGATCATTTGGACTGTTAGAAAGAACCCGAATGTGTTGCCGCACAGGTTGAGGCCGTACACCAGGAGCTCGACATTACTTGGAGGAGTGCCATAAGTTAGAGTAATTCTAGTCACGTTATAGTGATAGTTGTTCTACGCAACTTCGTTGGAATTATTGTCATCGACAACTCCTACTATTTTTGGAGGCTGAAGCATGGATTGATATGTGGTGCTCACAATCAGCCCAGCGACGATGTGGACCCAAAATAATGCCCTCTCGAAAATAATACACAAATAAAAGTGCAATAAAATTAGGGAACCCGCTTTTGCGTCGGACGGGCTTGGCACGGGAACGGCATGTGCGACACACGCGCCCAGCGGAAGACCGAATCGCCGTGTGTATTGCACACGCAGGTGAGTTTGAAGTTAATCGCAGGGATGTCGTGACGGTAAAGTAAGTTACAACCATTGCGATGAGGGATACAATAAGCGGTAGGCTGACGGGGAGATCTTTGGTGAGGCAAATGATCATCTGGACTGTGAGAAAGAACCCGAATGTGTTGCCGCACAGGTTGAGGCCGTACACCAGGAGCTTGACATTACTTGGAGGAGTGCCATAAGTTAGAGTAATTCTAGTCACGTTATAGTGATAGTTGTTCTGCGCAACTTCGTTGGAATTATTGTCATCGACAATTCCTACGATTTTTGGAGGCTGAAGCATGGACTGATACGTCGTGCTCACAATCAGCGCAGCGACGATACGGACCCAAAATAATGGCCTCTCGAAAATAATACACAAATAAAAGTGCAATAAAATTAGGGAAACGCGCTCGTGCGTCGCACGGGCTTGGCACGGGAACGGCACGTGCGACCCACGTGCCCAGCGGAAGACCGAATCGCCGTGTGCATTGCACACGCAGGTGAGTTTGAAGTTAATCACAGGGATGTCGTGAAGGTAAGGTAAGTTACAACCATTGCGATGAGGGATAGCATAAGCGGTAGGCTAATGGGGAGATCTTTGGTGAGGCAAATGATCATCTGGACTGTTAGAAAGAACCCGAATGTGTTGCCGTATAGGTTGAGGCCGTACACCAGGAGCTCGACATTACTTAGAGGAGTGCCATAACTTAGAGTAATTCTAGTCACGTTATAGTGATAGTTGTTCTGCGCAACTTCGTTGGAATTATTGTCATCGACAACTCCTACGATTTTTGGAGGCTGAGGCATGGATTGGTACGTCGTGCTCACAATCAGCGTAGCGACGATATGGACGCAAAATAATACCCTCTCCAAAATAATACACAAAGAAAAGTGCAATAAAATTAGGGAACCGCGCTCGTGCATCGTATGCGCTTGGCACGGGAAGGGCACGTGCGACGCACGCGCCCAGTGGAAGACCGAATCACCGTGTGCATTGCACACGCAGGTGAGTTTGAAGTTAATCACAGGGATGTCGTGAAGGTAAAGTAATTTACAACCATTGTGATGAGGGATAGCATAAGCGGTAGGCTGACGGGGAGATCTTGGGTGAGGCAAATGATCATCTAGACTGTTAGAAAGAAGCCGAATGTGTTGCCGCACAGGTTGAGGCCGTACACCAGGAGTTCGACATTACTTGGAGGAGTGCCATAACTTAGACTAATTCTAGTCACGTTATAGAGATAGTTGTTCTGAGCAACTTCGTTGGAATTATTGTCATCGACAACTGCTACGATTTTTGGAGGCTGAGGCATGGATTGGTACGTCGTGCTCACAATCAGCGCAGCGACGATGTGGACTGAAAATAATACCCTCTCCAAAATAATACACAAATAAAAGTGCAATAAAATTAAACACAAATAAAAGTGCAATAAAATTCGCAGGGATGTCGTGAGGTTAAAAACTGAGATGAGGATGGCGCGGTAGGCTCGGGAGATCTTTGGTGCACAGAATGTGTTCAGGCGGTACACCAGGAGCTCGACATTACTTGGAGGAGTGCTATAACCCAGAGTAATTCTAGTCACGCACGCGAGGCACGTCGTGAATCGCGATGTGGACGCACGTGCGACGCACGCGCCAAGTGGAAGAATGAATCGCCGAGTGTATTGCAAACGCAGGTGAGTTTGAAGTTAATCGCAGGGAGGTCTTGAAGGTAAAGTAAGTTAAAACCACTGAGATGAGGGATGGCATAAGCGGTAGGCTGACGGGGAGATCTTTGGTGAGGTAAATGATCATCTGGTTTGTTAGAAAGTACCCGAATGTGTTGCCGCACAGGTTGAGGCCGTACACCAGGAGCTCGACATTACTTGGAGGAGTGCTATAACTTAGACTAATTCTAGTCACGTTATAGTGATAGTTGTTCTGCGCAACTTCGTTGGAATTATTGTCATCGACAACTGCTACGATTTTTGGAGGCTGAGGCATGGATTGGTACGTCGTGCTCACAATCAGCGCAGCGACGATGTGGACCGAAAATAATACCCTCTCCAAAATAATACACAAATAAAAGTGCAATAAAATTAGGGAACCGCGCTCGTGCGTCGCACGCGCTTGGCACAGGAACGGCACGTGCGACGCACGCGCCAAGTGGAAGAACGAATCGCCGAGTGCATTGCACACGCCGGTGAGTTTGAAGTTAATCGCAGGGATGTCGTGAAGGTAAAGTAAGTTAAAACCACTGAGATGAGGGATGGCATAAGCGGTAGGCTGACGGGGAGATCTTTGGTGACGCAAATGATCATCTGGACTGTTAGAAAGTACCCGAATGTGTTGCCGCACAGGTTGAGGCAGTACACCAGGAGCTCGACATTACTTGGAGGAGTGCTATAACTTAGAGTAATTCTAGTCACGTTATAGTGATAGTTGTTCTGCGCAACTTCGTTCGAATTATTGTCAACGACAACTGCTACGATTTTTGGAGGCTGAGGCATGGATTGGTACGTCGTGCTCACAATCAGTGCAGCGACGATGTGGACTGAAAATAATACCCTATGTAAAATAATACACAAATAAAAGTGCAATAAAATTAGGGAACCGCGTACGTCGCCGCGCGCAGCACGGAACGCATGCGTCGCCCGCCTGGAAGGCCGAACCCGCACGGAACGTGCACGCAGGTGAGTTTGAAGTTAATCGCACGTGAAGGCGCCCATTGTGATGAGGGCCTGTAAGAAAAATGATCATCTGGACTGTTAGAAAGAACCCGAATGTGTTGCCGCACAGGTTGAGGCCGTACACTAGGAGCTCGACATTACTTGGAGGAGTGCCATAACTTAGAGTAATTCTAGTCACGTTATAGTGATAGTTGTTCTGCGCAACTTCGTTGGAATTATTGTCATCGACAACTGCTACGATTTTTGGACGCTGAAGCATGGATTGCTACGTCGTGCTCACAATCAGCGCAGGGACGATGTGGACCCACAATAATACCCTCTCCAAAATAATACACAAATAAAAGTGCAATAAAATTAGGGAACCGCGCTCGTAAGTCGCACGCGCTTGGCACGGGAACGGCCCGTGCGACGCACGCGCCCAGTGGAAGACCGAATCGCCGTGTGCATTGCGCACGCAGGTGAGTTTGAATTTAATCGCAGGGATGTCGTGAAGGTAAAGTAAGTTACAACCATTGTGGTGAGGGATAGCATAAGCGGTAGGCTGACGGGGAGATCTTTGGTGAGGCAAATGATCATCTGGACTGTTAGAAAGAACCCGAATGTGTTGCCGCACAGGTTGAGGCCGTACACCAGGAGCTCGACATTACTTGGAGGAGTGCCATAACTTAGAGTAATTCTAGTCACGTTATAGTGATAGTTGTTCTGCGCAACTTCGTTGGAATTATTGTCATCGACAACAGTTACGATTTTTGGAGGCTGAAGCATGGATTGCTACGTCGTGCTCACAATCAGCGCAGCGACGATGTGGACCCACAATAATACCCTCTCCAAAATAATACACAAATAAAAGTGCAATAAAATTAGGGAACCGCGCTCGTACGTCGTACGCGCTTGGCACGGGAACGGTACGTGCGACGCACGTGCCCAATGGAAGACCGAATCGCCGTGTGCATTGCACACGCAGGTGAGTTTGAAGTTAATCGCAGGGATGTCGTGAAGGTAAAGTAAGTTACAACCATTGTGATGAGGGATAGCATAAGCGGTAGCCTGACGGGGAGATCTTTGGTGAGACAAATGATCATCTCGACTGTTAGAAAGAACCCGAATGTGTTGCCGTAGAGGTTCAGGCCGTACACCAGGAGCTCGACATTAGTTGCAGGAGTGCCATAACTTAGAGTAATTCTAGTCACGTTATAGTGATAGTTGTTCTGCGCAACTTCGTTGGAATTATTATCATCGACAACTGTTACGATTTTTGGAGGCTGAAGCATGGATTGCTACGTCCTGCTCAAAATCAGCGCAGCGACAATGTGGACCCACAATAATACCCTCTCCAAAGTAATACACAAATAAAAGTGCAATAAAATTAGGGAACCTCGCTCGTACGTCGCACGCGCTTGGCACGGAAACGGCACGTGCGACGCACGCGCCCAGTGGAAGACCGAATCGCCGTGGACATTGCACACGCAGGTGAGTTTGAAGTTAATCGCAGGGATGTCGTGAAGGTAAAGTAAGTTACAACCATTGTGATGAGGGATAGCATAAGCGGTAGGCTGACGGGGAGATCTTTGGTGAGACAAATGATCATCTCGACTGTTAGAAAGAACCCGAATGTGTTGCCGTATAGGTTCAGGCCGTACACCAGGAGCTCGACATTACTTGGAGGAGTGCCATAACTTAGAGTAATTCTAGTCACGTTATAGTGATAGTTGTTCTCCGCAACTTCGTTGGAATTATTGTCATCGACAACTCCTACGATTTTTGGAGGCTGAAGCATGGATTGGCACGTCGTGCTCACAATCAGCGCAGCGACGATATGGACCCAAAATAATACCCTCTCCAAAAGAATACACAAATAAAAGTGCAATAAAATTAGGGAACCGTGCTCGTGCGTCGCATGCGCTTGGCACGGGAACGGCACGTGCGACGCACGCGCCCATTGGAAGAACGAATCGCCGTGTGCATTGCACACGCAGGTGAGTTTGAAGTTAATCGCAGGGATGTCGTGAAGGTAAAGTAAGTTACAACCATTGTGATGAGGGATAGCATAAGCGGTAGGCTGACGGGGAGATCTTTGGTGAGACAAATGATCATCTGGACTGTTAGAAAGAACCCGAAAGTGTTGCCGTATAGGTTCAGGCCGTACACCAGGAGCTTGACATTACTTGGAGGAGTGCCATAACTTAGAGTAATTCTAGTCACGTTATAGTGATAGTTTTTCTGCGCAACTTCGTTGGAATTGTTGTCATCGACAACTGCTACGATTTTTGGAGGATGAAGCATGGATTGCTACGTCCTGCTCACAATCAGCGCAGCGACGATGTGGACCCACAATAATACCCTCTCCAAAATAATACACAAATAAAAGTGCAATAAAACTAGGGAACCGCGGTCGTACGTCGCACGCGCTTGGCACGGGAACGGCACGTGCGACGCACGCGACCAGTGGAAGACCGAATCGCCGTGTGCATTGCACACGCAGGTGAGTTTGAAGTTAATCGCAGGGATGTCGTGAAGGTAAAGTAAGTTACAACCATTGTGATGGGGGATAGCATAAGCGGTAGGCTGACGGGGAGATCTTTGGTGAGGCAAATGATCATCTCGACTATTAGAAAGAACCCGAATGTGTTGCCGCACAGGTTGAGGCCGTACACCATGAGCTCGACATTACTTGGAGGAGTGCCATAACTTAGAGTAATTCTAGTCACGTTATAGTGATAGTTGTTCGGCGCAACTTCGTTGGAATTATTGTCATCGACAACTGTTACGATTTGTGGAGGCTGAAGCATTGATTGCTACGTCCTGCTCACAATCAGCGCAGCGACGATGTGGACCTACAATAATACCCTCTCCAAAATAATACACAAATAAAAGTGCAATAAAATTAGGGAACCGCGCTCGTACGTCGCACGCGCTTGGCACGGGAACGGCACGTGCGACGCACGCGCCCAGTGGAAGACCGAATCGCTGTGTGCATTGCACACGCAGGTGAGTTTGAAGTTAATCGTAGGGATGTCGTGAAGGTAAAGTAAGTTACAACCATTGTGATGAGGGATAGCATAGCGGTAGTTTGACGAGGGAGATCTTTGGTGAGACAAATGATCATCTGGACTGTTAGAAAGAACCCGAATGTGTTGCCGTAGAGGTTCAGGCCGTACACCAGGAGCTCGACATTACTTGGAGGAGTGCCATAACTTAGAGTAATTCTAGTCACGTTATAGTGATAGTTGTTCTGCGCAACTTCGTTGGAATTATTGTCATCGACAACTCCTACGATTTTTGGAGGCTGAAGCATGGATTGCTACGTCGTGCTCACAATCAGCGCAGCGACAATGTGGACCCACAATAATACCCTCTCCAAAATAATACACAAATAAAAGTGCAATAAAATTAGGGAACCTCGCTCGTACGTCGCACGCGCTTGGCACGGAAACCGCCCGTGCGACGCACGCGCCCAGTGGAAGACCGAATCGCCGTGTCCATTGCACACGCAGGTGAGTTTGAAGTTAATCGCAGGGATGTCGTGATGGTAAAGTAAGTTAAAACCATTGTGATGAGGGATGGCATAAGGGGTAGGCTAACGGGGAGATCTTTGGTGAGGCAAATGATCATCTGGACTGTTAGAAAGAACCCGAATGTCTAGCCGCACAGGTTGAGGCCGTACACTAGGAGCTCGACATTACTTGGAGGAATATCATAACTTAGAGTAATTCTAGTCACGTTATAGTGATAGTTGTTCTGCGCAACTTCGTTGGAATTATTGTCATTGACAACTCCTACGACAACTCCTACGAATTTTGGAGGCTGAAGCATGGATTGGTACGTCGTGCTCACAATCAGCGCAGCGACGATGTGGACCCAAAATAATACCCTCTCCAAAATAATACACAAATAAAAGTGCAATAAAATTAGGGAACCGTTCTCGTGCGTCGCAGGCGCTTGGCACGGGAATGGCAAGTGCGACGCACGCGCCCAGGGGAAGACCGAATCGCCGTGTGCACTGCACACTCAGGTGAAATTGAAGTTAATCGCAGGGTTGTCGTGAAGGTAAAGTAAGTTAAAACCATTGTGATGAGGGATGGCATAAGGGGTAGGCTAACGGGGAGATCTTTGGTGAGGCAAATGATCATCTGGACTGTTAGAAAGAACCCGAATGTCTAGCCGCACAGGTTGAGGCCGTACACTAGGAGCTCGACATTACTTGGAGGAGTGCCATAACTTAGAGTAATTCTAGTCACGTTTAGTAGAGTTGTTCTGCGCAACTTCGTTGGAATTATTGTCATCAACAACTCCTACGATTTTTGGAGGCTGAAGAATGGATTGGTACGTCGTGCTCACAATCAGCGCAGCGACGATATGGACCCAAAATAATACCCTCTCCAAAATAGTACACAAATAAAAGTGCAATAAAATTAGGGAACCGCGCTCGTGCGTCGCATGCGCTTGGCACGGGAATGGCACGTTTGACGCACGCGCCCAGTGGAAGACCGAATCGCCGTGTGCATTGCACACGCAGGTGAGTTTGAAGTTAATGGCAGTGATGTCGTGAAGGTAAACTAAGTTACAACCATTGTGATGAGGGATGGCATTAGCGGTAGGTTTGACGGGAGATCTTTGGTGAGGCCAATAATCATCTGGACTATTAGAAAGAACCCGAATCTGTTGCCGCACAGGTTGAGGCCGTACACTAGGTGCTCGACATTACTTGGAGGAGTGCCATAACTTAGAGTAATTCTAGTCACGTTATAGTGATAGTTGTTCTGCGCAACTTCGTTGGAATTATTGTCATCGACAACTCCTACGATTTTTGGAGGCTGAAGCATGGATTGGTACGTCGTGCTCACAATCAGCGCAGCGACGATATGGACCCAAAATAATACCCTCTCCAAAATAATACACAAATCAAAGTGCAATAAAATTAGGGAACCGCGCTCGTGCGTCGCACGCGCTTGGCACGGAACGGCACGTGCGACGCACGCACCCAGTGGAAGACCGAATCGCCATGTGCATTGCACACGCAGGTGAGTTTGAAATTAATCGCAGGGATGTCGTCAAGGTAAAGTAAGTTAAAACCATTGTGATGAGGGATGGCATTAAGGGGTAGGGTGACGGGGAGATCTTTGGTGAGGCAAATAATCATCTGGACTATTAGAAAGAACCCGAATGTGTAGCCGCAAAGGTTGAGGCCGTACACTAGGTGCTCGACATTACTTGGAGGAGTGCCATAACTTAGAGTAATTCTAGTCACGTTATAGTGATAGTTGTTCTGCGCAACTTCGTTGGAATTATTGTCATCGACAACTCCTACGAATTTTGGAGGCTGAAGCATGGATTGGTACGTCGTGCTCACAATCAGCGCAGCGACGATATGGACCCAAAATAATACCCTCTCCAAAATAATACACAAATAAAAGTGCAATAAAATTAGGGAACCGCGCTCGTGCGCCGCACGCGCTCGGCACGGAACGGCACGTGCGACGCACGCGCCCAGTGGAAGACCGAATCGCCATGTGCATTGCACACGCAGGTGAGTTTGAAGTTAATCGCAGGGATGTCGTCAAGGTAAAGTAAGTTAAAAGCATTGTGATGAGGGATGGCATTACCGGTAGGGTGACGGGGAGATCTTTGGTGAGGCAAATAATCATCTGGACTTTTAGAAAGAACCCGAATGTGTAGCCGCAAAGGTTGAGGCCGTACACCAGGTGCTCGACATTACTTGGAGGAGTGCCATAACTTAGAGTAATTCTAGTCACGTTTTAGTGATAGTTGTTCTGCGCAACTTCGTTGGAATTATTGTCATCAACAACTCCTACGATTTTTGGAGGCTGAAGAATGGATTCGTACGTCGTGGTCACAATCAGCGCAGCAACAATATGGACCCAAAATAATACCCTCTCCAAAATAATACACAAATAAAAGTGCAATAAAATTAGGGAACCGCGCTCGTGCGTCGCACGCGCTTGGCATGGGAATCGCACGTGCGACGCACGCGCCCAGTGGAAGACCGAATCGCCGTGCGCATTGCACAAGCAGGTGAGTTTGAAGTTAATCGCAGGGATGTCGTGAAGGTAAAGTAAGTTACAACCATTGTGATGAGGGATGGCATTACCGGTAGTTTGACGGCGAGATCTTTGGTGAGGCCAATAATCATCTGGACTATTAGAAAGAACCCGAATGTGTAGCCGCACAGGTTGAGGCCGTACACTAGGTGCTCGACATTACTTGGAGGAGTGCCATAACTTAGAGTAATTCTAGTCACGTTATAGTGATAGTTGTTCTGCGCAACTTCGTTGGAATTATTGTCATCGACAACTCCTACGATTTTTGGAGGCTGAAGCATGGATTGGTACGTCGTGCTCACAATCAGCGCAGCGACGATATGGACCCAAAATAATACCCTCTCCAAAATAATACACAAATCAAAATGCAATAAAATTAGGGAACCGCGCTCGTGCGTCGCACGCGCTTGGCACAGGAACGGCACGTGCGACGCACGCACCAGTGGAAGACCGAATCGCCATGTGCATTGCACACGCAGGTGAGTTTGAAATTAATCGCAGGGATGTCGTCAAGGTAAAGTAAGTTAAAAGCATTGTGATGAGGGATGGCATTACCGGTAGGGTGACGAGGAGATCTTTGGTGAGGCAAATAATCATCTGGACTATTAGAAAGAACCCGAATGTGTAGCCGCAAAGGTTGAGGCCGTACACTAGGTGCTCGACATTACTTGGAGGAGTGCCATAACTTAGAGTAATTCTAGTCACGTTATAGTGATAGTTGTTCTGCGCAACTCGTTGGAATTATTGTCATCGACAACTCCTACGAATTTTGGAGGCTGAAGCATGGATTGGTACGTCGTGCTCACAATCAGCGCAGCGACGATATGGACCCAAAATAATACCCTCTCCAAAATAATACACAAATCAAAGTGCAATAAAATTAGGAACCGCGCTCGTGCGCACGCGCTGGCACGGAACGGCACGTGCGACGCACGCGCCCAGTGGAAGACCGAATCGCCATGTGCATTGCACACGCAGGTGAGTTTGAAATTAATCGCAGGGATGTCGTCAAGGTAAAGTAAGTTAAAAGCATTGTGATGAGGGATGGCATTACCGGTAGGGTGACGGGGAGATCTTTGGTGAGGCAAATAATCATCTGGACTATTAGAAAGAACCCGAATGTGTAGCCGCAAAGGTTGAGGCCGTACACCAGGAGCTCGACATTAATTGGAGGAGTGCCATAACTTAGAGTAATTCTAGTCACGTTTTAGTTATAGTTGTTCTGCGCAACTTCGTTGGAATTATTGTCATCAACAACTCCTACGATTTTTGGAGGCTGAAGAATGGATTCGTACGTCGTGGTCACAATCAGCGCAGCAACAATATGGACCCAAAATAATACCCTCTCCAAAATAATACACAAATAAAAGTGCAATAAAATTAGGGAACCGCGCTCGTGCGTCGCACGCGCTTGGCACGGGAATCGCACGTGCGACGCACGCGCCCAGTGGAAGACCGAATCGCCGTGCGCATTGCACAAGCAGGTGAGTTTGAATTAATCGCAGGGATGTCGTGAAGGTAAAGTAAGTTACAACCATTGTGATGAGGGATGGCATTACCGGTAGTTTGACGGGGAGATCTTTGGTGAGGCCAATAATCATCTGGACTATTAGAAAGAACCCGAATGTGTAGCCGCACAGGTTGAGGCCGTACACTAGGTGCTCGACATTACTTGGAGGAGTGCCATAACTTAGAGTAATTCTAGTCACGTTATAGTGATAGTTGTTCTGCGCAACTTCGTTGGAATTATTGTCATCGACAACTCCTACGATTTTTGGAGGCTGAAGCATGGATTGGTACGTCGTGCTCACAATCAGCGCAGCGACGATATGGACCCAAAATAATACCCTCTCCAAAATAATACACAAATCAAAGTGCAATAAAATTAGGGAACCGCGCTCGTGCGTCGCACGCGCTTGGCACGGGAACGGCACGTGCGACGCACGCACCCAGTGGAAGACCGAATCGCCATGTGCATTGCACACGCAGGTGAGTTTGAAATTAATCGCAGGGATGTCGTCAAGGTAAAGTAAGTTAAAAGCATTGTGATGAGGGATGGCATTACCGGTAGGGTGACGGGAGATCTTTGGTGAGGCAAATAATCATCTGGACTATTAGAAAGAACCCGAATGTGTAGCCGCAAAGGTTGAGGCCGTACACTAGGTGCTCGACATTACTTGGAGGAGTGCCATAACTTAGAGTAATTCTAGTCACGTTTAGTGATAGTTGTTCTGCGCAACTTCGTTGGAATTATTGTCATCGACAACTCCTACGAATTTTGGAGGCTGAAGAATGGATTGGTACGTCGTGCTCACAATCAGCGCAGCAACAATATGGACCCAAAATAATACCCTCTCCAAAATAATACACAAATAAAAGTGCAATAAAATTAGGAACCGCGCTCGTGCGTCGCACGCGCTTGGCACGGGAACGGTACGTGCGACGCACGCGCCCAGTGGAAGACCGAATCGCCATGTGCATTGCACACGCAGGTGAGTTTGAAATTAATCGCAGGGATGTCGTCAAGGTAAAGTAAGTTAAAACCATTGTGATGAGGGATGGCATTACCGGTAGGGTGACGGGGAGATCTTTGGTGAGGCAAATAATCATCTGGACTATTAGAAAGAACCCGAATGTGTAGCCGCAAAGGTTGAGGCCGTACACCAGGTGCTCGACATTACTTGGAGGAGTGCCATAACTTAGAGTAATTCTAGTCACGTTTTAGTATAGTTGTTCTGCGCAACTTCGTTGGAATTATTGTCATCGACAACTCCTACGATTTTTGGAGGCTGAAGAATGGATTGGTACGTCGTGGTCACAATCAGCGCAGCAACAATATGGACCCAAAATAATACCCTCTCCAAAATAATACACAAATCAAAGTGCAATAAAATTAGGGAACCGCGCTCGTGCGCCGCACGCGCTGGCACGGGAACGGCACGTGCGACGCACGCGCCCAGTGGAAGACCGAATCGCCGTGCGCATTGCACAAGCAGGTGAGTTTGAAATTAATCGCAGGGATGTCGTGAAGGTAAAGTAAGTTAAAACCATTGTGATGAGGGATGGCATTACCGGTAGTTTGACGGCGAGATCTTTGGTGATGCAAATAATCATCTGGACTATTAGAAAGAACCCGAATGTGTAGCCGCATAGGTTGAGGCCGTACACTAGGTGCTCGACATTACTTGGAGGAGTGCCATAACTTAGAGTAATTCTAGTCACGTTATAGTGATAGTTGTTCTGCGCAACTTCGTTGGAATTATTGTCATCGACAACTCCTACGATTTTTGGAGGCTGAAGCATGGATTGGTACGTCGTGCTCAAAATCAGCGCAGCGACGATATGGACCCAAAATAATACCCTCTCCAAAATAATACACAAATCAAAGTGCAATAAAATTAGGGAACCGCGCTCGTGCGTCGCACGCGCTTGGCACGGGAACCGCACGTGCGACGCACGCGCCCAGTGGAAGACCGAATCGCCGTGTGCATTGCACACGCAGGTGAGTTTGAAATTAATCGCAGGGATGTCGTCAAGGTAAAGTAAGTTAAAAGCATTGTGATGAGGGATGGCATTACCGGGAGGCTGATGGGAAGATCTTTGGTGAGGCAAATGATCATCAGGACTGTTAGAAAGAACCCGAATGTGTAGCCGCACAGGTTGACGACGTACACCAGGAGCTCGACATTACTTGGAGGAGTGCCATAACTTAGAGTAATTCTAGTCACGTTATAGTGATAGTTGTTCTGCGCAACTCCGTTGGAATTATTGTCATGTCAACTCCTACGATTTTTGGAGGCTGAAGCATGGATTGGCACGTCGTGCTCACAATCAGCGCAGCGACGATATGGACCCAAAATAATACCCTCTCCAAAATAATACACAAATCAAAGTGCAATAAAATTAGGGAACCGCGCTCGTGCGTCGCACGCGCTTGGCACGGGAACCGCACGTGCGACGCACGCGCCCAGTGGAAGACCGAATCGCCGTTTGCATTGCACACGCAGGTGAGTTTGAAATTAATCGCAGGGATGTCGTCAAGGTAAAGTAAGTTACAACCATTGTGATGAGGGATGGCATTACCGGTAGGCTGACGGGGAGATCTTTGGTGAGGCCAATAATCATCTGGACTATTAGAAAGAACCCGAATGTGTAGCCGCACAGGTTGAGGCCGTACACTAGGTGCTCGACATTACTTGGAGGAGTGCCATAACTTAGAGTAATTCTAGTCACGTTATAGTGATAGTTGTTCTGCGCAACTTCGTTGGAATTATTGTCATCGACAACTCCTACGATTTTTGGAGGCTGAAGCATGGATTGGTACGTCGTGCTCACAATCAGCGCAGCGACGATATGGACCCAAAATAATACCCTCTCCAAAATAATACACAAATCAAAGTGCAATAAAATTAGGGAACCGCGCTCGTGCCGCACGAGCTTGGCACGGAACCGCACGTGCGACGCACGCGCCCAGTGGAAGACCGAATCGCCGTGTGCATTACACACGCAGGTGAGTTTGAAATTAATCGCAGGGATGTCGTCAAGGTAAAGTAAGTTAAAAGCATTGTGATGAGGGATGGCATTACCGGAGGCTGACGGGGAGATCTTTGGTGAGGCAAATGATCATCAGGACTGTTAGAAAGAACCCGAATGTGTAGCCGCACAGGTTGACGATGTACACCAGGAGCTCGACATTACTTGGAGGAGTGCCATAACTTAGAGTAATTCTAGTCACGTTATAGTGATAGTTGTTCTGCGCAACTTCGTTGGAATTATTGTCATGTCAACTCCTACGATTTTTGGAGGCTGAAGCATGGATTGGTACGTCGTGCTCACAATCAGCGCAGCAACAATATGGACCCAAAATAATACCCTCTCCAAAATAATACACAAATCAAAGTGCAATAAAATTAGGAACCGCTCTCGTGCTTCGCACGCGCTTGGCACGGGAACCGCACGTGCGACGCACGCCCAGTGGAAGACCGAATCGCCGTTTGCATTGCACACGCAGGTGAGTTTGAAATTAATCGCAGGGATGTCGTCAAGGTAAAGTAAGTTACAACCATTGTGATGAGGGATGGCATTACCGGTAGGCTGACGGCGAGATCTTTGGTGAGGCCAATAATCATCTGGACTATTAGAAAGAACCCGAATGTGTAGCCGCACAGGTTGAGGCCGTCCACTAGGTGCTCGACATTACTTGGAGGAGTGCCATAACTTAGAGTAATTCTAGTCACGTTATAGTGATAGTTGTTCTGCGCAACTTCGTTGGAATTATTGTCATCGACAACTCCTACGATTTTTGGAGGCTGAAGCATGGATTGGTACGTCGTGCTCACAATCAGCGCAGCGACGATATGGACCCAAAATAATACCCTCTCCAAAATAATACACAAATCAAAGTGCAATAAAATTAGGGAACCGCGCTCGTGCGTCGCACGAGCTTGGCACGGGAACCGCACGTGCGACGCACGCGCCCAGTGGAAGACCGAATCGCCGTGTGCATTACACACGCAGGTGAGTTTGAAATTAATCGCAGGGATGTCGTCAAGGTAAAGTAAGTTAAAAGCATTGTGATGAGGGATGGCATTACCGGGAGGCTGACGGGGAGATCTTTGGTGAGGCAAATGATCATCAGGACTGTTAGAAAGAACCCGAATGTGTAGCCGCACAGGTTGACGACGTACACCAGGAGCTCGACATTACTTGGAGGAGTGCCATAACTTAGAGTAATTCTAGTCACGTTATAGTGATAGTTGTTCTGCGCAACTTCGTTGGAATTATTGTCATGTCAACTCCTACGATTTTTGGAGGCTGAAGCATGGATTGGTACGTCGTGCTCACAATCAGCGCAGCGACGATATGGACCCAAAATAATACCCTCTCCAAAATAATACACAAATCAAAGTGCAATAAAATTAGGGAACCGCTCCCGTGCGTCGCATGCGCTTGGCACGGGAACGGCACGTGCGACGCACGCGCCCAGT
This sequence comes from Eucalyptus globulus, assembly GCA_014182545.1. NCBI lineage: Eukaryota > Viridiplantae > Streptophyta > Magnoliopsida > Myrtales > Myrtaceae > Eucalyptus > Eucalyptus globulus. Next base: position 33,128,225 of record CM024721.1, on the reverse strand, counting down.
GGAAGACCGAATCGCCATGTGCATTGCACACGCAGGTGAGTTTGAAATTAATCGCAGGGATGTCGTCAAGGTAAAGTAAGTTAAAAGCATTGTGATGAGGGATGGCATTACCGGTAGGGTGACGGGGAGATCTTTGGTGAGGCAAATAATCATCTGGACTATTAGAAAGAACCCGAATGTGTAGCCGCAAAGGTTGAGGCCGTACACCAGGAGCTCGACATTAATTGGAGGAGTGCCATAACTTAGAGTAATTCTAGTCACGTTTTAGTTATAGTTGTTCTGCGCAACTTCGTTGGAATTATTGTCATCAACAACTCCTACGATTTTTGGAGGCTGAAGAATGGATTCGTACGTCGTGGTCACAATCAGCGCAGCAACAATATGGACCCAAAATAATACCCTCTCCAAAATAATACACAAATAAAAGTGCAATAAAATTAGGATCCGCGCCGTGCGCCGCACGCGCTGGCACGGAATCGCACGTGCGACGCACGCGCCCAGTGGAAGACCGAATCGCCGTGCGCATTGCACAAGCAGGTGAGTTTGAAGTTAATCGCAGGGATGTCGTGAAGGTAAAGTAAGTTACAACCATTGTGATGAGGGATGGCATTACCGGTAGGGTGACGGGGAGATCTTTGGTGAGGCAAATAATCATCTGGACTATTAGAAAGAACCCGAATGTGTAGCCGCAAAGGTTGAGGCCGTACACCAGGAGCTCGACATTAATTGAGGAGTGCCATAACTTAGAGTAATTCTAGTCACGTTTTAGTTATAGTTGTTCTGCGCAACTTCGTTGGAATTATTGTCATCAACAACTCCTACGATTTTTGGAGGCTGAAGAATGGATTCGTATGTCGTGGTCACAATCAGCGCAGCAACAATATGGACCCAAAATAATACCCTCTCCAAAATAATACACAAATAAAAGTGCAATAAAATTAGGGAACCGCACTCGTGCGTCGCACGCGCTTGGCACGGGAATCGCACGTTCGACGCACGCGCCCAGCGGAAGACCGAATCGCCGTGCGCATTGCACAAGCAGGTGAGTTTGAAGTTAATCGCAGGGATGTCGTGAAGGTAAAGTAAGTTACAACCATTGTGATGAGGGATGGCATTACCGGTAGGCTGACGGCGAGATCTTTGGTGAGGCCAATAATCATCTGGACTATTAGAAAGAACCCGAATGTGTAGCCGCACAGGTTGAGGCCGTACACTAGGTGCTCGACATTACTTGGAGGAGTGCCATAACTTAGAGTAATTCTAGTCACGTTATAGTGATAGTTGTTCTGCGCAACTTCGTTGGAATTATTGTCATCGACAACTCCTACGATTTTTGGAGGCTGAAGCATGGATTGGTACGTCGTGCTCACAATCAGCGCAGCGACGATATGGACCCAAAATAATACCCTCTCCAAAATAATACACAAATCAAAGTGCAATAAAATTAGGGAACCGCGCTCGTGCGTCGCACGCGCTTGGCACGGGAATCGCACGTGCGACGCACGCGCCCAGTGGAAGACCGAATCGCCGTGCGCATTGCACAAGCAGGTGAGTTTGAAGTTAATCGCAGGGATGTCGTGAAGGTAAAGTAATTTACAACCATTGTGATGAGGGATGGCATTACCGGTAGGCTGACGGCGAGATCTTTGGTGAGGCCAATAATCATCTGGACTATTAGAAAGAACCCGAATGTGTAGCCGCACAGGTTGAGGCCGTACACTAGGTGCTCGACATTACTTGGAGGAGTGCCATAACTTAGAGTAATTCTAGTCACGTTATAGTGATAGTTGTTCTGCGCAACTTCGTTGGAATTATTGTCATCGACAACTCCTACGAATTTTGGAGGCTGAAGCATGGATTGGTACGTCGTGCTCACAATCAGCGCAGCGACGATATGGACCCAAAATAATACCCTCTCCAAAATAATAGACAAATAAAAGGGCAATAAAATTAGGGAACCGCGCTCGTGCGTCGCACGCGCTTGGCACGGGAACCGTACGTGCGACGCACGCGCCCAGTGGAAGACCGAATCGCCGTGTGCATTGCACACGCAGGTGAGTTTGAAATTAATCGCAGGGATGTTGTCAAGGTAAAGTAAGTTAAAAGCATTGTGATGAGGGATGGCATTACCGGTAGGCTGACGGCGAGATCTTTGGTGAGGCCAATAATCATCTGGACTATTAGAAAGAACCCGAATGTGTAGCCGCACAGGTTGAGGCCGTACACTAGGTGCTCGACATTACTTGGAGGAGTGCCATAACTTAGAGTAATTCTAGTCACGTTATAGTGATAGTTGTTCTGCGCAACTTCGTTGGAATTATTGTCATCGACAACTCCTACGATTTTTGGAGGCTGAAGCATGGATTGGTACGTCGTGCTCACAATCAGCGCAGCGACGATATGGACCCAAAATAATACCCTCTCCAAAATAATACACAAATCAAAGTGCAATAAAATTAGGAACCGCGCTCGTGCGCCGCACGCGCTTGGCACGGAACGGCACGTGCGACGCACGCGCCCAGTGGAAGACCGAATCGCCATGTGCATTGCACACGCAGGTGAGTTTGAAATTAATCGCAGGGATGTCGTCAAGGTAAAGTAAGTTAAAAGCATTGTGATGAGGGATGGCATTACCGGTAGGGTGACGGGGAGATCTTTGGTGAGGCAAATAATCATCTGGACTATTAGAAAGAACCCGAATGTGTAGCCGCAAAGGTTGAGGCCGTACACTAGGTGCTCGACATTACTTGGAGGAGTGCCATAACTTAGAGTAATTCTAGTCACGTTATAGTGATAGTTGTTCTGCGCAACTTCGTTGGAATTATTGTCATCGACAACTCCTACGAATTTTGGAGGCTGAAGCATGGATTGGTACGTCGTGCTCACAATCAGCGCAGCGACGATATGGACCCAAAATAATACCCTCTCCAAAATAATAGACAAATAAAAGGGCAATAAAATTAGGGAACCGCGCTCGTGCGCCGCACGCGCTGGCACGGAACCGTACGTGCGGACGCACGCGCCCAGTGGAAGATCAATCGCCGTGTGCATTGCACACGCAGGTGAGTTTGAAATTAATCGCAGGGATGTTGTCAAGGTAAAGTAAGTTAAAAGCATTGTGATGAGGGATGGCATTACCGGTAGGCTGACGGCGAGATCTTTGGTGAGGCCAATAATCATATGGACTATTAGAAAGAACCCGAATGTGTAGCCGCACAGGTTGAGGCCGTACACCAGGTGCTCGACATTACTTGGAGGAGTGCCATAACTTAGAGTAATTCTAGTCACGTTATAGTGATAGTTGTTCTGCGCAACTTCGTTGGAATTATTGTCATCGACAACTCCTACGATTTTTGGAGGCTGAAGCATGGATTGGTACGTCGTGCTCACAATCAGCGCAGCGACGATATGGACCCAAAATAATACCCTCTCCAAAATAATACACAAATCAAAGTGCAATAAAATTAGGGAACCGCGCTCGTGCGTCGCACGCGCTGGCACGGAACGGCACGTGCGACGCACGCGCCCAGTGGAAGACCGAATCGCCATGTGCATTGCACACGCAGGTGAGTTTGAAATTAATCGCAGGGATGTCGTCAAGGTAAAGTAAGTTAAAAGCATTGTGATGAGGGATGGCATTACCGGTAGGGTGACGGGGAGATCTTTGGTGAGGCAAATAATCATCTGGACTATTAGAAAGAACCCGAATGTGTAGCCGCAAAGGTTGAGGCCGTACACTAGGTGCTCGACATTACTTGGAGGAGTGCCATAACTTAGAGTAATTCTAGTCACGTTATAGTGATAGTTGTTCTGCGCAACTTCGTTGGAATTATTGTCATCGACAACTCCTACGAATTTTGGAGGCTGAAGCATGGATTGGTACGTCGTGCTCACAATCAGCGCAGCGACGATATGGACCCAAAATAATACCCTCTCCAAAATAATAGACAAATAAAAGGGCAATAAAATTAGGGAACCGCGCTCGTGCGTCGCACGCGCTTGGCACGGGAACGGCACGTGCGACGCACGCGCCCAGTGGAAGACCGAATCGCCATGTGCATTGCACACGCAGGTGAGTTTGAAATTAATCGCAGGGATGTCGTCAAGGTAAAGTAAGTTAAAAGCATTGTGATGAGGGATGGCATTACCGGTAGGGTGACGGGGAGATCTTTGGTGAGGCAAATAATCATCTGGACTATTAGAAAGAACCCGAATGTGTAGCCGCAAAGGTTGAGGCCGTACACCAGGTGCTCGACATTACTTGGAGGAGTGCCATAACTTAGAGTAATTCTAGTCACGTTATAGTGATAGTTGTTCTGCGCAACTTCGTTGGAATTATTGTCATGTCAACTCCTACGATTTTTGGAGGCTGAAGCATGGATTGGTACGTCGTGCTCACAATTAGCGCAGCGACGATATGGACCCAAAATAATACCCTCTCCAAAATAATACACAAATCAAAGTGCAATAAAATTAGGGAACCGCGCTCGTGCTTCGCACGCGCTGGCACGGAACCGCACGTGCGACGCACGCGCCCAGTGGAAGACCGAATCGCCGTTTGCATTGCACACGCAGGTGAGTTTGAAATTAATCGCAGGGATGTCGTCAAGGTAAAGTAAGTTACAACCATTGTGATGAGGGATGGCATTACCGGTAGGCTGACGGCGAGATCTTTGGTGAGGCCAATAATCATCTGGACTATTAGAAAGAACCCGAATGTGTAGCCGCACAGGTTGAGGCCGTACACTAGGTGCTCGACATTACTTGGAGGAGTGCCATAACTTAGAGTAATTCTAGTCACGTTATAGTGATAGTTGTTCTGCACAACTTCGTTGGAATTATTGTCATCGACAACTCCTACGATTTTTGGAGGCTGAAGCATGGATTGGTACGTCGTGCTCACAATCAGCGCAGCGACGATATGGACCCAAAATAATACCCTCTCCAAAATAATACACAAATCAAAGTGCATTAAAATTAGGGAACCGCGCTCGTGCGCCGCACGCGCTTGGCACGGAACCGCACGTGCGACGCACGCGCCCAGTGGAAGACCGAATCGCCGTGTGCATTGCACACGCAGGTGAGTTTGAAATTAATCGCAGGGATGTCGTCAAGGTAAAGTAAGTTAAAAGCATTGTGATGAGGGATGGCAATACCGGTAGGCTGACGGGGAGATCTTTGGTGAGGCAAATAATCATATGAACTATTAGAAAGAACCCGAATGTGTAGCCGCAAAGGTTGAGGCCGTACACTAGGTGCTCGACATTACTTGGAGGAGTGCCATAACTTAGAGTAATTCTAGTCACGTTATAGTGATAGTTGTTCTGCGCAACTTCGTTGGAATTATTGTCATCGACAACTCCTACGATTTTTGGAGGCTGAAGCATGGATTGGTACGTCGTGCTCACAATCAGCGCAGCGACGATATGGACCCAAAATAATACCCTCTCCAAAATAATACACAAATCAAAGTGCAATAAAATTAGGGAACCGCGCTGCGTGCCGCATGCGCCGGCACGGAACGGCACGTGCGACGCACGCGCCCAGTGGAAGACCGAATCGCCATGTGCATTGCACACGCAGGTGAGTTTGAAATTAATCGCAGGGATGTCGTCAAGGTAAAGTAAGTTAAAAGCATTGTGATGAGGGATGGCATTACCGGTAGGGTGACGGGGAGATGTTTGGTGAGGCAAATAATCATCTGGACTATTAGAAAGAACCCGAATGTGTAGCCGCAAAGGTTGAGGCCGTACACTAGGTGCTCGACATTACTTGGAGGAGTGCCATAACTTAGAGTAATTCTAGTCACGTTATAGTGATAGTTGTTCTGCGCAACTTCGTTGGAATTATTGTCATCGACAACTCCTACGATTTTTGGAGGCTGAAGCATGGATTGGTACGTCGTGCTCACAATCAGCGCAGCGACGATACGGACCCAAAATAATACCCTCTCCAAAATAATACACAAATCAAAGTGCAATAAAATTAGGGACCGCGCTCGTGCGTCGCATGCGCTTGGCACCGGAACGGCACGTTCGACGCACGCGCCCAGTGGAAGACCGAATCGCCATGTGCATTGCACACGCAGGTGAGTTTGAAATTAATCGCAGGGATGTCGTCAAGGTAAAGTAAGTTAAAAGCATTGTGATGAGGGATGGCAATACCGGTAGGCTGACGGGGAGATCTTTGGTGAGGCAAATAATCATCTGAACTATTAGAAAGAACCCGAATGTGTAGCCGCAAAGGTTGAAGCCGTACACTAGGTGCTCGACATTACTTGGAGGAGTGCCATAACTTAGAGTAATTCTAGTCACGTTATAGTGATAGTTGTTCTGCGCAACTTCGTTGGAATTATTGTCATCGACAACTCGTACGATTTTTGGAGGCTGAAGCATGGATTGGTACGTCGTGCTCACAATCAGCGCAGCGACGATATGGACCCAAAATAATACCCTCTCCAAAATAATACACAAATCAAAGTGCAAAAAATAGGGAACCGCGCTCGTGCGCCGCATGCGCTTGGCACGGAACGGCACGTGCGACGCACGCGCCCAGTGGAAGACCGAATCGCCATGTGCATTGCACACGCAGGTGAGTTTGAAATTAATCGCAGGGATGTCGTCAAGGTAAAGTAAGTTAAAAGCATTGTGATGAGGGATGGCATTACCGGTAGGGTGACGGGGAGATCTTTGGTGAGGCAAATAATCATCTGGACTATTAGAAAGAACCCGAATGTGTAGCCGCAAAGGTTGAGGCCGTACACTAGGTGCTCGACATTACTTGGAGGAGTGCCATAACTTAGAGTAATTCTAGTCACGTTATAGTGATAGTTGTTCTGCGCAACTTCGTTGGAATTATTGTCATCGACAACTCGTACGATTTTTGGAGGCTGAAGCATGGATTGGTACGTCGTGCTCACAATCAGCGCAGCGACGATATGGACCCAAAATAATACCCTCTCCAAAATAATACACAAATCAAAGTGCAATAAAATTAGGGACCGCGCTCGTGCGCCGCATGCGCTTGGCATCGGAACGGCACGTGCGACGCACGCGCCCAGTGGAAGACCGAATCGCCATGTGCATTGCACACGCAGGTGAGTTTGAAATTAATCGCAGGGATGTCGTCAAGGTAAAGTAAGTTAAAAGCATTGTGATGAGGGATGGCAATACCGGTAGGCTGACGGGGAGATCTTTGGTGAGGCAAATAATCATCTGAACTATTAGAAAGAACCCGAATGTGTAGCCGCACAGGTTGAGGCCGTACACCAGGAGCTCGACATTACTTGGAGGTGTGCCATAACTTAGAGTAATTCTAGGCACGTTATAGTGATAGTTGTTCTGCGCAACTTCGTTGGAATTTTTGTCATCGACAACTTCTACGATTTTTGGAGGCTGAAGCACGGATTGGTACGTCGCGCTCACAATCATCGCAGCCACGATATGCACCAAAATTATGGACTGAAAATAATACCCTCTCAAAAATAATGCACAAATAAAAGTGCAATAAAATTAGGTAACCACGCTCGTGCGTCGCACGCGCTTGGCACGGGAACGGCTTGTGCGACGCATGCGCCAATGGTAAGACCGAATCGCTGCGTTCATTGCGCGTGCAGTTGAGTTTGAAGTTAATCGCAGGGATGTTGTGACGGTAAAGTAAGTTACAACCATTGCGATGAGGGATAGCATAAGCGGTAGGCTGACGTGGAGATCTTTGTTGAGGCAAATGATCATCTTCACTGATAGAAAGAACCCGAATGTGTTGCCGCACAGGTTGAGGCTGTACACCAGGAACTCGATATTACTTGGAGGAGTGCCATAACTTAGAGTAATTCTAGTCATGTTATAGTGATAGTTGTTCTGCACAACTTCGTTGGAATTATTGTCATCGACAACTGCTACGATTTTTGGAGGCTGAAGCATGGATTGGTACGTCGTGCTCACAATCAGCGTAACGACGATATGGACACAAAATAATACCCTCTCTAAATTAATGCACAAATAAAAGTGTAATAAAATTAGGGAACCGCGTTTGTGCGTCGCGTGTGCTTGGTACGAAAACGGCACGTTCGACGCACGTGCCCGGGGGAAGACCGAATTGGCACGTCCCTTGCATGCACAGGAGAGTTTGAAGTTAATCACAGGGATGTCGTCAACGTAAAGTAAGTTACAACCATTGCGATGAGGGATAGTATATGCGGTAGGCTGACGGGGAGATCTTTGGTGAGGCAAATGATCATTTGGACTGATAGAAAGAACTCGAATGTGTTGCCGCACAGGTTAAGGCCGTACACCAGGAGCTCGACATTACTTGGAGGAGTGCCATAACTTAGAGTAATTCTAGTCACGTTAGAGTGATAGTTGTTCTGCGCAACTTCGGTGGAATTTTTGTCATTGACAACTTCTACAATTTTTCGAGGCTGAAGCACAGATTGGTACATTGCCCTCACAATCAGCTCAGCGACAATATGCACCCAAAATATGGACCCAAAATAATACCTTCTGTAAAATAATGCACAAATAAAACAGCAATAAAATTAGGGAACCGCGCTCGTGCGTCGCACGCACTTGGCACGGGAACGGCACGTACGACGCATGCGCCCAGGGTAAGACCGAATCGCTGGCTGCATTGCATGCGCAGGTGAGTTTGAAGTTAATCGCAGGGATGTCGTGAAGGTAAAGTAAGTTACAACAATTGCAGTGACGGATAGCATAAGTGGTGGGCTGACGGGGAGATCTTTGGTGAGGCAAATGACCATCTGGTCTGATAGAAAGAACTCGAATGTGTTGCCGCACAGGTTGAGGCCGTACACCAGGAGCTCGACATTACTTGGAGGAGTGCCATAACTTAGAGTAATTCTAGGCACGTTATAGTGATAGTTGTTCTGCGCAACTTCGTTGAAATTTTTGTCATAGACAACTTCTACGATTTTTGGAGGCTAAAGCACGGATTGGTACGTCGCGCTCACAATCATCGCAGCCACGATATGCACCCAAAATATGGACTGAAAATAATACCCTCTCAAAAATAATGCACAAATAAAAGTGCAATAAAATTAGGTAACCACGCTCGTGCGTCGCACGCGCTTGGCACGGGAACGGCTCGTGCGACGCATGCGCCAATGGTAAGACCGAATCGCTGCGTGCATTGCATGTGCAATTTAGTTTGAAGTTAATCGCAGGGATGTTGTGACGGTAAAGTAAGTTACAACCATTGCGATTAGGGATAGCATAAGCGGTAGGCTGACGTGGAGATCTTTGGTGAGGCAAATGATCATCTGGACTGATAGAAAGAACCTGAATGTGTGGCCGCACAGGTTAAGGCCGTACACCAGGAGCTCGACATTACTTGGAGGAGTGCCATAACTTAGAGTTATTCTAGTCACGTTAGAGTGATAGTTGTTCTGCGCAACTTCGGTGGAATTTTTGTCATCGACAACTTCTACAATTTTTCGAGGCTGAAGCACAGATTGGTACATTGCCCTCACAATCAGCTCAGCGACAATATGCACCCAAAATATGGACCCAAAATAATACCTTATGTTAAATAATGCACAAATAAAAGAGCAATAAAATTAGGGAACCGCGCTCGTGCGTCGCACGCACTTGGCACGGGAACGGCACGTACGACGCATGCGCCCAGGGGAAGACCGAATCGCTGCCTGCATTGCATGCGCAGGTGAGTTTGAAGTTAATCGCAGGGATGTCGTGAAGGTAAAGTAAGTTACAACAATTGCAGTGAGGGATAGCATAAGCGGTGGGCTGACGGGGAGATCTTTGGTGAGGCAAATGACCATCTAGACTGATAGAAAGAACTCGAATGTGTTGCTGCACAGGTTGAGGCCGTAGACCAGGAGATCGACATTACTTGGAGGAGTGCCATAACTTAGAGTAATTCTAGTCACGTTATAGTGATACTTGTTCTGCGCACCTTCGTTGGAATTTTTTTCATCGACAACTTCTACGATTTTTGGAGGCTGAAGCACGGATTGGTACGTCATGCTCACAATTAGCGCAGTGACAATATGGATCCAAAATAATACCCTCTCTAATATAATGCACAAATGAAAGTTCAATAAAATTAGGGAACAGCGCTTGTGTGTCGCACGCGCTTGGCATGGAAACGGCACGTACGACGCATGCACCTTTGGGAAGACCGAATCGGCGCATGCATTGCACGCGCAGGTGAGTTTGAAGTTAATTGCAGGGATGTCGTGAAGGTAAAGTAAGTGACAACCATTGCGATGAGGGATAGCATACGCGGTAGGCTGACGGGGAGATCTTTGGTGAGGCAAATGATCATCTCGACTGATAGAAAGAACCCGAATGTGTTGCCGCACAGGTTAAGGCCGTACACCAGGAGCTCGACATTACTTGGAGGAGTGCCATAACTTAGAGTAATTCTAGTCACGTTAGAATGATAATTGTTCTGCGCAACTTCGGTGGAATTTTTGTCATCGACAACTTCTACAATTTTTCGAGGCTGAAGCACAGATTGGTACATTGCCCTCACAATCAGCTCAGCGACAAAATGCACCCAAAATAATACCTTCTGTAAAATAATGCACAAATAAAAGAGCAATAAAATTAGGGAACCGCGCTCGTGCGTCGCACGCACTTGGTACGGGAACGGCACGTACGACGCATGCGCCCAGCGGAAGACCGAATCGCTGCCAGCATTGCATGTGCAGGTGAGTTTGAAGTTAATCGCAGGGATGTCGTGAAGGTAAAGTAAGTTACAACAATTGCAGTGAGGGATAGCATAAGCGGTGGGCTGACGGGGAGATCTTTGGTGAGGCAAATGACCATCTGGACTGATAGAAAGAACTCGAATGTGTTGCCGCACAGGTTGAGGCCGTACACCAGGAGCTCGACATTACTTGGAGGAGTGCCATAACTTAGAGTAATTCTAGGCACGTTATAGTGATAGTTGTTCTGCGCAACTTCGTTGGAATTTTTGTCATCGACAACTTCTACGATTTTTGGAGGCTAAAGCACGGATTGGTACGTGGCGCTCACAATCATCGCAGCCACGATATGCACCAAAAATGTGGACTGAAAATAATACCCTCTAAAAAATAATGCACAAATAAAAGTGCAATAAAATTAGGTAACCACGCTCGTGCGTCGCACGCGCTTGGCACGGGAACGGCTCGTGCGACGCATGCGCCAATGGTAAGACCGAATCGCTGCGTGCATTGCGCGTGCAGTTGAGTTTGAAGTTAATCGCAGGGATGTTGTGACGGTAAAGTAAGTTACAACCATTGCGATGAGGGATAGAATAAGCGGTAGGCTGACGTGGAGATCTTTGGTGAGGCAAATGATCATCTGGACTGATAGAAAGAACCCGAATGTGTTGCCGCACAGGTTAAGGCCGTACACCAGGAGCTCAACATTACTTGGAGGAGTGCCATAACTTAGAGGAATTCTAGGCACGTTATAGTGATAGTTGTTCTGCGCAACTTCGTTGGAATTTTTGTCATCGACAACTTCTACGATTTTTGGAGGCTAAAGCACGGATTGGTACGTCGCGCTCACAATCATCGCAGCCACGATATGCACCCAAAATATGGACTGAAAATAATACCCTCTAAAAAATAATGCACAAATAAAAGTGCAATAAAATTAGGGAACCGCGCTTGTGCGTCGCACGCACTTGGCACGGGAACGGCACGTACGACGCATGCGCCCAGGGGAAGACCGAATCGCTGCCTGCATTGCATGCGCAGTTGAGTTTGAAGTTAATCGCAGGGATGTCGTGAAGGTAAAGTAAGTTAGAACAATTGCAGTGAGGGATAGCATAAGCGGTGGGCTGACGGGGAGATCTTTGGTGAGGCAAATGATCATCTGGACTGATAGAAAGAACCCGAATGTGTTGCCGCACAGGTTAAGGCCGTACACCAGGAGCTCGACATTACTTGGAGGAGTGCCATAACTTAGAGTAATTCTAGTCACGTTAGAGTGATAGTTGTTCTGCGCAACTTCGGTGGAATTTTTTTCATCGACAACTTCTACAATTTTTCGAGGCTGAAGCACAGATTGGTACATTGCCCTCACAATCAGCTCAGCGACAATATGCACCCAAAATATGGACCCAAAATAATACCTTCTGTAAAATAATGCACAAATAAAAGAGCAATAAAATTAGGGAATCGCGCTCGTGCGTCGCACGCACTTGGCACGAGAACGGCACGTACGACGCATGCGCCCAGGGGAAGACCGAATCGCTGCCTGCATTGCATGCGCAGGTGAGTTTGAAGTTAATCGCAGGGATGTCGTGAAGGTAAAGTAAGTTACAACAATTACAGTGAGGGATAGCATAAGCGGTGGGCTGACGGGGAGATCTTTGGTGAGGCAAATGACCATCTGGACTGATAGAAAGAACTCGAATGTGTTGATGCACAGGTTGAGGCCGTACACCAGGAGCTCGACATTACTTGGAGGAGTGCCATAACTTAGAGTAATTCTAGTCACGTTATAGTGATACTTGTTCTGCGCACCTTCATTGGAATTTTTTTCATCGACAACTTCTACGATTTTTGGAGGCTAAAGCACGGATTGGTACGTCATGCTCACAATTAATGCAGTGACAATATGGATCCAAAATAATACCCTCTCTAATATAATGCACAAATGAAAGTTCAATAAAATAACTGAACCCCGCTCGTGTGTCGCACGCGCTTGGCATGGAAACGGCACGTACGACGCATGCACCTTTGGGAAGATCGAATCGGCGCATGCATTGCACGCGCAGGTGAGTTTGAAGTTAATTGCAGGGATGTCGTGAAGGTAAAGTAAGTGACAACCATTGCGATGAGGGATAGCATAAGCGGTAGGCTGACGGGGTGATCTTTGGTGAGGCAAATGATCATCTGGACTGATAGAAAGAACCCGATTGTGTTGCCGCACAGGTTGAGGCCGTACACCTTGAGCTCGACATTACTTGGAGGAGTGCCATAACTTTGAGTAATTCTGGTCACGTTATAGTCGTAGTTGTTCTGCTCAACTTCCTTGGAATTTTTGTCATTGACAGCTTATACGATTTTTGGAGTTTGAAGGACGGATTGGTACGTTGCGCTAACAATCTACACAGCGACGACTAGCACGGTGTTGCGTATTTCGCCCAAGGACACTCCCCATTGGATTAATTTTCTAGATGTTGAACTTGATGATGATTGAGGAACGTTTGTGACCGGTTCCCTTTCTGATTCGTGACCGTTACCTCTCTCCATATCATCATCATCGACTTAGACTGGTGTTGAAGCAGGCGAGTTTGATCATCCTCCTTTGCGCATTGCTCCGGCTAGTGTGAGAATTTCTCTGATCTCTCTATCTCGTTCTCCCGTTGGCGAGGTTGTGGAGACATCTAGTGGTCTCAAGCCACTCTCGTTCAAGGCGTTCACCTCGACGACATCAAACTCCAAAGCATGTCCATGAAGCATGAAGTTGACCACCTGCACCTCTTTCACATCTTTGTTTTACTCTCATTGATTTTCAGGCATTTAGATACGGCATAAATGTTTTTGGCATAGACATTTATGCCGTATTTCCGTGATGATCAAATAAGTTCCTTTGCTTAGAAGATTTTTGCATAAGATAGGGACCCAAAATAATACCCTCTCTAACATAATGCACAAATGAAACTGCAATAAAACATGGGAACTGTGCTCGTGCGTCGCACGCGCTTGGCACAGAAACGGCATGTGCGACGCATGCGCCTGGGGGGAGACCAAATTGGCGCTTGCATTGTACGCGCAGAAGAGTTTCAAGTTAATCGCATGGATGTCGTGAAGGTAAAGTATGTTACAACCATTGCAATCAGGGATAGCATAAGCAGTAGCTTGACGGGGAGATCTTTGGTGAGGCAAATGATCATCTGGACTGAGGGAAAGAACGCGAATGTGTTGCTGCATAGGTTGAGTCCATACACCATAAGGTCGACATTACTTGGAGGAGTGCCATAACTTAGAGTAATTCTAGTCACGTTATAGTCATAGTTGTTCTGCTCAACTTCCTTGGAATTTTTGTCTTTGACAACATCTATGATTTTTGGAGGCTGAAGCACGGATTGGTAGGTCACGCTCACAATCAACGCAACGACGACCAGCACGACGTTCCGTATGTCGCCCAAGCACACTCCCCATTCGTTTAATTTTCTAGATGTTAAACTTGATGATGATTGAGGAACTTTGTGACTGGTTCCCCATCTGATTGGTAACCATTACCTTTCTCCATATCGTCATCGACCACTTGAACAGGTGTCGAAGCGGGTGAGTTTGATCATCCTCCTCTCCACATAGCTCCAGCTCGTGTCGGAATTTCGTTGATCTCTCTATGTTGTGCTCCCCTTGGTGATGGAGTAGAGACATTTAGAGGTGTCAAGCCGCTCTTGTTCAAGGCGTTCACTTTGACGACCTCAGACTCCTAAGCATGTCCACGAAGCATGAAGTTGACCAACTACAACTCTTTCGCATCTTTGTTTTACTCTCATTGATTTTCAAACATTTAACGAGACATCCTATATTTCCGTGATGATTAAATAAGTTCCTTGTTTAGAAGATTTTTGCATAAGATATGGACCCAAAATAATACCCTCTATAAAATAATGCACAAATAAAAGTGCAATAAAATAAGGGAACCGCGCTTGTGCGTCGCATGCGCTTGGCACGGAAACGGCACGTGCAACGCACGCGCAGGTGAGTTTGAAGTTAATCGCAAGGATGTCGTGAAGGTAAAGTAAGTTACAACCATTGCGATGAGGGATAGCATAAGCGGTAGGCTGACAATGAGATCTTTGGTGAGGCAAATGAACATCCGGACTGATAGAACGAACCCGAATGTGTTGCCGCATAGGTTGAGGCCGTACACCACGAGCTCAACATTACTTGGGAGAGTGCCATAACTTAGAGTAATTCTAGTCACGTTATAGTCATAGTTGTTCTTCTCAACTTCCTTGGAATTTTTGTCATTGACAACTTCAACGATTTTTGGAGGCTGAAGCACGGATTGGTACGTTGCGCTCACAATCAACGCAGCAACGACCAGCACGGCGTTGCGTGTTTCGCCCAAGGACACTCTCCATTGGATTACTTTTCTAGATGTTGAACTTGATGATGATTGAGGAACATTTGTGACTGATTCCCCATCGGATGGTGACCGTTACCTCTCTGCATATCGTCATCGTCCGCTTAGACGGGTGTTGAAGCGGGTGAGTTTGATCGTCCTCCTCTACGAATAGCTCCGGCTTGTGTCAGAATTTCTTTGATCTCTCTATCTCGTGCTCCCTTTGGCAAGGGAGTTGGGACATCTAGAGGTGTCAAGCCGCTCTCGTTCAAGGCATTCACCTCGAAGACCTCAGACTCCAAAGCATGTCCACGAAGCATGAAGTTGACCACCTGCAACTCTTTCACATATTTGTTTTACTCTCATTAATTTTTAGGCATTTACATACTGCATAAATGTTTTTGGCATAGACGAGACATCTTATAGTTAAGTGATGATCAAATAAGTTCCTTTGCTTAGAAGATTTTTGCATAACATAGGCACCCAAAATAATACCCCCTCTAACATAATGCACAAATGAAAGTGCAATAAAATAAGGGAACTGCGCTCGTGCATCGCACGCGCTTGTTACAGAAACGGCACGTGCGACGCACGTGCCTGGTGGGAGACTGAATCGGTGTGTGCATTGCACGTGCAGAAGAGTTTGAAGTTAATCGCAGGGATGTCGTGAAGGTAAAATAAGTTACAACCATTGCGATTAGGGATAGCATAAGTGGTAGCATGACGGGGAGATCTTTGGTGAGGCAAATGATCATCTGGACTGAGAGAAAGAACCCGAATGTGTTGCCACACAGGTTGAGGCCGTACACCACGAGCTCGACATTACTTGTTGGAGTTCCATAACTTAGAGTAATTCTAGTCACGTTATAGTCATAGTATTTCTGCTCAACTTCCTTGGAATTTTTGTCATTGACAACTTCTACAATTTTTTGAGGCTGAAGCACGGATTGGTATGTCGCACTCACAATCAGCGTAGCGACGACCAGCACGGCGTTCCGTATGTCGCCCAAGCACACTCCCCATTGGTTCAATTTTCTAGATGTTGAACTTGATGATGATTGAGGAACATTGTGACTGGTTCCCCATCTGATTGGTGACTATTACCTCTCTCCATATCGTCATCGTCCTCCTCTGCGCATAGCTCCAGCTCGTGGGGGAATTTCTTTGATCTCTCTATCTCGTGCTCCCCTTGGCGAGGGAGTTGAGACATCTAGAGGTGTCAAGCCGCTCTCGTTCAAGGCGCTCACTTTGACGACCTCAGACTCCAAAGCATGTCCACGAAGCATGAAGTCGACCACCTACTACTCTATCACATCTTTGTTTTACTCCCATTGATTTCAGACATTTAACGAGACATCCTATTCCATGATGATCAAATAAGTTCCTTGCTTAGAAGATTTTTGCATAAGATAGGGACCCAAAATAGCACCCTCACTAAAATAATGCACAAAAAAAAGTGCAATAAAATAAGGGAACCGCGCTAGTGCATCACACGCACCTGACATCGAAACAACACATGCGACGCACGCGCCCGAGGGGAGACCGAATTGGCGTGTGCGTTACATGAGCATGCGAGTTTAAAGTTAATCGCAGGGATGTCATGAAGGTAAACTAAGTTACAACCATTGCGATCAGGGATAGCATAAGTGGTAGCCTGACGGGGAGATCTTTGTTGAGGTAAATGATCATCAGGACTGACAGAAAGAACCTGAATGTGTTACCGCACAAGAAGAGGCCGTACACCACGAGCTCGACATTACTTGGAGGAGTGCCATAACCTAGAGCAATTCTAGTCACGTTATAGTCATAGTTGTTATGCTCAACTTCCTTGAAATTTTTGTCATTGACAACTTCAACAATTTTTGGAGGCTGAAGCACAGATTGGTACGTCGCGGTCACAATCAGCGCAGCCACGACCAGCACGGCGTTGCGTATTTCGCCCAAGGACACTTCGCATTGGATTATTTTTCTAGATGTTGAACTCGATGAAGATTGAGGACCATTTGTGAGTGGTTCCCCATCTGATTGGTTACCATTACCTCTCTCGATATTGTTATCGTCCGCTTAGACGGGTGTTGAAGCGGGTGAGTTTGATCGTCCTCCTCTGCGCACAGCTCCGGCTCGTGTGAGCATTTATCTGATCTCTCTATCTCGTGCTCCCATTGGCGAAGGTGTTGAGACATCTAGAGGTGTCAAGCCACTCTCGTTCAAGGCGTTCACCTCGACGACCTCAGACTCCAAAGCATGTCCGCGAAGCATGAAGTCGACCACCTGTAACTCTTTCACATCTTTGTTTTACCCTCATTCGTTTTCAGGCATTTAGATACTGCATAAATGTTTTTGGCATAGACGAGACATCCTATATTTCCATGATGAGCAAATAGGTTCCTTTGCTTAGAAGATTTTTGCATAAGATAGGGACCCAAAATAATACCCTCTCTAACATAATGCACAAATGAATGTGCAATAAAAAAAGGGAACCGCGCTAGTGCGTCACACGCACTTGGCACAAAAATGGCACGTGTGACACACGTGCCCGGGGGGAGACAGAATCGGCGCGTGCATTGCACGCGTAGAAGAGTTTGAAGTTAATCGTACGGATGTCGTGAAGGTAAAGTAAGTTACAACCATTGCAATGAGGGATAGCATAAGCAGTAGCCTAACGGGGAGATCTTTGGTGAGGCAAATGATCATCTAGACTGAGAAAAAGAACCCGAATGTGTTGCCGCACAGGTTGAGGTCGTACACCACGAGCTCGACATTACTTGGAGGAGTGCCATAACTTAGAGTAATTCTAGTCACGTTATAGTCATAGTTGTTCTTTTCAACTTCCTTGGAATTTTTGTCATTGACAAATTCTACAAATTTTGGAGGCTAAAGCATGGATTGCTACGTCCTGCTCACAGTCAGCTCAGCGACGACCAGCACGGCATTCCGCATGTCGCCCAAGCACACTCCCCCTTGGTTTAATTTTCTACATGTTAAACTTGATGATGATTGAGGAACATTGTGACTGGTTCCCCATTTGATTGGTGACCGTTACCTCTCTCCATATTGTCATCATCCACTTAGACAAGTGTCGAAGCGGGTGAGTTTGATCGTCCTCCTCTGCACATAGCTCCGACTCGTGTGGGAATTTCTTTGATCTCTCTATCTCGTGCTCCCCTTGGTGAGGGAGTTGAGACATTTAGAGGTGTCAAGCCCCTCTCGTTCAAGGCATTCACTTTGACGACCTCAGACTCCAAAGCATGTCCACGAAGCATGAAGTCGACCACCTGCAACTCTTTCGCATCTTTGTTTTACTCTCATTGATTTTCAAGAATTTAATGAGACATCCTATATTTCCATGAGCAAATAAGTTGCTTGCTTAGAAGATTTTTGCATAAGATAGGGACCCAAAATAACACCCTCACTGAAATAATGAACAATGAAAAGTGCGATAAAATAACATAACCGAAAGTCTTGCCTCGAAATTTTGGATGGCGGTAGCAAGATGCAAGGTAGGGTCGCCTCTATGGTCCTTCCAATTGATCGATTGCTCCTTCTTGTGCCCCTTTAGATACTCCACCAACCGAACCAGCACTTTAAATCGGTTGTTCTGCAAGGCAAGGTGAAGTACAGTCTACTCTCAGGTCGGTCAGCGCCGTTCAACGGCGGTCAACGGTGGTCAACGTCGGTCAATGGTGGTCAACGCCGATCAACGGTGGTCAAGGACGATCAACGGTCAAAGGTCAAAGTCAACGGGTCAACCGGTCGGACGGGTCGAATCAATCGACCCGGCATGTGCGATGCACGTGCGAGTATGACGTAACGATGACGTAAGCTGGCGCGTCTCGCCCTCGCGCCATTGACCGCACACGTGCATTGCATGCGCCTGGCAATGAAATGGTACATGTGACGCACGCGCTCGAGGGGAGACTGAATCATCGCGTGCTTTGAATGCATAGGCGAGTTTGAAGTTAATCGCAGGGATGCTATGAAGGTAAAATAAGTTACAACCTTTGCGATCAAGGATAGCATAAGCGGAAGCTTGACGGGGAGATCTTTGGTGAGGCAAATGATCATCTGGATTGATAGAAAGAACCCGAATGTGTTGCCGCATAAGAAGAGGCCGTACACCACAAGCTTGACTTTCTTTGGAGTAGTTCCATAACTTCGAGTAATTCTAGTCACGTTATAGTCATAGTGGTTCTACTCAACTTCCTTGGAATTTTTGTCATTGACAACTTCTACGATTTTTGGAGGCTGAATCACGGATTGGTATGTTGTGCTCACAATCAGCGCAGCGATGACCAGCACAATGTTGCGTATTTCGCCCAAGGACTCTCCCCATTGGTTTAATTTTCTAGATGTTGAACTTGATGATGATTAAGGAGCATTTGTGTCTGGTTACCCGTCCAATTGGTGACCGTCACCTCTCTCCATATCGTCGTCATCCATTGAGACTGGTGTTGAAGCAGGTGAGTTTGATCGTCCTCATCTGCGCACAGCTCCGGCTCGTGTGAGAATTTCTCTGATCTCTCTATCTAGTGCTCCCCTTGGCAAGGGAGTTGAGACATCTAGAGGTGTCAAGCTGCTCTCATTCAAGGCGTTCACCTCGATGACCTCAGACTCCAAAGCATGTCCACGAAGCATGAAGTCGACCACCTGCAACTCTTTCACATCTTTGTTTTACTCTCATTGATTTCCAGGCATTTAGATACTGCATAAATGTTTTTGACATAAATGAGACATCCTATATTTCCCTGATGATCAAATAAGTTCCTTTGTTTAGAAGATTTTTGCATAAGATAGGGACCCAAAATAATACCCTCTCTAAAATAATGCACAAATAAAAGTGCAATCAAATAAGGGAATCGCACTCGTGCGACGCACGCCCTTGGCACAAAAACGGCACGTGCGACGCACGGGTCCGGGGGTAGACTAAATCGGCACGTGCATGGCACGTGCAGAAGAGTTTGAAGTTAATCGCAGGAATGTCATGAAGGTAAAGTAAGTTACAACCATTGCGATGAGTAATATCATAAGCGGTAGCCTGAGGGGGAGAACTTTGGTGACGCAAATGATCATCTAGACTGATAGAAAGAACCCGAATGTGTTGCCACACAGGTTGACGCCGTACAACAGGAGCTCGACATTACTTGGAGGAGTGCCATAACTTAGAGTAATTCTAGTCACGGTATAGTCATAGTTGTTATGCTCAACTTCCTTGGAATTTTTGTCATTGACAACTTCTACGATTTTTGGAGGCTGCAGCACGGATTGGTACGTCGCGCTCACAATTAGCGCAGCGACGACCAGCACGACGTTGCGTATTTCGCCCAAGCACACTCCCCATTGGTTTAATTTTCTAGATGTTAAACTTGATGATGATTGAGGAACATTGTGACTGGTTCCCCAACTGATATGTGACCGTTACCTCTCTCCATATCGTCATCGTCCACTTAGACGGGTGTCGAAGCGGGTGAGTTTGATCATCCTCCTCTCCGCATAGTTCGGACTTGTGTGAGAATTTCTCTGATCTCTCTATCTCAGACTTGTCAAGCCGCTCTCGTTCATGGCGTTCACGTTGACGACCTCAGACTACAAAGCATGTCCACGAAGCATGAAGTCGACCACCTGCAACTCTTTCACATCTTTGTTTTACTCTCAATAATTTTCAAACATTTAACGAGATATCATATATTTCTATGATGATCAAATAAGTTCCTTGCTTAGAAGATTTTTGCATAAGATAGGGACCCAAAATAACACCCTCACGGAAATAATGCATAAAGAAAAGTGCGATAAAATAAGAGAACCGCGAGTCTTGCCACGAAATTTTGGATGGCGGTAGCAAGATGCAAGCTATGGTCGCCTTTGTGGTTCTTCCAATTGATCAATTGCTCCTTCTTGTGCCCCTTCAAATGCTCCAGCAATCGAACCGGCACTTTAAATCGGGCTTCTGCACAGCGAGGTGAAGCACGGTCCCCTCTCGGGTCAATCAACGCCATTCAACGGTGGTCAGTGCCGGTCAACAGTTGTCAACGCTGGTCAACGATGGTCAACACCGGTCAATGGTGGTCAACGCCAGTCAATGGTGGTCAAGGATAGTCAACGGTGGTCAAGGATAGTCAACGGTCAAAGGTCAAAGCAACGGGTCAACGGTCGGACAGGTCGAATCGATCGACCCAGCACGTGCGATGCACATGCGAGGATGACGTAATAATGACGTCAGCTGGCACGTCGCGCCCTCGCGCCATTGACCGTGCACGTGCATTGCATGCGCCTGGCAATGAAATGGTACATGCGACGCACTCGCTCGGGGGGAGACCGAATCGTCGCGTGCTTTGAACGCACAGGCAAGTTTGAAGTTAATCGCAAGGATGTTGTGAAGGTAAAATAAGTTACAACCATTGCGATCAGGGATAGCATAAGCGGAAGCTTGACGGGGAGATCTTTGGTGAGGCAAATGATCATCTGGACTGACAGAAAGAACCCGAATGTGTTGCCGCACAGGAAGTGGCCATACACCATGAGCTCGACTTTACTTGGAGGAGTGCCATAACTTAGATTAATTCTAGTCACGTTATAGTCATAGTCGTTCTACTCAACTTCCTTGGAATTTTTGTCATTGACAACTTCTACGATTTTTGGAGGCCGAAGCACGGATTGGTACGTTGCGGTCACAATCAATGTAGCGACGACCAGCACAGCGTTGCATATTTCGCCTAAGGACTCTCCCCATTGGTTTAATTTTATAGATGTTGAACTTGATAATGATTAAGGAGCATTTGTGACTGGTTCCCCATCTGATTGGTGACCGTTACCTCTCTCCATATCGTCATCGTCCACTAAGACTACTGTTGAAGCGGGTGAGTTTGATCGTCCTCCTCTGCGCACAGCTCCGGCTCGTGTGAGAATTTCTCTGATCTCTCTATCTCGTGCTCCCCTTGGCGAGGGAGTTGAGACATCTAGAGGTGTCAAGCCGCTCTTGTTCAACGCGTTCAGCTTGACAATCTCAGTCTCCAAAGCATGTCCACGAAGCATGAAGTCGACCACCTGCAACTCTTTTGCATCTCTGTTTTCCTCTCATTGATTTTCAGACGTTTAACGAGACATCCTATATTACCGTGATGATCAAATAAGTTGCTTGCTTAGAAGATTTTTGCATAAGATAGGGACCCAAAATAACACCCTCACTAAAATAATGCACAAAGAAAAGTGCGATAAAATAAGAGAACCGCGAGTCTTGCCTCGAAATTTTTGCTGGCGATATCAAGATGCAAGGTAGTGTCGCCTTTGTGGTCCTTCCAATTGATCAATTGCTCTTTGTGCCACTTCAAATGCTCCACCAACCGAACCAGAACTTAAAATCGGTTGCTTTGCACGGCGAGGTGAAGCACGGTCTCCTCTCGGGCCAGTCAGCGTCGGTCAATGGTGGTCAACGCCAGTCAACAGTTGTCAATGCTTGTCAATGGTGGTCAACGCCGGTCAATGGTGGTCAACGCCGGTCAACAGTGGTTAAGGACGGTCAACATGGGTCAACGACGGTCAACGATCAAAAGTTAAAGTTAACGGGTCAACTAGTCGGACGGGTCGAACCGATCGACCGGGTACGTGCCATGCACATGCGAGGATGACGTAACGATGACGTCAGCTGGCGCGTGCCGCACACCCGCCATTGACCGTGCACGTGCATTGCATGCGCTTGGCATCGAAACGGCACGTGCGACGCACGCACCCGGGGGGAGACCGAATCGACGCGTGCAACGTTTGAAGTTAATCGCAGGGATGTCATGAAGGTAAAGTAAGTTACAACCATTGCGATTGGGGATAGCATAAGCGGTAGCCTTACGGGGAGATCTTTGGTGAGGCAAATGATCATCTGGACTTGTAGAAAGAACTCGAATGTGTTGCCGCACAAGTTGAGGCCGTACACCACGAGCTCGACGTTACTTGGAGGAGTGCCATAACTTAGAGAAATTCTGGTCATGTTATAGTCATAGTTGTTCTGCTCAACTTCCTTGGAATTTTTGTCATTGACAGGTTTTACGATTTTTGGAGGCCGAAGCACGGATTGGTATGTCGCGCTCACAATCAGCGCAGCAAGAACCAGCACGCCATTGCGTATTTCGCCCAAGGACTCTCCCCCTTGGTTTAATTTTCTAGATGTTGAACTTGATGATGATTAAGGAGCATTTGTGACTGGTTCCCCATCCAATTGGTGACCGTTACCTCTCTCCATATCGTCATCATCCACTGAGACTGGTGTTGAAGCGGGTAAGTTTGATCGTCCTCCTCTGCGCACAGCTATGGCTCGTGTGAGAATTTCTCTGATCTCTCTATCTCGTGCTCCCCTTGGCAAGGGAGTTGAGACATCTAGAGGTGTCAAGCCACTCTCGTTCAAAGCGTTCACCTTGACGATCTCAAACTACGAAGCATGTCCACGAAGCATGAAGTCGAGCACTTGCAACTCTTTCGCATCTTTGTTTTACTCTCATTGTTTTCAGACATTTGACGAGACATCCTATATTTACGTGATGATCAAATAAGTTGCTTGCTTAGCAGATTTTTGCATAAGATAGAGACCCAAAATAACACCCTCACGGAATAATGCACAAAGAAAAGTGTGATAAAATAAGAGAACCGCGAGTCTTGCCTTGAAATTTTTGTTGGCGGTATCAAGATGCAAGGTAGTGTCACCTTTATGGTCCTTCTAGTTGATCAATTGCTCCTTGTGCCACTTCAAATGCTCGACCAACCAAACCAGAACTTAAAATCGGTTGTTCTACACGGCGAGGTGAAGCACGGTCTCCTCTCGGGCCGGTCAGCGCCGGTCAACGTGGTCAACGTCGGTCAACCGTTGTCAATGCTTGTCAACAGTGGTCAACGCCGGTCAATGGTGGTCAACGCCGATCAACGGTAGTTAAGGACGATCAACACTGGTCAACGACGGTCAACGGTCAAAGGTTAAAGTTAACGGATCAACGAGTCGGACGGGTCGAACCGATCGACTGGGCACGTGTCATGCACGTGCGAGGATAACGTAACGATGACGTCAGCTGGCGCGTGCCGTGCACCCGCCATTGACCGTGCACGTGCGTTGCATGCGCCTGGCATCAAAACGGCATGTACGACGCACGTACCCGGGGGGAGACCGAATCGGCGCGTACAATGTTTCAAGTGAATCGCAGGGATGTCGTAAAGGTAAAGTAAGTTACAACCATTACGATTAGGGATAGCATAAGTGGTAGCATGATGAGGAGATCTTTGGTGAGGCAAATTATCATTGGACTTGTAGAAAGAACCCGAATGTGTTGCCACACAGGTTGAGGCCGTACACCACGAGCTCAACGGTACTTGGAGGAGTGCCATAACTTAGAGAAATTCTGGTCACGTTATAGTCATAGTGGTTCTGCTCAACTTCCTTGGAATTTTTGTCATTAACAACTTCTACGATTTTTTGAGGCTAGAGCACGGATTGGTACGTCGCGCTCACAATCAGCGCAGCGAGAACCAGCACGCCGTTGCGTATTTTGCCCAAGGACTCTCCCCCTTAGTTTAATTTTCTAGATGTTGAAATTGATGATGATTAAGGAGCATTTGTGACGGGTTCCCCATCCGATTGGTGGCCGTTACGTCTCTCCATATCGTCATCATCCACTGAGACTGGTGTTGAAGCGAGTAAGTTTGATCGTCCTCTTTTGTGCACAGCTATGGCTCGTGTGAGAATTTCTCTGATCTCTTTATCTCGTGCTCCCCTTGGCGAGGGAGTTGAGACATCTAGAGGTGTCAAGCCACTCTCGTTCAAAGCGTTCACCTTGCCGATCTCAGACTACAAAGCATGTCCACGAAGCATGAAGTCGAGCACCTGCAACTCTTTCGCATCTTTGTTTTACTCTCATTGTTTTCAGACATTTAACGAGACATCCTATATTTATGTGATGATCAAATAAGTTGCTTGCTTAGAAGATTTTTGCATGAGATAGGGACCCAAAATAACACCCTCACTGAAATAGTGCACAAAGAAAAGTGTGATAAAATAAGAGAATCGCAAGTCTTGCCTTGAAATTTTTGCTGGCGGTATCAAGATGCAAGGTAGTGTCCCCTTTGTGGTCTTTCCAATTGATCAATTGCTCCGTCTTGTGCCACTTCAGATGCTCCACCAATCGAACCAGTACTTTAAATCAGTTGTTCTGCACAGCGAGGTGAAGCACGGTCCTCTCTCGGGCCGGACAGCGCCGGTCAACAGTGGTCAACGACGGTCAACAATTGTCACGCTGGTCAATGGTGGTCAACGCCGGTCAATGGTGGTCAACGCCGGTCAACGATGGTTAAGGACGGTCAAGGCTGGTGAACGAGGGTCAACATTCATAGGTCAAAGTTAACGGGTCAACGGGTTGGACGGCTCGAACCGATCAACCAGGCACGTGCGAGGATGACGTAAGGATGACGTCAGCTGGCCCGTGCTGTGCACGCGCCATTGACCGTGCACGTGCATTGCACACGCCTGGCACTGAAACGGCACGTGCGACGCACGCACCCGGGGGGAGACCTAATCGGCGCGTGCAACATTTGAAGTTAATCGCAGGGATGTCTTGAAGGTAAAGTAAGTTACAGCCGTCGCGATTAGGGATAGCATAAGTGGTAGCCTGACGGGGAGATCTTTGGTGAGGCAAAAAATCATCTGGACTTGTAGAAAGAACCCGAATGCGTTGCCGCATAGGTTGAGGCCGTACACCAGGAGCTCGACATTACTTGGAGGAGTGCCATAACTTAGAGTAATTCTAGTCACGTTATAGTCATAGTTCTTTTGCTCAACTTCCTTGAAATTTTTGTCATTGACAACTTCTACGATTTTTGGAGGCTGAAGCACGGATTGGTACGTCGCGCTCACAATTGGCGCAGCGACGACAGCACGGCGTTGGATATTTCACCCAATGACTCTCCCCACTGGTTTTATTTCTAGATGTTGAACTTGATGATGATTGAGGATCATTTGTGACTGGTTCCCCATCTTATTGGTGACCGTTACCTCTCTCCATATCGTCATTGTCCACTGAGTTTCATCGTCCTCCTTTGCGCACAGCTCCGGCTCGTGTGAGAATTTCTGTGATCTCTCTATCTCATGCTCCCCTTTGCGGGGAGTTGAGACATCTAGAGGTGTCAAGCCGCTCTCGTTCAAGGCGTTCACCTTGACGACATCAGACTCCAAAGCATGTCCACG
This sequence comes from Eucalyptus globulus, assembly GCA_014182545.1. NCBI lineage: Eukaryota > Viridiplantae > Streptophyta > Magnoliopsida > Myrtales > Myrtaceae > Eucalyptus > Eucalyptus globulus. The sequence goes on along the minus strand of CM024721.1, from coordinate 33,101,954 downwards.
AAGCATGAAGTCGACCACCTGCAACTCTTTCGCATCTTTATTTTACTCTCATTGATTTTCAGACATTTAACGAGACATCCTATATTTCCGTGATGATCAAAATAACACCCTCACTGAAATAATGCACAAAGAAAAGTGCGATAAAATAATAGAGCCGCAAGTCTTTCTTCGAAATTTTTGTTGGTGGTAGCAAGATGCAAGGTAGCGTCGCCTTTGTGGTCCTTTCAATTGTTCAATTGCTCCTTCTTGTGCCGCTTTAGATGCTCCACCAACCGAACTGGCACTTTAAATCGGTTGTTCTGCACGGCGAGGTGAAGCACGGTCTCCTCTCCGGCCGGTTAGCGCCTGTCAACCATTGTCAACGTTGGTCAACGCCGGTCAATGGTGGTCGACGCCAGTGAACTATGGTCAAGGACGGTCAAGGCTGGTCAACGACTGTCAACGGTCAAAGTCAACGGGCCAACGGGTCGAACGGGTCGAACCGATCGACTCGGCACGTACCATGCACGTGCGAGGATGACGTAATGATGACGTCAGCTGGCATGTGGTGAACTAGCGCCATTCACCGCGAACGTGCGTTGCACGCACCTGGCACCAAAACGGCACCTGCGACGCACGTGCCCGAGGGGAGACCAAATCAGCACGTGCTATGCACGCGCAAGTGAGTTTGAAGTAAATCGCAGGGATGTTGTGAAGGTAAAATAGTTACAACCATTGCGATCAGGGATGGCAAAAGCGGAAACCTGACGGGGAGATCTTTGGTGAGGCAAATGATCATCTGGACTGACAGAAAACCCGAATGTGTTGCCGCACAGGACGAGGGCGTACACCACGAGCTCGACATTACTTGGAGGAGTGCTATAACTTAGAGTAATTCTAGTCACATTATAGTCATAGTTGTTCTGCTCAACATCCTAGGAATTTTTGTCATTGACAACTTCTACGATTTTTGGAGGCTGAAGTGCGGATTGGTACGTCGCGCTTAGAATCAGCGTAGCGATGACCAGCACGGCGTTGCGTATTTCGCTCAAGGACTCTCCCCCTTGGTTTAATTTTCTAGATGTTGAACTTGATGATGATTAAGGAGCATTGGTGACTGGTTCCCCATCTGATTGATGACCGTTGCCTCTCTACATATCCTCATCATCCACTAAGACTGGTGTTTAAGCGAGTGAGTTTGATCGTCCTCCTCCGTGCACAGTTCCGGCTCGTGTGAGAATTTCTCTGATCTCTCTATCTCGTGCTTCCCTTGGCGAGGGAGTTGAGACATCTAGAGGTGTCAAGCCGCTCTCGTTCAAGGCGTTCACCTCGACGACCTCAGACTCGAAAGTATGTCCACGAAGCATGAAATCAACAGTTGTCAATGCTAGTCAACGGTGGTCAATGCCGGTCAACGATGGTCAATGCCGGTCAACAGTGATGAAGGACGGTCAACGCTGGTCAACAGTCAAAGGTTAAAGTCAATGGGTCAACGGGTCGGACGGGTTGAACCCATCAACCCAGCACGTGCCATGCACATGCGAGGATGATGTAACGATGACGTTAGTCAGCACGTGCTATGCTCGCGCCATTGATTGCACACATGCATGGCACTCGTGTGGCACCGAAACGGGACATGCAATGCACATGTACGGGGGGAGACCGAATCGGCGCGTGCGTTGCACGAGCAGGCGAGTTTGAATCTAATCGCAGGGATGTCGTGAAGGTAAAATAAGTTATAACCATTGCGATCAGCGATAGCATAAGCGGAAGCCTGACGGGGAGATCTTTGGTGAGGCAAATGATCATTTGGACTGACAGAAAGAACTCGAATGTGTTGCCGAACAGGAAGAGGCCGTACACCACCTGCTCGACATTATTTGGAGGAGTGCCATAACTTAGACTAATTCTAGTGAAGTTATAGTCACAGTTGTTCTGCTTAACTTCCTTGGAATTTTTGTCATTGACAACTTCTACAATTTTTGGAGGCTGAAGCACGGATTGGTACGTCGCGCTCACAGTCAGCACAGCGACGACCCGCACGGCGTTGCGTATTTCGACCAACGACTCTCCCCATTGGTTTAATTTTCTAGATGTTGAACTTGATGATGATTGAGGAAGATTTGTGACTGGTTCCCTGTCTGATTTGTGACTGTTACCTCTCTCCATATCGTCCTCGTCCACTGAGACCAGTGGTGAAGCGAGTGAGTTTGATCGTCCTCCTCTACTTACAGCTCCGGCTCGTGTGAGAGTTTCTCTAATCTCTCTATCTTGTGCTCCCCTTGGCAAGGGAGTTGAGACATCTAGAGGTGTGAAGCCGCTCTTGTTCAAGGCGTTCAGCTCGACGAGCTCAAACTCCAAAGCATGGCCACGAACCATGAAGTCAACCACCTACAAGTCTTTCCCATCTCTGTTTTACTCTCATTGATTTTCAGGCATTTAGATACTACATAAATGTTTTTGACATAGACGAGACATCCTATATTTCCGTGAAGATCAAATAAGTTCCTTTGCTTAGAAGATTTTGGCATACGATAGGGACCCAAAATAATACACTATCTAAAATAATGCACAAAGAAAAGTGCAATAAAATAAGGGAACCGCGCTCGTGCGTCGCACGCGCCTGGCACGGAAACGGCACGTGCGACGCACACGCTCGGGGGGAGACCGAATCGGTGCGTGCATTGCACGTGCAGGCGAGTTTGAAGTTAATCGCAGGGATGTCATGAAAGTAAAGTAAGTTACAACCATTGTGATGAGGGATAGCATAAGTGGTAGCTTGACAGGGAGATCTTTGGTGAGGCAAATGATCATCTAGACTGATAGAAAGAACCCGAATGTGTTGCCGCACAGGTTGAGGCCGTACACCACGAGCTCGAGATTACTTGGAGGAGTGCCATAACTTAAGAGTAATTCTAGTCACGTTATAGTCATAGTTATTCTGCTCAACTTCCTTGGAATTTTTGTCATTGACAACTTCTATGATTTTTGGAGGCTGAAGCACGGATTGGTACGTCGCGCTCACAATCAGCGCAGCGACAACCAGCACAGCGTTGCGTATTTTGCCCAAGGACTCTCGCCATTCGTTTAATTTTCTAGATGTTGAACTTGATGATGATTGAGGAACATTTGTGACTGGTTCCCCATCTGATTCGTGACCGTTACCTCTCTCCATATCGTCATCGTCCACTGAGACCAATGGTGAAGCGGGTGAGTTTGATCATCCTCCTCTGCGCACAGCTCTGGCTCATGTGAGAATTTATCTGATCTCTCTATCTCCTACTCCCCTTGGTGAGGGAGTTGAGACATCTAGAGTTGTGAAGCCGCTCTCGTTCAAGGTGTTCACCTGGAAGATCTCAGACTCCAAAGCATGTCCACGAAGCATGAAGTCGACCACCTGCAACTCTTTCGCATCTTTTTTTACTCTCATTGATTTTCAGACATTTAACGAGACATCCTATATTTCCGTGATGATCAAATAAGTTGCTTGCTGAAAATTTTTTTGCATAAGATATGGACTCAAAATAACACCCTCACTAAAATAATGGACAAAGAAAAGTGCGATAAAATAAGAGAACCGCGAGTCTAGCCTCGAAATTTTTGCTGGCAGGAGCAAGATGCAAGGTAGGGTCGCCTTTGTGGTCCTTCCAATTGATCAATTGTTCCTTCTTGTGCCCCTTCAGATGCTCCTCCAACCAAACCGGCACTTTAAATCGGTTGTTCTGCACGGCGACGTGAAGCACGGTCTCCTCTTGGGCTAGTCAGCGCCGTAGAACGGTGGTCAACGCTAGTCAACAGTTGTCAACGCTAGTCAACGGTGATCAAGGAAGGTCAACGCTGGTTGACGACGGTCAACGGTCAAAGGTCAAAGTAAACGGGTCAACGGGTCGGATGGGTCGAACCAATCGACCCGGAACGTGCCATGCACGTGCGAGGATGACGTAATGATGATGTTTGCTGGCACTCGCGCCATTGAACGCACACTTGCGGGGCACACACCTAGCACCGAAACGGCACATGCCACGCACGCGCCCGGGAGGAGACCGAATCGGCACTTGCATTACACGCATAGGCGAGTTTGAAGTTAATCGCAGGGATGTTGTGAAGGTATAGTAAGTTACAACCATTGCGATGAGGGATAGCATAAGCGGTAGCCTGACGGGGAGATCTTTAGTGAGGCAAACGATCATCTGGACTGATAGAAAGAACCCGAATGTATTTTTGCACAGGTTGAGGACGTTCACCACGAGCTCAACATTACTTGGAGCAGTTACATAACTTAAGAGTAATTCTACTCACGTTATAGTCATAGTTGTTTTGCTCACCTTCCTTGGAATTTTTGTCATTGACAACTTCTACGATTTTTGGAGGCTGAAGCTGGGATTGGTACGTTGCGCTCACAGTCAGCGCAGCGACGACCAGCACGGCGTTGTGTATTTTGCCCAAGGACTCTCCCGATTGGTTTAATTTTCTACATGATGAACTTGATGATGATTGAGGAAGATTTGTGACTGGTTCCCCATCCAATTGCTGACCGTTACCTCTCTCCATATCGTCATCGTCCACTGAGACGGGTGTTGAAGCGGGTGAGTTTGATTGTCCTCCTCTGTGCACAGCTCTGGCTCGTGTGAGAATTTCTCTCATCTCTCTATCTCGTGCTCCCCTTAGCGAGGGAATTGAGACATCTAGAGGTGTCAAGCCGCTCTCGTTCAAGGCGTTCACCTGGACGATCTCAGACTCCAAAGATAGGGACCCAAAATAACACCCTCACTGAAATAATCCACAAAGAAAAGTGCGATAAAATAAGAGAACCGCGAGTCTTGCCTCGAAATTTTTACTGGCGGTAGCAAGATGCAAGCTAGTGTCACCTTTGTGGTTCTTCCAATTGATCAATTGCTCCTTGTGTCGCTTCAAATGCTCCACCAACCGAAGCAGCACTTTAAATCAGTTGTTTTGTACGGCGAGGTGAAGCATGGTCTCCTCTTGGGCCGGTCAGCACCGTTCAACGGTGGTCAACGCCGGTCAATAGTTGTCCACGCTGGTCAACGGTGGCCAACGCCGGTCAATGGTGGTCAACGCCGGTCAATGATTGTCAAGGATGGTCAATGGTTAAAGGTCAAAGTCAATGGGTCAACGGGTCGGATGGGTCGAACCGATCGACTCGGCACATGCCATGCACATGCGAGGATGACGTAACGATGACGTCAGGTTGTGGCATCCCAAAAAATTCAAGACAAGCTCTAAGGTGTATTAAAGCCCATAATTAGGTAATAAAATTACCTATGGTTTATGCTTTAGCCATTAGTCTCCTCTTAAGACTAAGTGATATGTGCTTGTGTTCATGAAATTTTAAAATTTGTATTATAGGATAAATTAATAAGAATGATTTATCCTTGGCCATGTGAAATTTAAAACTTAAAACCTACAAAAGAAAGAATAAAAGGTAAAATTTGACTTTTATTTAGGTTTGGGCCTTAGGCCCAAGAGTGGACTTTTGATGGGCCAAGATAGTCGGCCCATTGAAGCCCACGAATGGGCTGTCGTCGGCCACAAGGGAGGCCGGCCCAATCCAAGCCCAAGCCCAAGCCCATCTTGCATCTGTCATGCCAAGTGGCAAGAGGAGGGCTTCATGCATTGGCTATCAAGGGTGGCTACTAATCATTACTAATGATTGAGGCTTAAGGGAAATAAAAGGGGGAGAGAGAGTGGCCGGTTGGGGGTTTTCGGCCAAGCCAAGTGAGAGAGAGAGAGAGAGAGAGAGAATCGCCGAGAGAGGGAGGGGAACTGAGGAGGAGAAGGAGCCGTCCGCCCGTCGCCGCCCGCACGCCGTTCGTCCGTCGCCGGTGTGCCGTCCGTTTGCTGTCATCCGCTTGATCTTAGAGGCAAGTTAGGATCGATTTCTACTCTTGCATGTGTGTCTTGCATGTGTGATTTGTTGGTGGTAGATCTCGGATGTTTAAGGTAGGCAAAACCGAAGCTAGAATGTGACGTGTTCTTGTAAAAGCTTGCTGATTTCGTGTATACCGCCCGACCCAGAATCTTGTGGAGGCTTGCATGCATGTTTTGAGTTGGATTTTCACTTCGATTCCTTCATGGAAGTTGTATAAAACATCTTAAACTACAACATACTAAAAGTTGGGACAAAATGGTTGATATTTAAGGGGTAAAACTCTCTTCCTACCAAGACACTAGATCTAGAACTGCTTTACTGACCTTTTGGTAGTTTTGTGGGTTGCATGTCGATTTTTACCAAGAATATTTCTTCGACTTATTCATGAAACTTGTAGAGAACATCCTAAAGACTAACATACTCAAATTTTAAGTAAAATGAGCAAGTGTAGCCTAGTGAATCGACTTACTCTTGAAGACGGTAAATCTGGAAACACGGTACTGGACACCCGAGACTTCTTGGACCCATATGGTGACTATTCTTTGGAAATTTCACTTAGATCCCTTGATGAAAGTTGTAGGGGACCTCTTGAAGTAAAACATATCCAAATTTAGAAGGAAATGAAGAAGAATAAGTGGGTGTCGATATTTCGGAGATAGCTATACTGGACGTTTTCGGTGCTAGAATCAGAAGCTTTGGACGACTATATAAAATTATCTAGAACGAATCTAGCCTAGATGTCTGCATGAAAAATATACTTTAGTGTCTTAGCTATAACCTGGTAAAATTTCATAATTTTCGGAGGTGTTTCGGGTATTTTAATCGAATTATTTCAAAAACTGCACATTCTGTTTCTATCCGAAATTGCATGCTGTATTTGTGTGAGTTATATCTTCTTGTGTGGAACTCTTTTGGGCATGTGTTCATCATGAAATTTTTATCTTATTGTCTTTTCTATCACATGTCTTGATTTCATGATTTTTGAGAATCATATGGATATTTAATTTAAATGTTTTCTAAAATGGTACAAGCTGGAATTTTGTACACTTCAAAAAGGCATGAAATATGGACTATTCTAAATTGCATGGACTCCATGAATTGTATTGTTATAAATGATTGTGTCTTGCTGCATGTATGATGATGATTTGAGATGCATGTATGAATTCAAATGATGAAAATGATCTTGATTGCCATCACATCACATGTCATGTTAAAATTGAACTATAATTGAAGATGTGAATTGAGATAAATGAGAAGGCCGTCGGAGGTGTGAGTCGACGATGCCCCGGGAGTGTCGGGATGCCTGGCTAGAAGGGTACGGCCAGTTTCCCAGTGGCCTTGAATGGCCGGATACCGGAGGGTCCTCGAGAGTATCGGGATGCTTGGAGAGTGGGGGAGCCGAAAACTCGGCAGGTATTGTGCCAAGGGATGTCTCGCAATGCCAGTTGGGGTGCGAGATGCCTGGCTAGAAGGGTACGGCCGGTTGCCCGGTGGCCTTAAATGGCTGAATGCCGGAGGGTCCTCGTGATGCCAGTTGGGGTACGAGATGCCCGGAGAGTGGGGGAGCCGGATGCCTGATTGTATCTTGGATACATGTGGGATGCAAACATTGGTCCCGGGAAAGAGAAATGTGGCGGTCCAAAATGAAAGGATGAAGTTGAGAAATTGAAATTGAATTATGCATGAATATGCATGATATGATGATGAGTGCATGGATGCATGGTAATGATGATGGTACATGTGATATGATGATGATGAGTACATGGATGCATGGTAATGATGATGGTACATATGATATGATGATGAGTGCATGGATGCATGGTAATGATGATGGTACATGTGATATGATGACGATGAGTACATGGATGCATGGTAATGATGATGGTACATATGATATGATGATGAGTGCATGGATGCATGGTAATGATGATGGTACATGTAATATGATGATGATGAGTGCATGGATGCATGGTAATGATGATGGTACATGTAATATGATGATGATGAGTGCATGGATGCATGGTAATGATGATGGTACATGTGATATGATAATGATGGTACATGTGACATGATGATAGTAAGTGTATGTCATGATGGTGATGACTATATAATGATGTATGTACATGATGTATGATGACATGTGCATGATACCAAGGTAAGTTGTGCATGGATGCCTTAATGACATGTGATGCTATGATTATGATGATTGTGTGGCATGATACATTTAGTGGTTTATTGGTCATTTACCTGCTGAGTGGTTGTACTCACCCTTTTCGGGGACCAACATTTCAGATTAGCAGGATGCCACTCCCTGCTGTCACGCGGGGCATCTTTTACGGCCTTCCTTCAGATGTAGAGGTCGAGTGTGTGGAGATCGACTGTCCTACCATTCCCGGTCTGACATTTATTCGAATTTGCGCCTTAGTGATGTATGACGTGGGCCTAGCTGGGGGCCCTGTCATTCAGGAGTTCATATCCGTTCATGTTCGTCGGAACGAAGTGATGCGTGGGATGTTGCCGCCACCACCGCCTGATGCACCGGGATGGGTGTGAGGGCCCGTACGTGAGAAGTAGGAGCTACAACTTTTTGGGATGATAGCCGACACTAGTTGATGGGGGATCTTGCACGATAGACATAGTGGGTCAAGTGTTTCTTTTTGGGGTTATGGCCGAGTGTAGCTACAAGTCTTGGCCTTTCTTTTGATGTACTGACCCAAGGAAACCCATCATGGAAATATGTAAATAAAAGTGTCGTGGCTTTATCTTTTCTTATGATGTTTAGTGGTGTGCAATTGTATCATGGTTGATGGAGGGAGAGATGGCGATATTATATTTTGCTTCCGATAATGAGTCATGCTGGGACCGTTTTTAAAAAAAAAAAATGTCTATGATTACGACGCTTCTTCGAAGAGATTTAACAAGTGTTCCATTAGGTGTAGTATTAGGTGCCTGTGGCGACCTAAGGTGGTTCGGGGTGCCACACAGGTGGCGTGGGCTGCGCACGCGCCAATGACCGTGCACGTGCGTTGCATGCGCCTGGCACTGACACGGCACGTGCGTTGCACGTGCCCGAGGGGGGACTGAATCGGCGTGTGTAACGAGTTTAAAGTTAATCGCAGGGATGTCGTGAAGGTAAAATAAGTTACAACCATTGTGATCAGGGATAGCATAAGCGGAAGCTTGACGGGGAGATCTTTGGTGAGGCAAATGATCATCTGGATTGACAGAAAGAACCCGAATGTTTTGTCGCATAGGAAGAGGCCGTACACCATGAGCTCGACATTACTTGGAGGAGTGCCATAACTTAGAGTAATTATAGTCACGTTATAGTCATAGTTGTTATTCTCAACTTCCTTGGAATTTTTGTCATTGACAACTTCTACGATTTTTGGAGGTTGAAGCACGGATTGGTACGTCGCGCTCACAATCAGTGTAGTGATGACCAGCACGACGTTGCGTATTTCGCCCAAGGACTCTCCCCATTGGTTTAATTTTCTAGATGTTGAACTTGATGATGATTAAGGAGCATTTGTGACTGGTTACCCGTCCAATTGGTGACCGTCACCTCTCTTCATATCGTCGTCGTCCACTGAGACTGGTGTTGAAGTGGGTGAGTTTGATCGTCCTCCTCTACGCACAGCTCCAGCTCGTGTGAGAATTTCTCGATCTCTCTATCTAGTGCTCCCCTTGGCAAGGGAGTTGAGACATCTAGAGGTGTCAAGCCACTCTCGTTCAAGGTGTTCACCTCGATGACCTAACACTCCAAAGCATGTCCATGAAGTGTGAAGTCGACCACCTGCAACTCTTTCGCATCTTTTTTTACTCTCATTACTTTTCAGGCATTTAGATACTGCATAGATGTTTTTGACATAGACGAGAGATGCTATATTTCTGTGATGATCAAATAAGTTCCTTTGCTTAGAAGATTTTTGCATAAGATAGGGACCCAAAATAATACTCTCTCTAAAATAATGCACAACGAAAAGTGCAATAAAATAAGGGAACCGCGCTCGTGCGTGGCACGTGCCTAGCACAGAAACAGCACGTGCGACGCACGTGCCCGGCGGGAGATCGAATCGGCGCGTGCCTTGCACACGCAGGCGAGTTTGAAGTTAATCGCAGGGATGTTGTAAAGGTAAAGTAAGTTACAACCATTGCGATGAGAGATAGCATTAGCGGTAGCCTGACGTGGAGATCTTTGGTGAGGCAAATGATCAACTGGACTAACATAAAGAACCCGAATGTGTTGCCGCACAGGTTTATGCCGTACACCACGAGCTCGACATTACTTGGAGCAGTGCCATAACTTTGAGTAATTCTAGTCATGTTATAGTCATAGCTTTTCTAGCTCAACTTCTTTGGAATTTTTGTCATCGACAACTTCTACAATTTTTGGACGCTGAAGCACGGATTGGTACGTCGCGCTCAAAGTCAGCGCAGGGATGATATGGACCCAAAAAAATACCCTGTCTAAAATAATGCACAAATAAAAGTGCAATAAAATAAGGGAACCGCACTCGTGCGTCACACGCGCTTGGCACGGAAACGGCACGTCTGACGCACGCGCCTGGGGGAAGACCAAATCGGCGCGTGCATTGGACGCGCGGGTGAGTTTGAAGTTAATCACAGGGATGTCGTGAAGCTAAAGTAAGTTACAAGCATTGGAATGAGGGATAGCATAAGCGGTAGGCTGACGGGGAGATCTTTGGTGAGGCAAATGATCATCTGGACTGATAGAAAGAACGCAAATGTGTTGCCGCATAGGTTGAGGCCGTACACCGGCAGCTCGACATTACTTGGAGGAGTGCCATAACTTAGAGTAATTCTAGTCACGTTATAGTGATAGTTGTTCTACGCAACTTCGTTGGAGTTCTTTTCATAGACAACTTCTACGATTTTTGGAGGCTGAAGCACAGATTGGTTCGTCGCGTTCACAATTAGCGTAGCGACGATATGGACCCAAAATAATACCCTCTCTAAAATAATGCACAAATAAAAGTGCAATAAAATAACGGAACCGCGCTTGGCACGGAAATGGCACGTAAGACGCATGCGCCTAGGGGAAGATCGAATCGGTGCCTGCATTGCTTGCGCAGGTGAGTTTGAGTTAATCGCAGGGATATCGTGAAGGTAAAGTAAGTTACAACCATTGCAATGAGGGATAGCATAAGCGGTAGGCTGACGAGGAGATCTTTCGTGAGGCAAATGATCATCTGGACTGATAGAAAGAACCCGAATGTGTTGCCGCACAGGTTGAGGCCGTACACCAGGAGCTCGACATTACTTCGAGGAGTGCCATAACTTAGACTAATTCTAGTCACCTTATAGTGAGAGTTCTTCCGCGCAACTTTGTTGGAATTTTTTTCATCGACAACTTGTACAATTTTTGAACGCTGAAGCACGGATTGGTACCTCGCGCTTAGAATTAGTGCAGCGACGATATGGATCCAAAATAATACCGTCTAAAATAATGCACAAATAAAAGTGCAATAAAACAAGGGAACCGCCCTCGTGCGTCGCACGTGCTTGGCACGGAAACGGCACGTCCGACGCACGTGCCTGGGGGAAGACCGAATCGGCGCGTGCATTACACGCGCAAGTGATTTTGAAGTTAATCGTAGGGATGTCATCAAGGTAAAGTAAGTTACAACCATTGCGATGAGGGATAGCATAAGCGGTAGGCTGACGGGGAGATCTTTGGTGAGGCAAATGATCATCTGGACTGATAGAAAGAACGCAAATGTGTTGCCGCACAGGTTGAGACCATACACTAGGAGCTTGACATTACTTGGAGGAGTGCCATAACTTAGAGTAATTCTAGTCACGTTATAGTGATAGTTGCTCTGCGCAACTTCGTTGGAGTTTTTGTCATCGACAACTTCTACGATTTTTGGAGGCTGAAGCACAGATTGGTACGTCGTGATCACAATTAGCGCAGTGACGATATGGACCCAACATAATACCCTGTCTAAAATAATGCACAAATAAAAGTGCGAGAAAATAACGGAAACGCGATTGTGCGTCGCACGCGCTTGGCACGGAAACGGCACATTTGACGTGTGCGCTTGGGGGAAGATCGAATCGGCGCATGTGAGTTTGAAGTTAATCGCAGGGATGTCGTGAAGGTAAAGTAAGTTACAACCATTGCGATGAGGGATAGCATAAGCAGTAGGCTGACGAGGAGATGTTTGGTGAGGCAAATGATCATCTGGACTGATAGAAAGAACCCGAATGTGTTGCCGCACGGGTTGAGGCCGTACACCACAAGCTCGACATTACTTCGAGGAGTGAGATACCTTAGAGTAATTCTAGTCATGTTATAGTGATAGTTGTTCTACGGAACGTCGTTGCAATTTTGTTCATCGACAACTTCTACGATTTTTGGACCCTGAAGAACGGATTAGTGCGTCGTGTTCACAATCAGCGCAGCGACGATATGGACCCAAAATAATACCCTCTCCAAAATAATGCACAAATAAAAGTGCAATAAAATAAGGCAACCGCGCTCGTGCGTCGCACGCGTTTGGCACGGAAACGGCAAGTACCATGCAAGCGCCTAGGGGAAGATCGAATCGGCGCATGCATTGCATGCGCAGGTGATTTTAAAGTTAATCGCAGGGATGTCGTAAAGGTAAAGTAAGTTACAACCATTGCGATGAGGGATAGCATAAGCGGTGGGATGACGGGGAGATCTTTGGTGAGGCAAATGATCATCTGACTGATAGAAAGAACCCGAATGTGTTGCCGCACAGGTTGAGGCCGTACACCAGAGCTTGACATTACTTGGAGGAGTGCCATAACTTAGAGTAATTCTTGTCACGTTATAGTGATAGTTGCTCTGCACAACTTTGTTGGAGTTTTTGTCATCGACAACTTCTACGATTTTGGAGGCTGAAGCACAGATTGGTACGTCGTGATCACAATTAGCGTAGTGACGATATGGACCCAACATAATACCCTGTCTAAAATAATGCACAAATAAAAGTGCGATAAAATAACGGAAACGCGATTGTGCGTCGCACGCGCTTGGCACGGAAACGGCACATTTGACGCGTGCGCTTGGGGGAAGATCGAATGGGCGCATGTGAGTTTGAAGTTAATCGCAGGGATGTCGTGAAGGTAAAGTAAGTTACAACCATTGCGATGAGGGATAGCATAAGCAGTAGCCTGACGAGGAGATGTTTGGTGAGTCAAATGATCATCTGGACTGATAGAAAGAACCCGAATGTGTTGCTGCACGGGTTGAGGCCGTACACCACAAGCTCGACATTACTTCGAGGAGTGAGATACCTTAGAGTAATTCTAGTCATGTTATAGTGATAGTTGTTCTACGGAACGTCGTTGCAATTTTGTTCATCGACAACTTCTACGATTTTTGGACCTGAAGAACGGATTAGTGCGTCGTGTTCACAATCAGCGCAGCGACGATATGGACCCAAAATAATACCCTCTCCAAAATAATGCACAAATAAAAGTGCAATAAAACAAGGCAACCGCGCTCGTGCGTCGCACGCGTTTGGCACGGAAACGGCAAGTACCATGCAAGCGCCTAGGGGAAGATCGAATCGGCGCATGCATTGCATGCGCAGGTGATTTTAAAGTTAATCGCAGGGATGTCGTAAAGGTAAAGTAAGTTACAACCATTGCGATAAGGGATAGCATAAGCGGTGGGATGACGGGGAGATCTTTGGTGAGGCAAATGATCATCTGGACTGATAGAAAGAACCCGAATGTGTTGCCGCACAGGTTGAGGCCGTACACCAGGAGCTTGACATTACTTGGAGGAGTGCCATAACTTAGAGTAATTCTTGTCACGTTATAGTGATAGTTGCTCTGCACAACTTTGTTGGAGTTTTTGTCATCGACAACTTCTACGATTTTTGGAGGCTGAAGCACAGATTGGTACGTCGTGATCACAATTAGCGTAGTGACGATATGGACCCAACATAATACCCTGTCTAAAATAATGCACAAATAAAAGTGCGATAAAATAACGGAAACGCGATTTGTGCGTCGCCCGCCCGCGCTTGGCACGGAAACGGCACATTTGACGCGTGTGCTTGGGGAAGATCGAATGGGCGCATGTGAGTTTGAAGTTAATCGCAGGGATGTCGTGAAGGTAAAGTAAGTTACAACCATTGCGATGAGGGATAGCATAAGCGGTAGCCTGACGAGGAGATGTTTGGTGAGTCAAATGATCATCGGACTGATAGAAAGAACCCGAATGTGTTGCTGCACGGGTTGAGGCCGTACACCACAAGCTCGACATTACTTCGAGGAGTGAGATACCTTAGAGTAATTCTAGTCATGTTATAGTGATAGTTGTTCTGCGCAACTTCGTTGCAATTTTGTTCATCGACAACTTCTACGATTTTTGGACGCTGAAGAACGGATTAGTGCGTCGTGCTCACAATCAGCGCAGCGACGATATGGACCCAAAATAATACCCTCTCTAAAATAATGCACAAATAAAAGTGCAATAAAATAAGGCAACCGCGCTCGTGCGTCGCACGTGTTTGGCACGGAAACGGCAAGTACCACGCAAGCGCCTAGGGGAAGATCGAATCGGCGCCTGCATTGCACGCGCAAGTGATTTTAAAGTTAATCGCAGGGATGTCGGGAAGGTAAAGTAAGTTACAACCATTGCGATGAGGGATAGCATAAGTGGTGGGCTGACGGCGAGATCTTTGGTGAGGCAAATGATCATCTAGACTGATAGAAAGAACCCGAATGTGTTGTCGCACAGGTTGACGCCGTACACCAGTAGCGCGACATTACTTGAAGGAGCGCCATAACTTAGAGTACTTCTAGTCACGTTATAGTGATAGTTGTTCTACGCAACTTCGTTGGATTTTTTTTTCATTGACAAATTCAACGATTTTTGGACGCTGAAGGACAGATTCGTATGTCGCCCTCAGAATTAACGCAGGGACGATATGGACCCAAAATAATACCATGTCTAAAATAATGCACAAATAAAAGTGCAATAAAATAAGGGAATTGTGCTCGTGCGTGGCACGCGATTGGCTCGGAAACGGCACGTTCGACGCACGCGCCTGGGGGAAGACCGAATCGGCGCATGCATTGCACGCACAGGTCAACTTGAAGTTAATCACAAGGATGTCGTGCAGGTAAAGTAAGTTACAACCATTGCGAGGAGGGATAGCATAAGCGGTAGGCTGACGGGGAGATCTTTGGTGATGCAAATGATCATCTGGACTGATAGAAAGAACCCGAATGTGTTGCCGCACAGGTTGAGGCCTCACACCAGGACCTCGACATTACTTGGAAGAGTGACATAACTTAGAATAATTCAAGTCACGTTATAGTGATAGTTGTTTAGCGCAACTTCGTTGGAGTTTTTGTCATCGTCAACTTCAACGATTTTTGGAGGCTGAAGCACAGATTGGTATGCCGCGCTCACAATTAGCGCAGCGACGATATGGACCCAAAATGATATCCTCTCTAAAATAATGCACAAATAAAAGTGCAAGAAAATAACGGAACCGCGCCCGTGCATCGCACGCTCTTGGCACGGAAACGACACTTATGACGCATGCGCCTGGGGGAAGATCGAATTGGCGCATGGAATGCACGCGCAGGTGAGTTTGAAGTTAATCGCAGGGATGTCTTGAAGGTAAAGTAAGTTACAACCATTGCGATGAGGGATAGCATAAGCGGTGGGCTGACGGGGAGATCTTTGGTGAGGCAAATGATCATCTGGACTAATAGAAAGAACGCGAATGTGTTGCTGCACAGGTTGAGGCCGTACACCAGGAGCTCGACTTTACTTGGAGGAGCGCCATAACTTACAGTACTTATAGTGACGTGATAGTGATAGTTGTTCTACGCAACTTCGCTAGATTTTTTTTCATCGACAACCTCTACGATTTTTGGAAATGGAAGCAAGGAGTCGTACGTCGCTTTCAGAATTAGCGCAGGGACGATATGGACCCAAAATAATACCCTGTCTAAAATAATGCAAAAATAAATTTGCAATAAAATAAGGCAACCGCGCTCGTGCGTCGCAGGCGCTTGGCACGGAAACGGCACGTACGACGCATGTGCCTAGGGGAAGATCGAATCGGGGCATGCATTGCACGCGCAGGTGATTTTTAAGTTAATCGCAGGGATGTCGTGAAGGTAAAGTAAGTTACATCCATTACGATGAGCGATAACATAAGTGGTGGGCTGACAGGGAGATCTTTGGTGAGGCAAATGATCATCTTGACTGATAGAAAGAACCCGAATGTGTTGCCGCACGGGTTGAGGCCGTACACCAGGAGCTCGACATTACTTGGAGGACCACCATAACTTAGAGTACTTCTAGTCACGTTTTAGTGATAGTTGTGCTACGCAACTTCGTTGGATTTTTTTTCATCGACAAATTCTACGCTTTTTGGACGCTGAAGCACGGATTCGTGCCTCACGCTCAGAATTAGCGCAGGGACGATATGGACCCAAAATAATACCTTGTCTAAAATAATGCACAAATAAAAGTGCAATAAAATAAGGGAACCGTGCTCGTGCGTCGCACGTGCTTGGCACGGAAACGGCACGTCCGACGCACGTGCCTGGGGCAAGACAGAATCGGCGCGTGCATTGCACGCATAGGTGAGTTTGAAGTTAATCGCAGGGATGTCGTGAAGTTAAAGAAAGTTACAACCATTGCGATGAGGGATAGCATAAGCAGTAGGCTGATGGGGAGATCTTTGGTGAGGCAAATGATCATCTAGACTCGTAGAAAGAACCCAAATGTGTTGCCGCACAGGTTGAGCCCGTACACCAGCAGCTCGGCATTACTTCGAGGAGTGCCATAACTTAGAGTAATTCTAGTCAAGTTATAGTGAGAGTTGTTCTGCGCAACTTCGTCGGAATTTTTTTCATCGACAACTTGTACAATTTTTGGACGTTGAAGCACGGATTGGCACGTCGCGCTCAGATTACCGCAGGGACGATATGGACCCAAAATAATACCCTCTCTAAAATAATGCACAAATAAAAGTGCAAGAAAATAAGGGAACCGCGCTCGTGCGTCGCACGCGCTTGGCACGGAAACGGCACGGAAACGGCACGTCTGACGCACGCGCCTCGTGGAAGACCGAATCGTTGCGTGCATTGCACGCGCTGGTGAGTTTGAAGTTAATTGCAGGGATGTCGTGAAGGTAAAGTAAGTTACAACCATTGCGATGAGGGATAGCATAAGCAGTAGGCTGATGGGGAGATCTTTGGTGAGGCAAATGATCATCTGGACTGATAGAAAGAACCCGAATGTGTTGCTGCAAAGGTTGAGGCCATACACTAGGAGATCGACATTACTTGGAGGAGCGCCATAACTTAGAGTACTTCTGGTCACATTATAGTGATAGTTGTTCTGCACAACTTCGTTGGATTTTTTTTTCGATAAATTCTACGATTTTTGGACGCTGAAGCACGAATTCGTAAGTCGCGCTCAGAATTAGCGCTAGGACGATATGGACCCAAAATAATACCCTGTCTAAAATAATGCACAAATAAATGTTCAATAAAATAAGGGAACCGCGCTCGTGCGTCGCACGTGCTTGGCACGGAAACGGCATGTCCGACGCACGCGCCTAGGGCAAGAGAGAATCGGCACGTGCATTGCACACATAGGTGAGTTTGAAGTTAATCGCAGGGATGTCGTGAAGTTAAAGTAAGTTACAACCATTGCGATGAGGGATAGCATAAGCGGTAGGCTGACGGGGAGATCTTTGGTGAGGCAAATGATCATCTGGACTCATAGAAAGAACCCAAATGTGTTGCCGCACAGGTTGAGCCCGTACACCAGCAGCTCGGCATTACTTGGTGGAGTGCCATAACTTAGAGTAATTCTAGACAAGTTATAGTGAGAGTTGTTCAACGCAACTTCGTTGGAATTTTTTTCATCGACAACTTGTACAATTTTTGGACGTTGAAGCATGGATTGGTACGTCGCGCTCAGATTAGCGCAGGGACGATATGGACCCAAAATAATACCCTCTCTAAAATAATGCACAAATAAAAGCGCAAGAAAATAAGGGAACCACGCTCGTGCGTCGCACGCGCTTGGCACAGAAACGGCACGTCCGATGCACGTGCCTCGTGGAAGACCGAATCGTTGCGTGCATTGCATGCGCTGGTGAGTTTGAAGTTAATTGCAGGGATGTCGTGAAGGTAAAGTAAGTTACAACCATTGCGATGAGGGATAGCATAAGCAGTAGGCTGACGGGGAGATCTTTGGTGAGGCAAATGATCATCTGGACTGATAGAAAGAGCCCGAATGTGTTGCTGCACAGGTTGAGGCCGTACACCAGGAGCTCGACATTACTTGGAGGTGCGCCATAACTTAGAGTACTTCTGGTCACGTTATAGTGATAGTTGTTCTACACAACTTCGTTGGATTTTTTTTTCGATAAATTCTATGATTTTTGGACGCTGAAGCACGGATTCGTACGTCGCGCTCAGTATTAGCGCAGGGACGATATGGACCCAAAATAATACCCTGTCTAAAGTAATGCACAAATATTTGT
Organism: Eucalyptus globulus; assembly: GCA_014182545.1. NCBI lineage: Eukaryota > Viridiplantae > Streptophyta > Magnoliopsida > Myrtales > Myrtaceae > Eucalyptus > Eucalyptus globulus. The sequence continues at coordinate 33,083,555 of CM024721.1, read as the reverse complement.
GCAATAAAATAAGGGAACCGCGCTCGTGCGTCGCACGTGCTTGGCAGGGAAACGGCACGTCCGACGCACGCGCCTGGGGGAAGACCGAATCGGCACGTGCATTGCACGCATAGGGGAGTTTGAAGTTAATCGCAGGGATGTCGTGAAGTTAAAGTAAGTTACAACCATTTCGATGAGGGATAGCATAAGCGGTAGGCTGACGGGTAGATCTTTGGTGAGGCAAATGATCATCTAGACTCATAGAAACAACCCAAATGTGTTGCCGCACAGGTTGGGGCCGTACACCAGCAGCTCGACATTACTTGGAGGAGTGCCATAACTTAGAGTAATTCTAGTCACCTTATAGTGATAGTTGTTCTGCGCAACTTCACGACAACTTCTATGATTTTTGGAGGCTGAAGAACAGATTGGTACGTCACGCTCACAATTAGCGCAGCGATGATATTGACCCAAAATAATACCTTCTCTAAAATAATGCACAAATAAAAGTGCAAAAAAATAACGGAACCGCGCTCGTGCGTCTCACGCGCTTGGCACGGAAACGGCACGTACAACGAATGCGCCTTGGGGAAGATCGAATCGACGCATGCATTTCACGCGCTGGTGAGTTTGAAGTTAATCGCAGGGATGTCGTGAAGGTAAAGTAAGTTACAATCATTGCGATGAGGAATAGCATAAGCGGTAGGCTGACGGGGAGATCTTTGGTGAGACAAATGATTATCTGGACTGATAGAAAGAACCCGAATGTGTTGACACACAGGTTGTGGCCGTATACCAGGAGCTCGACATTACTTCGGGGAGCGCCATAACTTAGAGTGCTTCTAGTCACGTTATAGTGATAGTTGGTCTACGCAACTTCGTTGGATTTTTTTTCATCGACAACTTCTACGATTTTTGCAGGCTGAAGCACGGATTGGTACGTCGCGCTCAGATTTAGTGCAGCGACGATATGGACCCAAAATAATACCCTGTCTAAAATAAAGCACAAATAAAAGGGCAATAAAATAAGGGAATCGCGCTCATGCGTCGCACGCGCTTGGCATGAAAACGGCACGTCCGATGCACTCGACTGGGGGAAGACCGAATCGGCGCGTGCACTGCACACGCTGGTGAGTTTCAAGAAAATTGCAGGGATGTCGTGAAGGTAAAGTAAGTTACGACCATTGCGATGAGGGATAGAATAAGCAGTGCGCTGACGGGGAGATCTTTTGTGAGGCAAATGATCATCTGGACTGATAGAAAGAACCCGAATGTGTGGCCGCGCAGGTTGAGGCCGTGCACCAGGAGCTCGACATAACTTGGAGGAGCGCCATAACTTAGAGAACTTCTAGTCACGTTATAGTGATAGTTGTTCTACGCAACTTCGTTAGATTTTTTTCGACAAAGTCTACGATTTTTGGAAATTGAAGCACGGATTCGTACGTCGCGCTCAGAATTAGCGCAGGGGCGATATGGACCCAAAATAATACCCTCTCTAAAATAATGCACAAATAAAAGTGCAATAAAATAAGGGAACCGCGCTAGTGCGTTGTACGCGCTTGGCTCGGAAACGGCACATTCGACCCACGCGCCTGGGGGAAGACCGAATCGGCACGTGCATTGCACGCGTAGGTGAGTTTGAAGTTAATCGCAGGGATGTCGTGAAGGTAAAGTAAGTTACAACCATTGCGATGAGGGATAGCATAAGCGGTAGGCTGACGGGGAGATCTTTGGTGAGGCAAATGATCATCTAGACTGATAGAAAGAACCCGTATGTGTTGCCGCACAGGTTGAGGCCTTATACCAGGAGCTCGACATTACTTGGGGGAGCACCATAACTTAGAGTACTTCTAGTCACGTTATAGTGATAGTTGTTCTACGCAACTTCGTTGGAATTTTTGTCATCAACAACATCTACGATTTTTGGAGGCTGAAGCACAGATTGGTACGTCGCGCTCAGAATTAGCACAGCGACGTTATCAAGCCAAAATAATACCCTCTCTAAAATAATGCACAAATAAAAGTGCAATAAAATAAGGGAACCGCGCTCGTTCGTCGCACGCGCTTGGCACGGAAACGGCAAGTCCGACGCACGCGCCTCGTGGAAGACTGAATCGTTGCGTGCATTGCACGCGCTGGTGAGTTTGAAGTGAATTGCAGGGAAGTAGTGAAGCTAAAGTAAGTTACAACCATTGCGATGAGCGATAGCATAAGCGGTAGGCTGACGGGGAGATCTTTGGTGAGGCAAATGATCATCTGGACTGATAGAAAGAACCTGAATGTGTTGCCGCACAGGTTGAGGCCGTACGCGAGGAGCTCGACATTACTTGGAGGAGCGCCATAACTTAGAGTACTTCTGGTCACGTTATAGTAATACTTGTTCTACGCAACTTCGTTGGATTTTTTTTTTTTCGACGAATTCTACGATTTTTGGACGCTGAAGCACGGATTCGTACTTCGCGCTCAGTATTAGCGCAGGGACGATATGGACCCAAAAAAATACCCTGTCTAAAATAATGCACAAATAAAAGTGCAATAAAATAAGGGAACCGCGCTCGTACGTCGCTCGCGCTTGGCACGGAAACGGAACGTCCGACGCACGCGCCTGGGGGAAGACCGAATCGGCGCGTGCATTGGACACGCTGGTGAGTTTCAAGTTAATTGCAGGGATGTCGTGAAGTTAAAGTAACTTACAACCATTGCGATGAGGATAGCATAAGCGGTAGGCTGACGGGGAGATCTTTGGTGAGGCAAAAGATCATCTGGACTCATAGAAAGAACCCAAATGTGTTGCCGCACAGGTTGAGGCCGTACACCAGCAGCTCGACATTACTTCGAGGAGTGCCATAACTTAGACTAATTCTAGTCACGTTATAGTGTTAGTTGTTCTGCGCAACTTCGTTGGAATTTTTTTCATCGGCAACTTCAACAATTTTTGGACGCTGAAGCACGGATTGGTACGTCGCGCTCAGGTTTAGCGCAGGAACAATATGGATCCAAAATAATACCCTGCCTAAAATAATGCACAAATAAAAGTGCAATAAAACAAGGGAACCGCACTCGAGCGTCGCACGTGCTTGGCACAGAAACGGCACGTCCGACGCACACGCCTGGGGGAAGACCGAATTGGCGCGTGAAATAGGTGACTTTGAAGTTAATCGCAAGGATGTCATGAAGCTAAAGTAACTTACAAGCATTGCGATGAGGGATAGCATAAGCGGTAGGCTGACGGGGAGATCTTTGGTAAGGCAAATGATCATCTAGACCGATAGAAAGAACGCAAATGTGTTGCCGCACAGGTTGAGGCCCTACACCAGGAGCTCGACATTACTTGGAGGAGTGCCCTAACTTAGAGTAATTCTAGTGACGTTATACTGATAGTTGCTCTGCGCAACTGCGTTGGAATTTTTTTATTCGACAACTTCTACTGTTTTTGGAGGCTAAAGCACGGATTGGTATGTCGCGCTCAGAATTAGCGCAGCGACGATATGGACCCAAAATAATACCCCGTCTAAAATAATGCACAGATAAAAGTGCAATAAAATAAGGGGACTGCGCTCGTGCGCTGCTCGCGCTTTGCACGGAAACGGCACGTCGGACGCACGCGACTGGGAAAAGACCGAACCGGTGCATGCATTGCAGGCACAGGTGAGTTTGAAGTTAATCGCAGGGATGTCATGAAGTTAAAGTAAGTTACAACCATTGCGATGAGGGATAGCATAAGCGGTAGGCTGACGGGGAGATCTTTGGTGAGGCAAATGATCATCTGGACTAATAGAAACAACGCAAATGTGTTGCCGCACAGGTTGAGCCCATACACTAGCCGCTCGACATTACTAGGAGGACTGCCATAACTTAGAGTAATTCTAGTCACGTTATAGTGATAGTTGTTCTGCGCAACTTCGTTTGAGTTTTTTTCATCGACAACTTCTACGATTTTTGGAGGCTGAAGCACAGATTGGTACGTCGCGCTCACAATTAGCGCAGCAACGATATGGACCCAAAATAATGCCTTCTCTAAAATAATGCACAAATAAAAGTGCAATAAAATAAGGGAACCGCGCTCGTGCGTCGCACGCGCTTGGCACGGAAATGGCACGTACAACGCATGCACCTGGGGCAAGATCGAATCGGCGCATGCATTACACGCGCTGGTGAGTTTGAAGTTAATCGCAGGGATGTCCTGAAGTTAAAGTAAGTTACAACCATTGCGATGAGGGATAGCATAAGCGGTGGGCCGACGGGGAGTTCTTTGGTGAGGCAAATGATCATCTGGACTGATAGAAAGAACCTGAATGTGTTGACGCATAGGTTGAGGCCGTACACCAGGAGCTCGACAATACTTGGAGGAGCGCCATCACTTAGAGTACTTCTAGTCACGTTATAGTGATAGTTGTTCTACGCAACTTCGTTGGACTTTTTTTCATCGACAAATTCTACGATTGTACGTCGCGCTCACAATTAGCGCAGCGACGATATGGCACCAAAATAATACCCTCTCTAAAATAATGCACAATTAAAAGTGCAACAAAATAAGGGAACCACGCTCATGCGTCGCACGTGTTTGGCACGGAAACGGCACGTACAACGCATGCGCCTAGGAGAACATCGAATCGGCGCAGGCATTGCACGTACAGGTGATTTTAAAGTTAATTGCAGGGATGTCGTGAAGGTAAAGTAAGTTACAACCATTGCGATGAGGGATAGCATAAGCGGTGGCTGACGGGGAGATCTTTGGTGAGGTAAATGATCATCTGGACTAATAGAAGGAACCCGAATGTGTTGCCGCACAGGTTGAGGTCGTACACCAGGAGCTCGACATTACTTGGAGGAGTGCCATTACTTAGAGTAGTTCTAGTCACGTTATAGCGATATTTGTTCTACGCAACTTCGTTGGAGTTTTTGCATTGACAACTTCTACGATTTTTGGAGGCTGAAGCACAGATTGGTACGTCGCGCTCACAATTAGCACAGCGACGATATGGACCCAAAATAATACCTTCTCTAAATTAATGCACAAATAAAAGTGCAATAAAAAAACGGAACCGCGCTCGTGCGTCGCACGCGCTTGGCACAGAAACGGCACATGCGACACATGCGCCTGGGGGAACATCGAATCCGCGCATGCATTGCACGCGCAGGTGAGTTGGAAGTTAATCGCAGGGATGTCGTGAAGGTAAACTAAGTTACAACCATTGCGATGAGGGATAGCATAAGCGGTGGGCCGACGGGGAGATCTTTGGTGAGGCAAATGATCATCTGGACTAATAGAAGGAACCCGAATGTGTTGCCGCACAGGTTGAGGTCCTACACCAGGAGCTCGACATTACTTGGAGGAGTGCCATAACTTAGAGTAGTTCTAGTCACGTTATAGTGATAGTTGTTCTCCGCAACTTCGTTGGAGTTTTTCTCATTGACAACTTCTATGATTTTTGGAGGCTGAAGCACAGATTGGTACGTCACGCTCACAATTAGTGCAGCGACGATATGGACCAAAAATAATACCTTCTCTAAGATAATGCACAAATAAAAGTGCAATAAAATAACGGAACCGCGCTCGTGCGTCGCATGCGCTTGGCACGGAAACGGCACGTACGACGCATGCGCCTGGGGGAAGATCGAATTGGCGCCTGCATTGCACGCCAAGGTGGGTGGGAAGTTAATCGCAAGGATGTCGTGAAGGTAAAAGTAAGTTACAACCATTGTGATGAGGGATAAAATAAGCGGTGGGCTCACGGGGAGTTGTTTGGTGAGGCAAATGATCATCTAGAATGATAGAAAGAACCCGAATGTGTTGCCGCACAGGTTGAGGCCGTACACCAGGAGCTCGGCATTACTGCGAGGAGCGCCATAACTTAGAGTAATTCTAGTCACGTTATAGTGATAATTGTTCTGCGCAACTTCGTTGGAATTTTTTTCATCTACAACTTCTACAACTTTTGGACACTGATGCACGGATTGGTACGTCGCGCTCAGAATTAGCGCAAGGATGATATGGACCCAAAATAATACCCTGTCTAAAATAATGCACAAATAAAAGTGCAACAAAATAAGGGATCCGCACTCGTGCATCGCACGCGCTTGACACGAAAACGGCACTTCCGACGCACGCGCCTGGGGGAAGACCGAATCGGCGCGTGCATTGCACGCGCAGGTGAGTTTGAACTTAATCGCAGGGATGTCGTGCAGGTAAAGTAAGTTACAACCATTGTGATGAGGGATAGCATAAGCGGTAGGCTAACGGGGAGATCTTTGGTGAGGCAAATCATCATGTGGACTGATAGAAAGAACTCGAATGTATTGCCGCACAGGTTGAGGCCGTACAACAGGAGCTCGACATTACTTGGAGGAGCGCCATAACTTAGAGTACTTCTAGGCACGTTATAGTGATAGTTGTTCTACACAACTTCGTTGGATTTTTTTTCATCGACAAATTCTACGATTGGTACATTGCGCTCACAATTAGCGCAACGAGGATATGGCCCCAAAATAATACCCTCTCTAAAATAATGCACAAATAAAAGTGCAATAAAATAAGGGAACCGCACTCGTGCGTCGCACGCGTTTCGCACGGAAACGGCACGTACGACGCATGCGCGTAGGAGAACATCAAACCGGCGCATGCATTGCACACGCAGGTGATTTTAAAGTTAGTCGCAGGGATGTCGTGAAGGTAGAGTAAGTTACAACCATTGCGATGAGGGATAGCCCAAGCGGTAGGCTGACGAGGAGATCTTTGGTGAGGCACATGATCATCTGGACTGATAGAAAGAACACGAATGTGTTGCCGCACAGGTTGAGACCGTACACCAGGAGCTTGACATTACTTGGAGGAGTGCCATAACTTAGAGTAATTCTAGTCACGTTATAGTGATAGTTGTTCTGCGCAACTTCATTGGAGTTTTTGTCATCGACAACTTCTACGATTTTTGGAGGCTGAAGCACAGATTGGTACATCACGCTCACAATTAGCGCAGCGACGCTATGGACCCAAAATAATACCCTCTCTAAAATAATGCACAATTAAAAGTGCAATAAAACAATGGAACCGCGCTCGTGCGTGGCACGCGCTTGGCACGGAAATAGCACGTACGACGCACTCGCCTGGGGGAAGATCGAATCGGCGCATGCATTGCATGCGCATGTGAGTTTGAAGTTAATCGCAGGGATGTCATGAAGGTAAAGTAAGTTACAACCATTGCGATGAGGGATAGCATAAGCGGTAGGCTGACGGGGAGATCTTTTGTGAGGCAAATGCTGATCTGGACTAATACAAAGAACCCGAATGTGTTGCCGCACAAGTTGAGGCCGTACACCAGGAGCGCGACATTACTTGGAGGAGTGCCATAACTTAGAGTAATTCTAGTCACGTTATAGTGATAGTTGTTCTGCGCAACTTCGTTGGAATTTTTGTCATCAACAACATCTACGATTTTTGGAGGCTGAAGCACAGATTGGTACGTCGCGCTTAGAATTAGCACAGCGACGTTATGGACCCAAAATAATACCCTCTCTAAAATAATGCACAAATAAAAGTGCAATAAAATAACGGAACCGCGCTTGTGCGCCGCACGCGCTTGGCACGGAAACGGCACATACAATGCATGCGCCTGGGGGAAGATCGAATCGGCGCATGCATTGCTCGCAAAATTGAGTTTGAAGTTATTCGCAGGGATGTCGTGATGGTAAAGTAAGTTACAACCATTGCGATGAGGGATAACATAAGCGGTGGGCTGACGGGGAGATGTTTGGTGAGGCAAATGATCATCTGGACTGATAGAAAGAACCCGAATCTGTTGCCGCGCAGGTTGAGGCCGTACACCAGGAGCTCGACATTACTTGGAGGAGCGCCATAACTTAGAGAACTTCTAGTCACGTTATAGTGATAGTTGTTCTACGCAACTTCGTTGCGTTTTTTTTCATCGACAAATTCTACGATTTTTGGACGCTGAAGCACGGATTCGTACGTCGCGCTCAAAATTAGCGCATGGACGACATGGACCGAAAATAATACCCTATCTAAAATAATGCACAAATAAAAGTGCAACAAAATAAGGGAGCCGCCCTCGTGCGTCGCACGCGCTTGGCACGGAAACGGCACGTCCGACGCACGCGCCGGGGGGAAGACCGAATCGGCGCTTGCATTGCACACGCAGGTGAGTTTGAAGTTAATCGCTGGGATGTCGTGAGGGTAAAGTAAGTTACAACGATTGCGATGAGGGATAGCATAAGCGGTGGGCTGACGGGGAGATCTTTGGTGAGGCAAATGATCATCTGCACTGATAGAAAGAACCCGAATGTGTTGCCGCACGGGTTGAGGCCGTACATTAGGAGCTCGACATTACTTCGAGGAGTGCCATAACTTAGAGTAATTCTAGTCACGTTATAGTGATAGTTGTTCTGCGCAACTTCGTTGGAATTTTTTTCATCAACAACTTCTACAATTTTTGGACGCTGAAGAACGGATTGGTACGTCGCGCTCAGAATTAGCGCAAGGACGATATGGACCCAAAATAATACCCTCTCTGAAATAATGCACAAATAAAAGTGAAACAAAATAGGGGAACCGCACTCGTGCGTCGCACGCGCTTGGCACGGAAACGGCACGTCCGACGCATGTGCCTAGGGGAAGACTGAATCGGCGCGTGCACTGCACGCGCAACTGAGTCTGAACTTAATCACAAGGATGACCTGAAGGTAAAGTAAGTTACAAGCATTGCGATGAGGGATAGCATAAGCGGTAGGCTGACAGGGAGATCTTTGGTGAGGCAAATGATCATCTTGACTGATAGAAAGAACACGAATGTGTTGCCGCACAGGTTGAGGCCGTACACCAGGTGCTCGACATTACTTGGAGGAGCACCATAACTTAGAGTACTTTTAGTCACGTTATAGTGATAGTTGTTCTACGCAACTTCGTTGGATTTTTTTTTTCGATAAATTCTACGATTTTTGGACGCTGAAGCACGGATTTGTACGTCGCGCTCAGTATTAGCGCAAGGACGATATGGACCCAAAATAATACCCTGTCTATAATAATGCACAAATAAAAGTGCAATAAACTAAGGGAACCGCACTCGTGCGTCGCACGTGCTGGGAACGGAAACAGCACGTTCGACGCACGCGCCTGGGGGAAGACCGAATCGGCACGTGCATTGCACGCATAGGGGAGTTTGAAGTTAATCGCGGGGATGTCGTGAAGTTAAAGTAAGTTACAAGCATTGCGATGAGGGATAGCATAAGTGGTAGGCTGACGGGGAGATGTTTGGTGAGGCAAAGGATCATCTGGACTGATAGAAAGAACACGAATGTGTTGCCGCACAGGTTGAGGCCGTACACCAGGAGCTCGACATTACTTGGAGGAGTGCCATAACTTAGAGTACTTCTAGTCACGTTATAGTGATAGTTGTTCTACGCAACTTCGTTGGATTTTTTTTTCCGACAAATTCTACGATTTTTGGACACTGAAAAACGGATTGGTGCGTCGCTCTCAGAATTAGCGAAGGGACGATATGGACCCAAAATAATACCCTGTCATAAATAATGCACAAATAAAAGTGCAATAAAATAAGGGAACCGCGCTAGTGCGTTGTACGCGCTTGGCTTGAAACGGCACATTCGACCCACGCGCCCGGGGAAGACCGAATCGGCACGTGCATTGCACGCGTAGGTGAGTTTGAAGTTAATCGCAGGGATGTCGTGAAGGTAAAGTAAGTTACAACCATTGCGATGAGGGATAGCATAAGCGGTAGGCTGACGGGGAGATCTTTGGTGAGGCAAATGATCATCTAGACTGATAGAAAGAACCCGTATGTGTTGCCGCACAGGTTGAGGCCTTATACCAGGAGCTCGACATTACTTGGGGGAGCACCATAACTTAGAGTACTTCTAGTCACGTTATAGTGATAGTTGTTCTACGCAACTTCGTTGGATTTTTTTTTTCGATAAATTCTACGATTTTTGGACGCTGAAGCACGGATTCGTACGTCACGCTCAGTATTAGCGCAGGGACAATATGGACCCAAAATAATACCCTATCTATAATAATGCACAAATAAAAGTGCAATAAACTAAGGGAACCGCGCTCGTGCGTCGCACGTGCTGGGAACGGAAACGGCACGTTCGACGCACGCGCCTGGGGGAAGACCGAATCGGCACGTGCATTGCATGCATAGGGGAGTTTGAAGTTAATCGAGGGGATGTCGTGAAGTTAAAGTAAGTTACAAGCATTGCGATGAGGGATAGCATAAGCGGTAGGCTGATGGGGAGATGTTTGGTGAGGCAAATGATCATCTGGACTGATAGAAAGAACACGAATGTGTTGCCGCACAGGTTGAGGCCGTACACCAGGAGCTCGACATTACTTGGAGGAGTGCCATAACTTAGAGTACTTCTAGTCACGTTATAGTGATAGTTGGTCTACGCAACTTCGTTGGATTTTTTTTCATCGACAACTTCTACCATTTTTGCACACTGAAGCACGGATTGGTACGTCGCGCTCAGAATTAGCGCAGGGATGATATGGACCCAAAATAATAACCTGTCTAAAAGAATGCACAAATAAAAGTGCATTAAAATAAGGGAACCGCGCTCGTGCGTCGCACGCGGTTGGCACGGAAACGGCACGTACGACGCATGCGCCTGGGGCAAGATCAAATCGGCGCATGCATTGCATGCGCAGGTGAGTTTGAAGTTAATCACAGGTATGTCGTGAAGCTAAAGTAAGTTACAATAATTGCGATGAGGGATAGCTTAAGCGGGAGGTTGACGGGGAGATCTTTGGTGAGGCAAATGATCATCTGGACTGATAAAAAGAACACAAATGTGTTGCTGCACAGGTTGAGGCCGTACACTAGGAGCTTGATATTACTTGGAGGAGCGCCATAACTTAGAGTACTTCTAGTCACGTTATAGTGATAATTGTTCTGCGCAATGAGCAATCTCAACCTTCTCATTTTTGTAAAAGCATTTGGATGGATACTTAGCTCTTTCCGCTCAAGTGGCTCCAACACTATGGCTTTTATAGCGCAATCTCCCTGTATATACAAGACTACATTTAGAATATGGATTTTTAGTAAATAGAGTCAAAGAGAAGGAGCAGAATTTTGATGGGATTTGCAATCTTACCTCATCGCTAGACAAAGCATCAAAAACGTCACCATACCGCCATAGTCTACTACGTCTCTTGGGATTATCTCGGCATTCTTGGTTCACAATTTCCATACCCATGGATTGAATCAAGTCATGCATTTCTATGATATACTCATTTGTTATCAAAGACCTCTCAATGAGAACTTCTAATCCTATTAATCTGCAAGATCACAACTATTGAGAACTTCCTTTATGTAATTACTATTCCTCCCCTTAAAGAAGCAGGCGATGTCAAGAAAAATCTCTTTCTCATTTTCCTCTAGTCCATCATAACTTATTTTGAGCACATCATTGATTTTTCTGTTAGGAACTCCAGAAAGTTTCTTTAGTGTACTTTCCCATTCATGTTCTCTTCTACCACACAAGAAGGAACCCAACACCTCAAGTGCTAAAGGAATGCCTTTAGCATGCTTCATAATACTATCCACTAGATCTGTCCTAATCTTTAATTTTGAGTGTGTTAGAAAAGCATGCTTAGCAGCTCAAGAGCTTCGCTATTATCCAGTTCTTTAACTTCACACACATGATCTTGATTTATCCCATGAACAGTCAACAAATGTTTATCTCTTGTAGTAACAATGATCCAACTCCCATTACCAAACCACTTACATTCTCCTGCTAAAGCATTTAATTGGTACAAGTCATCCACATCGTCCAGAATGAGAAAAACTTTTTTGTGACAAAGTCTATGCTGTATTATATTAATACCTTCATCAACATTGCACACTTCTAATCTTTGTTGCAATGGTAATATATCCTTTAGTAATTGTTTTTGCAAAGTAACTAGACCCATGTGACCTTTTGAAGTTTCTCGAACATTTGCTAAAAAACATGAACCCTCAAATTGTCCAATAGTATCATTATAAAGGGCTTTTGCTAATGTTGTCTTGCCTATGCCTCCTAGTCCCCATAATCCCATCATAATGACATCATCATTGGAGTCAGCTTTTAACATCAATTTTAGCTTAATCATTCGGGACTCTATCCCAACTGGATGCTTGGCAAGATGCAAAGGTACTTGGTCTACAAAAGCGGAGATCTTCTCCACAATGCTTTGTATAAGCTCTGACTCATCTCTAACAAAAGTGGAAAAAGAAGTTGTAACATCATTTTAGTGACTTGAATAAGCAAATAAAGAGCAATAGCTAGCTAATAATGATAAAGTAGTGTGTCAAATTCTCACAAAATCATAGCAAAACCAAAATGTACGCCGACGCAGTCAAATCAGAACTCTAGGAACTCCACACCATTCAAAACAAGTTCAAACTTCTACTTTTAGTCATCCAGGTGACTCATGTTCTTTTAATTTATGCACAATAATTTACTTATTTTATTTTTTGACTGCAATGGGGCTTATTTAAACAGTTGATCAAGCTTTTTAGGAATCATGCTCAAAATTTTGAAACTATTAAAGACCCCAAAGCACGATGTCATTACCTTATATGGCCTATGCACATAATTATCATGTATCAAGCATGCAAACTTTCTTTCGATCAAAAAAAAAAAAAAAGCATGCAACTTTCTTACTCCTTCCAAATAAACGGGGTAAGTGCAATAATCCATGGGTCGATCAAGTTTTTTAACATTTTATACTTACAATCACGTGTGTGTCGAATCAATTTTTTTATTTTTTTATAGTCTTTATACTCATTTGTAAAGATTAGTTTCTTACACAAAATATAAATTCCATTCAACTTACCCATCATTGAATTGCCACCCAGATAAGCTACCAACATCAAAAAGAGCTTTCTTCCATTTTCTCACTTCCTCCGAATCCTTCCCGAATTTGGACTCGTGCTTAGCCAAAGCTCTCCCATAACTCTTTCTCCCCCCTCTCACTTCTTTTGGATCCACTTTATAAAACAATGGTAGAACAATGAGGTCCCTTTGCTCCTTGCACTCCATAATCTTCACCACCTCTCCGACCCTAGAAATCAAGAGATATGAAAAGAACTTCCATCTCCTGTCAACTTTTATCTCGAGAAGTTGAGTGTTATTTTATATAAAGGTGCTTACCAGAGGTGTTTTTGTTCAACATATCTTACAAGAAGTTGAGTGTTATCTTATACAAAGGAGCTTGCCAGAGGCTCCCGTGCTCCACGAACGTCAGTGGAACGCCAGGCGACGCCGGTTTTCGGTCTTCCGCAGCATCAATAGCACCCTCCATCTTTAACATGAAAGGCCTCAAATCAGTAGCTTCACACAAAAGGCTTCATGTGCCTTGCACAAAATAGGCCTCGCCTTCTACTATGCTCGCAACAATATAGAAAAACAGGGGAAAAACAAAAGAGCAAACAGCAGTCACACTAATCCCCCGTGGCTCTATTCTTTTTTAGGTTGGGTTCTTTTTCTAATAAATTTTATTCATTTTCATTTTTTAAATCTAATTAAAGTAAGATTTGAAATAAAATAAAATAAAATAACTAGGATTTGAGCCAAAATGATGTACCGTGGACTCATATAGAAATTGGTACAGCTAAATTGTTAAGCATCCATAATGTCTTATGCTGAATTATGTGAATCAACATTGTTGACAATACATAGTTTTTACTACCGTTTATATATAAATTCTCCATTCTCGATCATATAAACGCAATGGGCAAGGGATAAATTAGACTTGCACAGAGTGACACGTATTGATATTTCCTAAATGGATGTGCTGTTTCAACCAATTTATAAAATTAATGAGCCAGCAATGGCTCATCCACAATTGCTTGTTTTTTCGTGAGAAAATGTTAGATGCTTTCGAAGCATCAACCACCTACTGCAATTATTTGGTCTATTTCCACATGCATTTCCCCACTGTAATTATTTCGTCTTCAATCTTCTTCGATTCGAGTCCTAGGTGCTTTTCACGACCAAAAATCTAATCTGGAGGCTGTTACTTGCGTCTGATAAGTAAGAAATTATTAAATAAAAAATATACATGACAAACTAAATCTAAATCGGAAAATTTGAAGAGATTCTTATGAAGTCCATTGTCTTTAATAGTTCAAATTCAATTTAGTTTATGCACTAAGTTCACTCAATAATTTTTCTAAATAGATAACCGTGCCACTACTTCTTAACTGTCCTTTTGACAATTCCACAGAAATATTACCACTTATCTAATCTCGATCTGCTAAATCTCCTCTATTGAAAGGATGGACAGTCCAATCATCCTTTTTACACTGGATTCGTTAAATGAATTTATGAAATGAGAGGGATCATCATAATGTTGCAAGTGGATAAGACTTTTAGCCATGTTCCTAATCCCTCGATCACAGTAGATGATCCTGTGGGCAAATGTGGCATCCCAGAAATTCAAAGCCAAGCCTTAAGGTGTGTTAAAGTCTTTAATTAGGTGTTAAATTTCCATGGCTTACGTTTTAGCCATTAGTCTTTTAATTCGATGATTTGTGCTTGTGATTGTGGAAATTTAGATTTAATAGATTAATAATCTATGCTTGGCCATATGATTTAAATTTCAATGAACAAGAATATCCCAAGACTTTGGCCAAGATGAAAATTGGAATTCAAGAATATTTATAAAAGAATTTCAAAAAAAAAAGGAAAAAGGAAGGTTATTTTCGAAATGGGCCTTGGGCCCATTAGCCTAAAGCTTGGTGGGCCAAGCTTGTCGGCCCATTAGAGCCCAAGAGGAGAATTCGACCAGCCCAAGGGGAGTGGCCGGATGGGCCTAAGCCCAAGCCCAAATCAATTCAAAAATTAGTGTGACAAGTGGCATGAAGGAATGGCATGCATTGGTGGGATTGTAGGCAAAGCAATGATTACTAATCATGGGCTTTAGGGAGTATAAAAAGAGAGAGAGAAGAGGAGTGGCCGGTTCTTCTTGATCATTTGGCCGAGAAAGGGTGAGAGAGAGAGAGGGTGTTCGAGAGAAAGGGAGGAGAGACCGAGAGGAGAGGAGGCGGAGCCGAGCGGTGCCGCCGTTCGTTGGCCGTACGTCCGCCTAGTCCGACCGCCGTACGCCGTCGTCCATCGCTGTTTGTTCATCTTGGAGGCAAGTGGAGTCCTTAACTTCTCTTGCATGTCTGTTTTGTTGGTTGCATGTTCGGTTTTAGGTGTAATTTGGGCGAAAAACCGAGGTAAGGGTTGGATGTGTTCAAGCTATGTGACTGTTTTCGTTTGGTTTGTGGTAGTCAGTATCTTAGTCGAGCTTGCATGTGTACTTGGAGTGCGATTTTGGCTTCGGTGTCTTCATGAAAGTTGAAGCTAACATCTTGTAGTATGATATACTCGAATTTCATGGAAAACGATGGTGATATGTGGGGTCAAAAGCTTTGTTATACGGAGACCTCAGATCTGCGAAATCTTCACTGACCTTTTGTTGATTTCTTGGTTGCATGTTGATTTCTGTTGGAGATATCACCTTGTTGTCTTCTTGAAAGTTGTAGAAAACACCTTAAGCTACAACATACTCAAATTTGAAGCAAAAATAACAAGTATAACTTGGTGAATCTGTTAGATCTTGGAGATGGTTGATTCTGGTGAGGTGTACCGAGACACCCGAGACTTCATGGGTTAAAATGGTGACCATAATCTGGTTATTTGACCTAGATCCCTTCATGAAAATTGTAAAGGACATATTTTTACATAACATACTTAAATTTCAGAAGGAACGAAAGAGATTTGATGGGTGAAATCTAAGAAATACGGAGGAGTGTGTTCTGGACGTCGCGGTAGAGATTCCAGAAGCTTCGTAGGGCTATATAAATTAATCTAAAAATAATTTGGCTTAAATTTCTTAATTAAAAGGTACGAAAATGTGTTGACTATCACCCTGTAAAGTTTCGTAATTTTTGAAGACCGAAGGGGTATTTTAATTTAATTTATTCGGAAACTGTGCAGTGGGTTTAAATCCAAGAATTTTAGGATGTTTTTGGAGGAAATTGTGAAATTGTGAAAAATACGACTTGGCCACGAATTTTATATAACATTGTAATCCTATAAATGATTATTGAATATTATGATTTTGGGAAAATCATAAATATTAACTATTTATTTATGAAAATAAATAAATATAATAAAATAATAAAATAATAATAAAATAATGAAATAATAATAAAATAAAATAGATTTTTATTTGGCCATGGATTCAACTTCATTTGTGTGGCACTTGTGTGATGAGGTCTTTGTACATGTATTAAGTTGAAATGCATATGTGATAAAGCTTTGGCATGTGTATGACATGTGAATTGAAATGCAAGTGTGATTTGTTTGATGCCATGCCAATTGCCATGTTAAATTGAGATAAAAGGATAAATGTGGATGAGAAAGAGGTTGTGGTGGAGGATGTTGTCTGGTGGCCTGGTGGCGTAATTCCAGAGATTCCCTGGGAGATTCAAGATGCCCGGAATGTGGGGGGCCGGATGTCCGGTTGTATCTTGGATACATGCCCGGAGGTTCCTCGCGACACCAGGATTTGGGTGCGGGATGCCCGGCCAGGGAGTGTAAATGCCGGAAGCCCTGTCGGAGGTTTCTGCCCGAAGGGAATGCCTCGTGATGCTAGTTGAGATGCGAGATGCCTGGACTGTGGGGGGCCGGAAGCCCGGTGGCCATGGGATGGCTGGAAAACTGGGAGCCCTGTCGGAGGTTTCTGCCCGAAGGGTTGATGATGAGATTGATGAATGGGTGATGTGGTGATCAAAATTGAAAGATAAAGATGAAAATTAAACCATGACATGATGATATGCATGGCATGATATGCATGATGATATGCATGATGATATGCATGATGATGAGGATGATGATGATATATGATGTGATATGATGATCACCCATGATGATATGTATGATAATATGCATGATGATATGCATGATGATATGCATGATGATATGCATGATGATGATGATGATGATGATGATATGCGATGTGATATGATGATCACCCATGGCATGATATGCATGATGATATGCATGATGATATGTATGATGATATGCACGATGACGATGATGATGTGTGTTGTGACGATGTCATGATAAGGGTGACATGTATGATATAATGAATGCCATGATGATTATGGTGATGACATAAGATGGCATGATATGCATGATGATATGCATGATGATATGTATGATGATATGCACGATGACGATGATGATGTGTGTTGTGACGATGTCATGATAAGGGCGACGTGTATGATATAATGAATGCCATGATGATTATGGTGATGACATAAGATGATATGATATGCATGATGATAAGGCACGATGATGCATGATTGTATGCGCATGGCTACAAGGTAAGTTATGCCTGCTATGCATGTATGATGATATGCATGATGCATTGAGTTGTTATTGGATTTCCCTATCTGCTGAGTGGTTGTACTCACCCCTTTTGGGGATAACATTTCAGATTAGTAGAGGGTTTGAACGGTTGGACGTGACCGTGAGGAGGAGGATAGCAAGGGAAGGAGCTTTTGGACGCCGACACTGATCGATGGACTTTAAGTGTATGACTGTTGGAGGAAATGTCAGTCATCTTTTGAATTATAGCCTAGTATAGAAAACTATGACATTTTGATGTATCAATTAATGATGTCCATCTGGGTTAAGTGAATAAAAGTGTACGGCTTTTACTTATAAATGTTTAGTAGGTGTGCATCGATTTCTGAATGTAGGGAAGGGAATTGTTGGATATGCTTCCGTCACGTAAATTGCGCAAGGGACCGATCGAATAAAAAAAAATGTAAACCCCCAAGTTGTATGGACCCGCTGCAATCTGAATGGTATCAGAGTAACATGTTAATAGGGCAAGTGAAAGGTAGAGCGAACTGTGGTGACCCTAATGGATTGGGGGCTGTCGAGGGGTGCCACAGCAAAGAACGAGTTCTAACTCTCATGATCTATTTGTAGGTGTAAGAGGACTTTACTCAGCACAGTACCACACAAATTAAACTTAACCCATGGAATAAATTCTCATTTGTCAAATCCAAGTCAAGTTCGAACATTTTGAGTGCACTATTGGTCCCACTATGCATTGGACAAAGGTTTCTTCACCCAAAGCCAAGGCATCTTCCTTTTCTCTTAGCACCCTTTTCTCTTAGCATCAAAAGAAAACAAGAGTGACAACTTTTAAGTCAAGTCTATGAAATTTTTACCATGAGACAAGGCAACTTCTTTTTCTCTTAGCACCAGAAGAAAACAAGAGTGACGACTTTTAAGTCAAGTCTATGAAATTTTTTTCCTAAGTGGACCATGAGACAAGGCATCTTCTTTTTCTCTTAGCATTAAAAGAAAACAAAAGTGACAACTTTTAAGTCAAGTCTATGAATTTTTTTCCAAAGTGGACCATGAGACCAGGCATCTTCTTTTTCTCTTAGCACCAAAAGAAAAAAGGAGCGACAACTTTTAAGTCAAGTTCTCTTAGCACCAAAAGAAAATAAGAGTGACGACTTTTAACTCAAGCCTATGAAATTTTTTCCAAAGTGGATCAGGCATCTTCTTTTTCTCTTAGCACCAAAAGAAAACAAGAGTGATGACTTTTAAGTCAAGTCATGAAATTTTTTCCTCAGTGGACCATGAGACAAGGCATCTTCTTTTTCTCTTAGCATCAAAAGAAAACAAGAGTGACGACTTTTAAGTCAAGTCTATGAAATTTTTTCCATAGTGGACCATGAGACTTCTTTTTCTCTTAGCACCAAAAGATAAAAGGATTGACAGACTTTTAAGTCATGTTCTCTTAGCACCAAAAGAAAACAAGAGTGACGACTTTTAAGTCAAGCCTATGAAATTTTTTTCCAAAGTGGACCATGAGACAAGGCATCTTCTTTTCTCTTAGCACCAAAAGAAAACAAGAGTGATGACTTTTAAGTCAAGTCTATGAAATTTTTTCCTTAGTGGACCATGAGACAAGGCAACTTCTTTTTCTCTTAGCATCAAAAGAAAACAAGAGTGACGACTTTTTAGTCCAGTCTATGAAATTTTTTCCAAAGTGGACCACGAGACAAGGCATCTTATTTTTCTCTTAGCACCAGAAGAAAAAAAAGCGACAACTTTTAAGTCAAGTTCTTTTAGCACCAAAAGAAAATAAGAGTGATGACTTTTAAATCAAGCCTATGAGACAAGGCACCTTCTTCTTCTCTGAGCACCAAAAGAAAACAAGAATGACGACTTTTAAGTCAAGCCTATGAAATTTTTCCAAAGTGGAGGGAAAAAATTTCTGGCTTTACTAATTAAAGCTACAACAACTGTGACATCCTGATTTTCCACTTCTATTTTCAATTAAATGAGTCAGGTTTTTCATCGACGTGCCTATGGCCTTTTTCTCTAAGTTGGCTACTCACGAGTTAACTGATTTATTAGGTGGAGCCGTTAAGGAATTTTAACGCTACAGACTCGAGAATTCGACTAGGAACCAACTACTCGACCGTGCTAATGTGCAAGGATAAACACAGCACTATCAAAATTGATCAAAGATCAGAGATAAGTCAATTCGACTAAGATATGTGAACAATGAGTGGGTGATTCCACTTGATTACAAAATTCTCTTCAAATGACACTGGACTAATTATTCTGTCTTTTTTGTACCCTGTGTCTGTGTTTAAAACCTCGAGATTTCAACGACAACCGAGAGTTGCAAATATATCGAAGATGTACATTGTGGCTTGAAAATAATCAACCACAGGTCAAATGCGCCAAAAATTCCTAAAAGCTACCTGATAGATTAGGATGCGCTAAAATCACGCTAAATTGAAATTAATTGCAAATTTAAACCCGATTTCAGAAATTGAAAGTTCTAAAATGTCACAAGTCATTTTAGAAATATCAACTTATCTTCAAAAGATTTTTCTACAAAACGAGATTTCCGGTGAATTTTCAAAGTAAGGGTATTTTGGACTAGAAAATTCGTAACCCTGCTTTTGGTCGCATTTTTGGTCATCAAGGGGGATCTATGGACAAGGAAAATGTGGAATTAAGTGTGGGCATATTGGTGGATTTTATGGACTTCAATTTGACTCAATTGGAAGAGAAATTGAATGAAATTGAATAGTATGGAATGGAATTGGAGAGGAAAGTGTGACATCCTAATTTTTCAGGTTCTGATTTCGATTGGATAAGTTGGGCCTTTCATCGACACGCCTATAGTGCTTTTCTCTGAGATTGCCACTCGTTAGATAACTAGACTATTTGGGGGAAGTCATTAAGAGATTTTAATGCAATAGACTTGAGGATTCGACCAAGAATTGGCTACTCGACCGTGCTCATTTGCAGAGATCATTTCGGCATAGTAAGATTGATTATAAATCAAAGATAGGTCGGTTCGATTGAGATATGTGGTTAAACGTGGGCGATTCCACTAAATTGCAAAATTCTCGTCGATTGGCATCGTTTTGGTACCCTGTGTCCGTATTTGAAACCTCGAGATTATCACGACCACCAAGAGTTGCCAATGTGTCGAAGAGGTTCATTATGGTTCGAAGAAAATCGACCACGGGTTATTTCCATTAAAAATTTCTAAAAGTTATCAGTTAGCCTAGGTCACGCTAAAATCGTGCTAGATTGAAATTAACCATGAATTTGAATTCGATTTTAGAAATTTAAAGTTCTGTCATGTCATAAGTCATTTTAGGATTGTCGACTCGATTTCTAAAGATTTTTCTGCAAACTAAGACTTTTTGGGAAAAAGTCGAGGTAGGATCGTTTTTGTCCAGAAAATGTCAAAAACATTTTTGGGTGGATCTTTGGGATTCAAATTGGTTCAATTGATGAGGAAAAATCATGGATTAAGTGTGGACACCTTGGTAGATTTGTTTGGACTTCAATTGGATTGATTTGAGTAAGAATTGAACGGAATTGAAGAGGAGATGTCACAAATTCGTAGCCAAGGGGGGGAGCAACCTTTTCGACCCTTTGGCAAGCTTCTTGAGGAAGCCAAGGAGGGGGAAATGGCTGAGGATAAAGCAGCAACAAGTGGGGGCAAGTACTTGAGTGTTTTGGGATATTTAACTTGACTTTTGAGGCAATTAGGCCCCCTTCAATCTTCAACTGGCTTCAACTTCTTCTTTGAGCATGCTTTATCATTGTTGGAGCTTTTGAGAGCTTAGAAAACCAGAGGAGACCAGCCAAGAGCTAGTAGCAACCGCCGAATCTCCTTGCCGCCCGTTCGTGCACCGTCGAGCCGCCTGCAAGCCGTGTCGTTGCCCGCGCACTCGTCCCACGCTTGGTCGCTGTTCTAGCGAGCCTAGCTCACTGTCTTGAGCCCCTCCGTCGCCGTTCAAGCCACCAGAAGTCCCGCCATCACCCGCAACAGCAGCCCGCCGAACCATCTCGCTGTTTCTAGCCTGTTTCAGTCATGAAGCCCCTTCGGTTCAGCCTTTGTAGCCCAAGAACAGAAGTAGAAGTTATAGCAAGAGCTAAGACTTCTAGGCCCACTTTAGGGCCCGTTCGGATCTCACTTGGTGTCACCGTGGGCTTGTCTTTCATCGTTACGTTACCGTCACCGTGGACTCATCGGACCGCTAAACCGGTTAGTTTGCTGACTAAACCTTACTTAGTAGGTTAATTATGCTTAAGGGTTGTTTAGAATAACTTAAGTATGGATTAGTGATAAGCTAAAATTATTATATTAGCCTTAGAATGGATTAGTGTTAACTTAATTAGTGAGATTTGTACCGTTAATGATGGAGTAGTTTAATCCAGTGGAATTCCCACAGTTTTGGCTTATGGACCCTTGCCGTTTGCCATTTTTGTAGATCGAAATGGGTAATGAATGTGAGGTTGATGTCTTCTTGAGAAATGTTTTAGACATCCTCAGCTACAACATATATTTTTCTCAAGATTTTTAGGGATTTAAAAAAATGAGATACCAACTCTGTCATTTGCAAACAAAATCTCGGACTATGTTGGAATTTGTGACCTTTTGGGATTCTAGGGGTTTTATGAAATCTTAGGGTTCGAATTTCAAAATGGTTTCTTCACAAAAGTTGTTTGTCATATCTTCTAGTTTAACATCCTCAAATTTCAGATCAAATGGACATATATTGGACTTTGAACCAAACTGATTTCAGAAAATAAACTTTTTGGAAAATGAACACAGTTTTTGAATTGGATTGAGTGATTTACTAGGCCAAAATTAGGAGGATCTGGGTTAATTTTTCTAATGAAAAATGTCCGTTTATGTGTCTTGTACAACATATTCAAATTTTGGAATTTTCCGAACTCGTTTGATTAGATTTCTGGATTTAAACTTGGAGACGTGTGAGTGGGCCTATTCTACCGGTTAGGGCCGGTTATGAGTTTGTGATGGTTCTCGAGACTTTGATTGCTGGAAATTGCACATTTGGTGATATATGGTTGGTTTGTGATATGCCTGGAGTTTATGCTTGATGATCGTGTGAAAGTTAAGAGAATCCATCCCCGTGTGTTGGTGGACATTAAAAGTTAAGAGAATCCGTCCCCAACGTTAGGGGTGAGCGGTTCCAGGTTCCGGTTCGGTTCCGTCTGGAACTTGGAACCTACCCTCGGGTACAGGTTCCAAAAAATTTGGAACCTGGAACCTACCCGTCAAAACCAAGAACTCCGGAACGTACCGTCACGGGTTCCGTGGTCGGTTCCAGTTCCAACGGGTTCTTTTTTTTCTTTTCATTTTCAGATTTGAACTATAACGCATGCACATAAAAGAAATGTGGAGTAGTTTGAAGCAAGAATGATACCAAAATGAAACCATCAAATTGAGAATACATCAATTAAAAAGGGTATTATTATGCAGAATGAAACCTTGGCATTATAAGCTGCTGCTTTGATGCCAAAGTCAAACAAGAATTTGGCAATTGTCAAAGTTTCTTTCCTCGTAGGGACGTAAATAATAGTAGGTCCATGATCTAATGGCTCTTGCTGAAGCTTCAGCCTTTCCTCCTGTTCCATTGGTGAATCAGACATCTCAAAAGAACCACATACCTCCTAGCTTAAATTAGGAGATTCTCCACGTAATTCTCCACAGGGAACTGCAAGGGCCAATTGAATAGCACATCAAATTACAGGATGAATAAATTCTAGCACAGTTTTCGGACAATTTCCATTTTATGAGTAAGTTTTCATAAAGTCCCTTGCTCCACATCCTACAAGCATATATAAACAGCAATGGTAGAAACATCATGCCATAATCAGAATTCTGAAGATATTCCTCTTTAATAAGAAGTTATACCATCACAATCATCCACACCCTAGAAGGTGTCCGTTTCATCTTCTAAGTATTCAGGTCTAAGATGGTTAATCACCTGCCAGACAAATTAGGTAGTGCATAGAGAAAGATCAGATCAGAAGAAAAGGGTGCCCTTATTCATTACTATCAATACTCTGCATACATTAAAGAATTACACAGAGTGACCAGTATGCGGTTTTGGTGCTGCAACCTGTGCTGATGCAAAACTAAAATAGAATCATGTATCCCCTTCATTGTTCAAGTTCATCTTGCCAATAACAAAAGAAACTTCAAGAATAGATAGAAGGCTTTAACAGAGGGAAGCTAACTTCAGGGTGTTCATTGGGATCAAAAACCATGTTGTGACAAGTAGGGTTGCAGGGATAAGCGCAATCAATCCAGCATTTACAAGATTTCATTCAAAACCCATAACAACCAAGTCATTTATGTAACCTTTCACCTGGACAAGCAATGGCATTTCCAATCATGATGAATCTGATAATACTTATATCATTGTAGATAAGCCAGGATCTGTCCATTTACCTTAATCATATCATTCAATATGAGATGGGAGAGCACAAGAACAGCATTCTTCCTAACAGATAGAGAAGGATCCCGTAATCGCTCTCTCTAGCAATGAAAATGTGTTCTGTCTCTGCAAGATCAGCGGGAGTTTAGTGGTTGCGAAGGATGTAGATCATAAATAGAGTGTGCATATAATAATATAGACATTTACCATGTTATGCAGGAGCGACATTCGACAACAGATCAAAGTACTGGAGTAAAGTTGAAATATGTTTGAATAAAAGATTCGAAACACAGCACCAGAATGTTCTAATTTACTTCAGCAAAACATCAATTTGGTCCTTCATATTTCTTCAGCTTCAAATCTACACTAGCCAGCCACTTTCAACATGGCGAATATTCACTCCAAAACTAATCTGTATTTCCATGAGGTTACGAGTTGTTCACCCACCATATTCTACTTCCTCATTGGCAAGAGTTTTAGCAAAACAGAGTTTCATGAATGATCTTCTAACATCAAAATCACGCCATAAATATACTTCTCGAGCTATGAAAACAATAAAAGAAAAAGATATGATGTTCGACTTCATGTGAAATTAGTTATGACTGCAAGTCGGAGACAAACTTGGGACTTCTGAGAGAGAAAGAATCGGCGTCGTCGAGGCTTCTGGCGCGAGCACGGCGGTGGGTCGCGAGTGGAGAGACAGCAGAATCGGCGTCGTCGGGGCTTCTGGCGCGAGCAGTGGCGGTGGGTCGCGAGCGAAGACAGTAGAATCGGCGTCGTCGGGCCTTCTAGCGCGAGCAGAGGCGGTGGGTCGCGAGCGGAGACAGCAGAATCAGCGTCGTCGGGGCTTTTGGTGCGAGCAACGGCAGTGGGTCCGCTCGTCGCGAGCAGAGACAGCAGAATCGGCGTCGTCGGGGCTTCTGGCGTGAGCAAAGGCGGTGGGTCACGAGCGAGACAGAGCTCGGCTCAAATCTACCCGTCGGGTAGTCGCGACGGCGCGGCGCAGGCGAGCACGGCAGCGACGGGCGTCGAACGGCGAGGGTTCACGCGAGCGCGGCGGGCGATCGACGCCTAGCGGCGTCCGGCGGCGGTGGCCTTAAGGGCGGCGTCCCGGCGGCGACTTCAGCGGCGCCTCGCGAGACTCTGAAAAACTGAAAGTGAAAGGTTCGGGAGTCTCGGGGGAGGGGGTTCCTTTTGGAACCCTAATCGGTTCCAAAACCGGTTCCGGTTCCACTTGGAACCGGAACCGGGAACGGGATCACCGGTTCCCGGAAAAATGGAACCGGGAACCGAACTGGTCCTTCAAGAACCGGAACCGTGCTCACCCCTACCCAGCGTGTGTTGGTGGATGTTAATAGTTAAGAGAACCCATCCCCAGCATGTGTTGGTGGACGTTAATAGTCATTAGTCTTTCCCAGCGTGTGTCGGTAGTTATTAGTCTTTTCCGGCGTGTGTCGGTAGTTATTAGTCTTTCTTGGCGTGCGTCAGTAATTATTATTCTTCCCCAGCGTATGTCGGATAAAACTGCTCATGTGGATAGTAATAGTTAATTAATTGGAACACATGTTGAGTTGAATTGATGGATCGACATGTGTTGGTAATTCTTGCTTTGATGTGTTTTGGTAGTTCTTGCCCGTGTGAACAATGATTTAATTATAATTCTTTCTTTGATGTGTATCGGTAGTTCTTGCTCGTGTAAGCAGTGATTTAATTATAATTTTTGCTTTGATGTGTATCGGTAGTTCTTGCTCGTGTAAGCAGTGATTTAATTATAATTCTTGCTTTGATATGTATCGGTAGTTCTTACTCGTGTGAGCAGTGATTAAATTGTGATTCTTACTCGTGTGAGTAATGATTGGTTTGAACGTTCCAAATTGGTGTGTGAATTTGCTATATGCACATGGTTGTGATAAGAACTATGTTGACCTACAGGGAGGATCTAAGACAAGGTAAGTCTCCGTGATTGTATGATTGTGTGATTAAAACGTCTTAGGCGTATTACTCTCCTAATCGGGGTTTAGAGCGTGAACTCACTGAGATTTATATCTCACCCCATTGTGGGCTTCATTTTTCAGGACCGTAGGGTGGAAGACTTGGAGCTGAGTTGAGGGGATCTAAAGTGTAAGTTAGATATAACAGTTTCAATCATTTGAAGTCTTGTGGTTGTAGGCTTTTATATTTGGCTCGGTGTGTATTTAAAAGCATATTTGTTTGAAAATATGTTGTCTTGCTTTTCTATCTCGAGATGATTACTATTAGGAGATTTATTATTCGATTCCGCATATGTAATAAAAAGAAAGGGTCGATGACTCGTTCTGGGAAGTCGCAAAAATTTTATCGACCAAAGAGAGATGTGCGCGCATTCAAGGATCGGGGCATGACAGAAAGTGTCACAAATCCGTAGCCCCCATGCCCCTCAACATTTTGGACCCATTGGCAAGCTTGTTGAGGAAGCTTGTGGGCTGTCAAAGGGCTAAGGATGACAGACTAGCTGGTAGGGCAAGAACTCAAGTGCAGAGGATATTTTGTGGCCATCTCCTTGACCAGCAGACTTCTTCTTCCTCTTCCCCCTCCTTTCTCCATTGTTGAAGTATTGAGAGAGCTTGTGAAACCAGAGGAAAACCAACAGCACCCTCCCCTTGGCCGTTGCACCCCGCCTAGGCCATCGGAGCCACTACCGGACCCCTTTCCTCCCCTGTTTCCTCTTCTCCCAATTTCTGCTCCAACTGACCTTTGTGTGAAAAACCGAGTTAAAAGTTGTTTTCTCATGCGAACCAGCTCATGTACCACCCACCATCGTCTTCAGCACATCCAAACCGTAAGGGAGCACCTCGCCGCTCGCTAGAACAATCCGCCGACCTGAAGTCACCACTTGCTGGACCGCCCGGAGTCCGCTTGGAGCGATCTATTTCGCATTTTCTTCATTTTTCCTCCCATTTTGACCCTTCCTCCGCCCATACCAACCACCAGCAAGTCCCCCTTTACCCCCGGGTGTCGCTAGTTGCCGACCACTAGCTCGTCGGAGCTCTGATCAACCCTTCCTCGCCGTTGAAGTCACTGGTTCTCTCTCCTGGTTCAACCAAGAACAAAAGTCGAACCAGCAAGGCTTTGGGACTTCGTGGCCCATTTCTGAGCCCTTCTCGGCCTTGGTTGGTGTCGCCACTAGGAGGATTGTCGCCGTCGCCGTGGACTCAACGGAACGCTAAACCGGTGCGTTTACTCACTAAACCTTGCTTAGAAAGTTAATTATGCTTAAGGGTTATTCATATTAGCTTAAGTATGGATTAGTGATAATCTAGAATGGTTAGATTAGCCTTAGAATTGATTAGTGTTAATCTAATTAGTGAGATGGATTAGTCAAAATCAGTGGACTTTCTACGATTCAGATTTCTAGGCCCTCGCCGTTTGCCATTTTTATGGATCGAAATGTGTTAAGATTTTGAAATTGGTTCCTTCTTGAGAAATCTATTAGACATCTTCAGGTATAACATATATTTTTCTCAAGATTTTAGGGATTTAAAATAATGAGATACCAGCTCCCTCATTTGCAAACAAATCTCGGACTATGCTGGAATTTGTGACCTTTTGAGAATCTAGGGGTTTTTATTAACTCTTAGGGTTTGAATTTCAAAATGGTTTCTTCACAAAAGTTGTTTTTCACATCTTCTGGTTTAACATACTTAAATTTCAGATCAAATGGACAAATTTTGAACCTCAAAGCAAACTGATTTTGGAAAAAAGACTTTCTGGAAACGAACTCAGTTTTTGTACTGGATTGAGTTATTTACTAGGCTTAATCTAGAAGGATTTGGGTTAAGGTGTCTTCATGAAATTTCTTTTATGTGTCATTTACAATATGTTCAAATTTGAGAATTTTCTGAACTTGGTTAATTAGATTTCTAAATTTAAACTCGGAGACATGCGAGTGGATTGTTTCTACCGATTAGGACTGGTAGTAGTTCGTGATTGTTCTTGATGCTTTGCTTGCTTTAATTAGTGTTTTAATGACTTGTGGATTTAATTTATTAGTTATTAAATTCTGGAAATTTACTGTTCACAAGTCACAGTTCACAAGTTACTGTTCACGAAACACTATTCACACGCACTGTTCACCCGGGAATGAAAAGTTGTCCAAATTCATGTGTTTTGATCTTATGAAGTGATTTGAGTGTATAAATGCATGAGCATCCGCATGAATTAGGTGATTTTTACAAAAAATGAAATATGCCTAGTCTGAGGGACGTTGGAAATGAATCGCCTTTGGGAGAAAATGATTTGAAAGTGTACATACAAGCGTGTACACAAGGGCTAAGTACTATACGATGGCAAGACTACGTGTGAGTTACTTCTAGTGCCTTATACTATTGCTTATTGTAACCAAGGGCTAAGTGTTATATGACGACTTGAGTCGCATGGAAATTACCTCTAGAGCCTTGTAGTATTGTCATGCATAGTAAAGGGCTAAGTGATACACGATATCGAAACTTGTACCTGCACAATGACAAGTATTTTAGAGTATGGTAGAGATATACTTACCTGGTGATATCTCTTATTCTTGGAGAAAAATGTCTTTTGGAATTTAGATATCCTGTGGAGGTCTTTCACCTCATGGTGGAGGTTTCTCATCTCCTAATATCATGAAACATTCTGAAAGGAACTTGAATTATCCGTCAGACATGATTTAGAGCAAAAGCTGATATGCATTCATCAAAGAGATAGACAATCCGAGTTACTCTAGAATGCACATTTCAAAATTTAGTGAGGTTTTCATCAACTCAATCGGGGTTCATGCATAATGACATTTGCATCACCCAAATTTCCACTGGAGAGAATTATCATTCAAGACAATCTTCACTCATGACATGGATTTCCTAAGAATACCAAATGAGAGACCTTCAGTTAGAAAGGACTTTCACTCACTCTCATTTAGAGGCTATTTTATGAGAATCACTCCATCTCACTATCATCATACCAACAAGGGTCCAAGTATTCTCGCAAGCGGTACGACCTTACCAATCTGAGAGGTCTTTAATAGGGACCGTAATGTGGGCTTGGTCAACGGCTTAACAAGGGACTCTTTGAGTCAATGCTATTGAAAGAACGACTCTTTAATCATCTCCGGGTTTACAAGTCAAGAACCCTGCAAAATGAGAAAGAAATAATCTTGCTCGTACTTCTTCGAGCGATGCTTATGACATGTGAATCCATATGATAATTCAAGTGCCCTAATTAGAAGAGACTTTACAAGGGACGTAATGTAGGCTGGGTTCATGGGTTGAGAAATGAAAGGATCATTAGGCTCAAAAATGTGTAAAGGATGAGAGTTGGTGATCATCCTGGCATTGCTACCAGTTTTTCTTTTTCATCATCAAAGATTGTCTTCATGAAATGCCCCATTGATTGTAAAAACTCACATTTTGAGTTCTTTGAGTATTGCTCCATCAGGATTCAATTCTTGTAATTGACAGTCACCTTATCTTGACTCTCTTTTTTCATCTATGGGCATTGGCCTTACTTTTACCAGGCACACTGCTTTTTCATGCCCC
Organism: Eucalyptus globulus; assembly: GCA_014182545.1. Taxonomy (NCBI): domain Eukaryota; kingdom Viridiplantae; phylum Streptophyta; class Magnoliopsida; order Myrtales; family Myrtaceae; genus Eucalyptus; species Eucalyptus globulus. The sequence continues at coordinate 33,054,205 of CM024721.1, read as the reverse complement.
AAGTTCTTATTCATTTTTTTTCACTTCTTTTTTTTATGGGCATTGGCCTTGCTTTTACCAGGCACACTACTTTTTCATGCCCCTTAGTTCTATTTTGATTTCTATGCATGCGTCAAACAATGACACTCAAACTTTCAAGGGTCTTCATCTCTTTTGCCTTGCCCTGTGGGGGGATGATCACCAACTGGGTTTAATGTGAAATGAATTCATAGGCTCAAATGGGCTATGCAATGGATAAAAGTGTATACGATAGAGAAAGAACTGCTCTTCATCATTCTAAGGCACTTAAATTACCACATGAATTCAATGTAATAGCATGACTAGAAGATTGATGCAAGTGAGAGCAAGAAAATTTAATCCATTTTCTTCACTTCATGGTACTGCCTTACCCTCTGATTTGCCCCAATGTGGGGTGGTTCTTGACAGGGGTAATTTGAAAAGAATCTCCACAAGTGTATAAGGCTCAAAAGGGTTAAGCAATGGATCACCTGTAGTGTTTGGGATAGAGAAATGAATTGCCCCTCGTCATTTCGATTGTCGTACCTTTCGCGAGAGAACTCTTTGCCTTGTAGATATGGAACTTTCTACACCCATCTCACAAGTGTATAAGTAGGGGACTGTGTATAGGATAAGGCTTGCCTTTCATCATACTGACACGTCTCATTCAGCATTCTTAAGCATTGATGTCACTCCATTAAATTGTCTATCTTGATAAATCTCCACATGAAATTGGTGAGCCCAATCAATATGAAAATTTCTCTTTTTAAAAGAGTCTAGCAACTTTAAGCATGAAAAGCTCTTATGACTTCAAACAGACAAAACATGCCCTCATAAGTATGAAAAACATAATTTCAAGCATTCGATCAATGAATTGTCCCACGAAGGGACTATCTCAGCAATTGGGTGTCCTTGGATTGTCCCTATCATCCACTTTTGCCCTTGCACAAGAGAACATGCATGAAAAGGATACTATGCATCATCTGATTAAATTCAAATTACACATCCATTTTGGCTCAGATCGAGATTTTATCTCAGTCGGGTCACTACCGAAATTTGTCATGCCCCCAATTTATCATCTGCAAGGAAAAGAATAGAGTGTCAATTCCAGAATTAATTATATTCATGAACACAATGTATCCATTTCATCCAAGACAGATTATCCTCTTTTGATTTGTTCCATTATTTTCTCATGGAAATGAGAAACTTCATTTGGCCTTCGAGAATGACATCTCACACAAATTGTTATGAGATGTGCCACATATCACACTTTGGAATCAAGATGATTTTCTTCACTCTTGGGAGATGTCATCAAGATCAGTTAGGAAATGATCATTTGCCCCCACGTCTATTTTTCCTCTCGGATGTATGTTCCCAAATCAATGGGCCCACTATCATTGGAAATTGACGCGTTATTTTCAAATGCCTCTCTGTTATGCTCTGAGACATGAAGTAAATGAGTTAGAAAAACAAACAAGGGTAACTTAATGCATGCTTTTGGAAATGGCTTCAAAAATGATTTTTTTTATTCTTTTTTTTTTTTGGAATTTTTTTGGATGCGGAAGCATGAAGGAGCCCGGTCCTCATAATTTCTCCACGGATGATATTTTCTTTTTATTGCTGCATATCGTCACCAGGCTGGTTTGGCATACCCCATCATGTCCTCAAAACAAAACTTGTAATTTTATTGATATTTATCAATCAAATTACATTTATTGAAATGAAAAATCTTATATTCGAGCACTAAAGCAAAATAGGAGAAATTTTTATCAATCTCTAAAAAGCAATAAGAATTCCCACGCAGGGGAAGGTGCAACTGAACATGCCCCTAATTAAATAAGGAAAGCGAACTACTTAGGATCATGAATCATGTGTGTTTGAGTTCTTCACCCTCCTTGATCTTGTGATGCAAATCCTCTAGGTCAGAGATTATTCCTTCTAGATATATCACTAGTCTCTTCATAGTGGCATCAAATTCAGCCACCTCAGGAAAATAGGACGGTTCGAAAGTCCTCTTGGCTCTCTTCTTCAAGTCGTAGTTGCTCACTGAAGATAGAGTATCTATGTCATCACACCCCTTTTGCTTGATGAGACAAGCCACAGTAGCAGACAATTCATCGACTTGACTTTGGAGGTATGCAATTCGTCTATTTATATTGACAATGATACGGTCCAGCACCTCATTTTGATCCGCCATTTTAGCCCTTGGCCGTGTACGGATGGGTAAGCGAGATCGCTCCATAATCACCTAAAGGAAATAAACGGAACATGTAAGCATGAGGTGTAAATAGAGAGTCAATCCATGACAATGATCTAATCGATTTTTCTATTTTCTTTTCTTCTTTTTTTCATTTATTCATGAAAAGTCTATGCAAGAAGGGAATTTCCTAAAAATGGATATCCTAGTAAAAACAAATTTTCTAGACATGATGTAAAAATAAATTCTCCAAAGTTTTTTTTAAATGCATCATTCCCTAGCAATTTCTCATTTCATTTCCAATTGACAAATGAATCAAATCAATTATTGACCTAAATTGTCATGGACCGACCCAAGAATACGACAAAATAAATTGCATGCTATAGGGAAAGAACACTTTCTAATCAATGGCAATCACATAGACATGCGCATGGTAAGTGGCTCGATTTCTAATCTATAAGGCTTATCAAGGTGGAGCCACAAGGATGATCAGACTAGCCACGAGCTTGTGGACTATGTCGGGTCCTCATGACTCCGGCTTAGTCAAAGAGCCGACCCGGGTTGCGAGCATGCGGACCGAGGTGGGTACTCTTGACACCATGAAAGAAACTTCGGGATTGAGATGGGCGACTGCACCGCGAGCATGCGGTCGGAGTGGTATCCATCTCAACACCATCCTAAATGATCCTATGCGGCCCAGGTCCGGCGGCAGATTGTGTGTGCAATAGTGTAGTGCTAGATGCAGGGCATGCACAACAATTTAAATCAAACAACACTTCAATAGCTTGAATTTAAAACATTCATCCCCAACTCCAACCTGCAAGACAAGGGTTAGCAAAGACTACTTCCCTTATATCTCCCCATCTGCAAAAACATTTAACACCTTAAATGTTAGGGACGTACCTGGAATCCTTGCTGCCAAACAAAAACATTTTTCAAAATATAAAATTGGCCTAAGTCCATTAAGAGTTTCAACTCAAGTCCCCAGTGGAGTCGCCAAGCTGTCGCGACCAAATTTTTCGAGGGTTAACCACCTAGAGTTTGGCTAATGGATTGTTAAGCCTAGATTAAAACGGGCTCTCCCAAGCCCATACCAATTCGCAACTTAGATTCAAGTTTTTTAACATGCAATTGATTTTTAATTAGGAGTCGCCACTAATCTATTTTTGGCGGGTCGATTAGAAACCCAAGTAAAGTAACGGGAGTTTTACTTTACTCCTACGAACCAGAGACTATGGGTACAGGGACTTGGTTACACTAGATTCCTCTAATGCCCTTTCGGTACCTTTCTTTTTATTTCAAAAATGTTTTGCAGGCAGTTTGGATTGATTTTAAGTTTATTTTCCTAACATGTAAGGTGATCATGCGGGTGCGCAAACCACCAATTTAACACCCAAGTAAAGCAATAAATAAATTGCAAGACTTAACTCGTAGCAACGAAAGCATCTGCGTTGTTAGTTTAGAATTCACATCAGCAGTCCTAAATATAATTTCTAATTAACACGCCATTTCTTTTTTGTTTTTGCTTAATTAATGAAATTCATGCTTTATGCAATGCATGCCACTAATTCAACATAAAATGATATGACATGGCAACATGACTTAGCTATATGACCTGAGCAATATGACATAAATAAGCATGTAGCCTATCTTAAGCATGAGATGGATTTATTCTAAATAATTTTTTTGTATTTTCCATGAGATTCGAAATTAAAGAAATGCAACACTTAAATATGCAATCTAAATTAATCTAATGACCTAATTCTAATGACGGGCAATTTCTAATTAAATGCATCTAACAAAAATCACTAAATGACGTGCATTGTATGAAACTAATTCTATATGACGTGCACATGATTTTTATTTTCCTAATAAGCATGCAATCTATTTAGGAGAAATTATCTAAACCTATAATATGCAATCTTAACATGCAATGACGTGCAAAGAATGCCCTAATTCTACATGAAATATGCATAATGACTTTTTTTGTGTTTTTCCTTTTTTCCCTTTTTTTTAATTTCGAAATTAATAATTGCCAAATAATTAAACATGCAATCCAAGTTTTAAACAAACTAGCAACCTAAAATTAATCAATTTGATTTTTTTATTTTTGAAAATTCGAAATAAAATTCCTATTATGAGCATGCAAACCCTAAAACTACATTTTTTTTATTTTTTTTTTTAAAGAAAACTAATTTAAGTAACACCACAGCAAATCAAGCCATATAGATACCTAATCGACGAACCATATCTCGAGCATGAGATCGGGTTGGCCAATTTCACATAAATCACGAATCGGATCTCGAGCGGGAGATCGGATTGGCAATTTTTCAAGCGATTGCGACAAGTGCGAGTCGGATTTCGGGCGCGAAAATCGGACTATCAATCTCAAATTTCAGAAGTAATTTCATGTCGGAATCTCAATCATATATTAGGAATAATTCTACTAAAAAAAACATAAAAATAAAAAAAGGGTAAATAGAAAACTACCTAATTTGTTTTTCCTCTTTTTCCTTTTTTTCTTCACCCACGGCTTGGCATCAACGAACGGGCAGCTGGTCACCGCCGCCTAGTCGGAGGTCCGGTAGGGGGCTCCGACGAGGGTAGACCAGCGGCAGCAGTGGACAGCGAGGGTTGCTGTGTGGTGCGGTCACCGAGGTTTGCTGGCACGGCGTTGGCGAAAAGCAGGAGCGGTCGGCCGGGTGCGTGGGGGATCTCCGCACTGGCGAGTTTCGCAGCTGCTGTGGGCGAGCGGCAGCGGGAAGGAAGCAGCAACGGCGGCGTCGAGGCTCCGTGGTGCTCGCGAACAGCAGAGGCGCAGACCGCCGGGTCACGGGTTGCAGAGGCGCTGCGTCGCGGGCAGCAGATCGCGGGCCGACGGGTGAGCAAGCGGTGCCGAACGAGGGCGATGTAGGAGTCGCGGGGGGCAGCCGCCGGCGTCGCAGGGGAGGTCGAGCGGCGGTGACGCAGCAGTAACGCCGGGCGCCGGGCGGAGAGGCGGGCGCGCCGGGGTCGTGCGGACGTCGGGCAGGCGACGGTGCGGCGGTGGCGGAGGCGCAGCGGCCGGTGCGAGGTGGTGCGGGCGCGGTCAGCAACAACGCTCACCGGCAGGGTCCTCACGAAGAAGATGAACAGTCCTTCATCTTCTTTTCCTTTTCTTTTTTCTTTCTTTTTTGGGATATGTTCAGCAGAAGTCCTATAACTTGTGAAGAAAGTGCAATTGAGTCCTAAAACTTACAAAAAGTGCAATCAAGTCTTAAAACTTGTCAAGTTGGTTCAATTCAGTCCTAAAGTTAATGCCGTCAAAAAAGTTAACGGAATTGCTGACGTGGCGCTGACGTGGCGCTGACATAATATTTTAAATGAATTTTTTTATTATATATATGGCTTTTTAAAATTATTTTTATTCAAAATCTTTAAAAATAAGATAAAAATTAAAAAGGAAAGCTAAATTTATTTAAAAAACAAAACTATTAAAAATAAAAATAAAAAGGCCGGTGGAGCTTCCGCGGCCGCCCATCGCCGGAGGGGCCGGCGACGGCCGCGGAGGGGACGGCGATGGTCGCCGGCCCGGGCGGGGTGGCGCCCTCGCCCTCGGGCGAGGTCTCGTCGGCCAGGGTGAGGGCCGGCCACCCCCGGGCCGGGCGAGGACGCCCATCTCGGGCACGCCGCCCCGCGAGGGCCGGCCAGGCCTCGTGGGGGCCGCGACCATCGGCCTAGGTCGGGCGATGCTCGCCCGGATCCGGGCGAGCGTGCGTCGTCCGACGAGGCCCGTCGGACGGGTCCGAGGGGGAGGAGCAGCCGCAGCTCGACGAGCCGGCCAACGAGGAGGACGAGGAGGAGCTCGAGGCCGTCGCCCGCTCCACCAGCTCCGCCGACGAGGACGACGCCGCCCCCACCGCCGACGACGACGAGAATGGCGAGGCCGACGAGGAGGAGGACCATGAGATCAGTTGCTCGGCGCCCCGGATCCGGGCGAGCATCGCCGACCCTGTGCGAGGGCCGGTGAGGCCTCGCCGGCGCGGGCGATGGTCGCCGGCCCCCGCGAGGCCGGCGAGACTCGCCCGCGGCGTGCCCTGATCCGGGGCGTCATCGGGCGAGGACGCCCGGTCCGGGCACGCCGCGGGCGAGGTCTCGCCGGGGCACTCGCGGGGGGCCGGGCGACCATCGCCGCCCTAGGCGAAGACCGGCCACCCGCCTAGGGCCGGCGACCGATCATAGGCCCGTCCGGCGGCCGCCACCGGCCCCTCCGGCGATGGGCGGCGGCAAAAGCTCCACCGGCAGCGTTTTTTGTTTTTATTTTTAATAGTTTTGTTTTTTTAAATAAATTTAGCTTTTCCTTTTTAATTTTTTATCTTATTTTTAAAGATTTTGAATAAAAATAATTTTAAAAAAGCCATATATATAATAAAAATTCATTAAAAATATTATGTCGGCGCCGCTTACGTCAGCAATTCCGTTAACTTTTTTTAACGGCATTAACTTTAGGACTGAATTGAATCAACTTGACAAGTTTTAGGACTTTATTGCACTTTTTGTAAGTTTTATGACTCAATGCACTTTCTTCACAAGTTATGTGACTTCGCCGAACATATCCCTTCTTCTTTTTTCTTCTTCTCTTTCCTGCTGCTGTACGTCCCTTCACGCGACCCCTTCTGCTGTACCTTTGCCTCTGCTGGCTTTTCTCAAAAAGCTTTTTCTTTCCTTTTGTGTTATGCTTTTCTTCGATCTAGAACCGACCCTTTGTGGCATTTTGCTTCTCACGAAATTTTTTCTCTCAAATCCTTGAATTTTTCTGAATTCGCCCCCTCTCACGTTTTCTCTCTGAAATTTTTTTCCCCAAAGTGGCCGAATGTCTCAGTTGCGTGGCCCTCTCTCAAACCCTACGCATTTAATCTATTTATAGGCCACGGTTACGGTTTTAATTTTTCCAAATCCGTATCCACGAAAATTCCTTTTTCCAAATGCAATATTTGCTTTTGATACGATTTAGGATTCCAAGAGGATTCTTCTAAAATTTGAAATCTCGCACAAATCAATCCGTAAAATCTTTTCGAGGATACGGGCTTGGGTCGATTTACTCCCTTTGTGGGATTAGTCCAATTCACCAAATTAATATTCGAACCATTAATTTAAACCCATTTGTCACTGGCCCAATGTAAATGCAAATTAAAACAAATGCACCTAAAACTATATGCTATGCAATTAATTAACTAACTATTATTTTTTTATGGGTTAAAATTAATCCCTAATTTTTAATGCGATAAATGAATAAACGGGTCGCCAAAATTTAGGTGTCAACAAGGGCCAAATATTTTTCTCATCAACTATTTATTACTATCCGCAAAGTCATTTATCTTAGTGTTTTGTCACCGCATAACTATAAATGATCACAGGAATAGACTTTTAGACAAGAAATTATCTCTACGAGAAATCGGGCTTAAACTGTTTGTGTAGATGTAGCCGTTGTGTGAAAAAATTGTGCCCAAGAAGCAGGTTCTTACATCATAATGGGCAATAATTTCACAATTCATTTTTATACAAAATAAGTTGACCAGTCTAGCTAACGTAACTTCACAAAAGCTGATGAAGACCATAATATGGTTCTAGACAGAGCACGATGGTAAATGAAATACATACAACATTGTGCATAATAAAGCCAGATTATTGGTAGTGTTAGCCGTAGTCATATTTTATGAAAGAATAATGGGAAAAAAACCATTTGACAGCCTTATAATGCATCGAAAATTCTACTTACTAATAGATTTGTTCAGATAATTCTTTTATCATCTATTAAAGAAATGATCATGGGAAAACATAAAAAGATAAAAAAATAACTACGAGTGGATTATTCGAGGGTATTAATTCAGAATAATAACAAAGTGCTGTTGGCCAAATTTAAACAAGGGGGTGGAGACGCAGTGATAAACTATACGATTCGTGTCTCATTAGTCTGGTTTCTTCCTGCCACAATGATGTGCCTATCCTCAACAATCACATAGCTATTCAATCAAAGAGTACAATCTGAAACCATTCACTAATTAAGACTCAACTACTAATCATCTCAATTAGAAAATAAAGATATATATCTGAAATGCATGTGGCTACTAAATATCAGTTTTTTACCCAACTGAAACTTCAAGGCTGTCCAGAGCAAACTTTGCCTTACACAAGAAAGACACATAGGGCCTTGTTACTTGTTTCAAGAAAAAAATATGAGGATAAGAGTCAATGGTTCTCTCATGCATGCATGCATGCATTTAGCAACTCAAGAGGAAATCAGCATTAAGTTGCCAGCAGTAGAAATATTTCAGTATCAATATGCAGCTACTAATGGAATGAATGCATATCTCAAAGCTATATGATCAAAATCTTGCAGATCTTGTATGATATACTGATTGCAAACTTCCAAGAAATGATTATCAACCCATACTCACCCTGTAATTCATCTGCCAATCTCACCTAACTGCTAATTTGATATGGCTCTATCAACACTGAAGCAAAAACAGCAATGACTTTGAGAAACTAAATGTTACTTATTCCAGTGTGTCCGATCATTGGTACCCCAAAAGTTTACCTTTCATTAGTACCCCAAAAGCTTATCTTTCATTAATCAGGTTCCACTCAAACAGTCAAGAAGCTTCCAGGACTTCCAGGTCATTCTCATTCATAAATGCTATGACACAAAAGGATGAAAACAGAATCCTAATTTATTGTAAAGGCCTCGCAAATTAGAATTGACAATCAGCTTCTTGTGCTTTTGTCTCCATTCTACTAAATAACTTATCTAAACTCTGTTTCTCGTATATTTCACATAGTCCACTGGGTGAAAGAAATTAGCCTCCTGACCAGTTATCCATGGGCAAAAACCAATGCTCTAACAACACTGAAGCAAAAACAGCAATGACTTTGAGAAACTAAATGTTACTTATTGATCTATAATATTAGCATACAGCATTGATCTATCATATTTAAACGAATCATAGACTATGCAATATCATAAACAGCAAATGAATGGAAAAGGATGGGAAAATGGCGATGAGAAATGACATTCAAGTTATAGGGTTCTATAAAACAGAGAAGGAGATCAAATTCATTTCTCAATTGCCTAGACAAATTATTTCAAGGCCATCTTTTCTGTATGTAATTGAGTTGCCAAAGCGTACTAATTATCTTAAAAGCATGAAAAGGTTAAGGTCAGATCAATCTCTTGAAATATATGCATTGAAGAGCTCAAACTAGAGAATTGCTTGACCAAGAACCATATTTATTAGTAATTCACGATAAGGATCAAGAAGATACTTCTCTTAACGAGTCTAACGAATGGATTAGCAATTAAGATACTGCACTTCATCTTTTTTCCTTAAACATGGACATGCCATCCCATTTCTCAAAATACAATCCGGCTAAGAATACCCAATCTAGGGGAAAAAGCCACATTTGACAAACAAGGCATCTGAAAAATGGCCAAAAGAAAAGACTGGGCATCTATTACTCTACCTTTTGTTTCTGAGCAAATTTTACACCCATTCCTTGCAACCATCACATGGCTGAAGGCCGTTCCATTGAATCAACTATACTTAGGGTGCATTTGATCTAGAATTTCCATTACTACAAGAGAAACAAGGAAAAAGTTGGAAATATCCATAAATCCATATACACTTGAAAAGCGAAAAAAGAATGAATATCTGTGGAAGCAACCAACTATTTCTGATGATTCCGCATTTTCACCAAGCTCGTCAGCTTGAAACCCAAAACAGATTCTATTTGTAAAACATGTCCAAATACCATGCAAGAGGTAATCTAGCAGAGTAATTGACAAAATGCTTCGCAAAAGGTACCATCCAAGCAAAAACAAGTTTGCAGAGAAAGTAATATGCTTAACTTAGGAAGTTTACATTTGGGTCCTAAGCATATCAACTTTAAGACATGTCTGTACTGCAGAAAACAGATATTGAGGCAAGCAAATTAACTCTGAAGTGTACCATTTAAATCAATTGACAGTAACTAGGCTATACACCTTGGCAAACTTATTGCGTCAGATTAAAAGATGTGTTTGGGTTAGCTACGGCTTAAACCTAGTGTCCTAAGAGATCAAACAACACGCTGTGAACAGGGCATACTTCAAGGCTTTTAATACGGATGGGCAAGTTCTCTCACAGAGTTATCGGCACTCTGGTGATCTGATTGAGAGAAGATTTATGGATGACATGTATACTAATACTGGTCTAGGATGGATTTCAATCAGCTACAATTTCCAAACATCACATATGAACCATGCTTACTGTTAACAACAGTCTTATTCTCTGTATCAAGAAAATATGCAATAATTAGGGCTGGTTTTTGAGTTTCACAAGGTGGAAATTGAACAAGGTGGTCCCATATCTGCAAGGAGCATCCCCTTGCTTGATGTCGTATTCAGAAAGGCAATGAGCTACTTCATGTTTTCCACAACACTTTTGACTTATAATCAGATTATTAAGAGCAGCATACTTGAGCCTCTTCTTCTAAAACTAATAATTCCACAGAAAGACATCATCTGTAATCTAGATTAGCCATTCTATGCACTGCTCCAATCACAATTAAACAGATCTATTTCACTAAGTTTTTAACTTTACGTCACCGAAATCTGAGTAAAAGATTGATGAGTTCTGAACAAGCTTAGGAGACATGAAATGTCAAATCATGGCAGCGTCAGACAGATGAAAAATCATACTGGAAACACATGCCGTACACCACAATTTAGCAAGCACAAGTACTCATTTATGCAAGAAGAGACAATCGCAACTAATAAACAAGAAAAGAGATTTCTTTACCAAGTACATTGCTCATGGCACATCAGAAATTCCTCATAGTTAAATTATCACATTTATTTTAAGAAGCTATACTTGTTAAATATTGGAAACGCATGCCATACACCTCAATCTAGCAAGCACAAGCCCTCATGTATCCAAGAAGAGACAATTGCAACTAATAAACAAGAAAAGAGATTTCTTATCGAGTACATTGCCCATGGCATAGCAGAAAGCATAAATTTCTCATAGTTAAAGAATCATAATTCTTCAGATGCTAAATTTACCATTTTAAGAACATTAGAGACATCAAAGAATCTCGCTGGAATGAAAAAAAGCAAGGAAGAAGGGATGAAACAGGGGGAATGGGAAAAGGAAAGAAAAAAACTAAGGTTACCTTGTAGTACTTCCCAAAAATGTAAATTTTTAGGGAAAATTTAAAAGATACGCAAATTTCTAACAAGTCACATTGATTTTAAAAATAAAAGAAAACAAAGCAGGGAAAGGAAGAAATAATTTTAACTTAACTTCTTGACACTTCTGGAAACTTGAGTTTCCTAGATTTGGACTTGAAAAAGAACATAAAAAGTGGAAAATTAGTTCCAAAATTAGTTCCATAAGCATCCATTTAATTTCATAGTTATGTGTTGCAATATTCAAAGTGTGACAACAAACAGAATTACTACAAAACCACATCCATCATTAATCAACAATAGGAGTCATATAAACCTCCAATAAACTTTAGTTGTCAATTGACAGATGTCACAATTTGAAAGTGGGGCCAAATAGATATGAAATCATTAACAAAAGCAAGTTCCAAAACTGACCTATTGCATACCTCAAAGCTACATGAATAAAATGACAGTATTGAGCCACAACCTCCAAATTTATCATTTGTACAACCATAATATACTTCCTTCATACCTAAAAATGGCTAAGAGCCATCTAATCACATTTGAATTAACACATTTGACGAAATTTTAGTTTTATTTCAATATGACCAACATATGTACCAATTATTGATTTTGCTGCTGCACACATTATGCAGGATTCACATGTCACATAAAGGGAGCATGCTGAAAACTTCTCTGCAACTTCTGCAGACGAAAATCTAGTCCTCTCTTCAATAAAAACATCAAGAGCTTCCGTCTCTCCATGTCCTGTTGCCTAGGAAAGCGCAAGGAGAAATAAAGAAAGCATATCAAACATAGGAGCTTTGTTAGAGAGAAAGCTGCTCTTAGTAGGAAATGCATTTCATGAAAAATTTCAGACCTTTCTTCGAATACCCACAACACTGAGAGTCTAACAGAGGATCTTATACATGAAGCATGGACAATTCTCTTTGCTACTTACCATTAGGTATTCTAATTTCTAGTATTGAAGTGCAATATTCTTTGAAAGTTTATGTGAAATTTGTACTTATCTTCCCTATACTGGAGATTTTGTGAAGTCTCTTAACTCACTTCCTATAACTGCAGAATTTTGCATCTCTCACGACACCTTTATAACCAAGAGAGGTGAAGCCACCATAACAACTTGTTCTCGTGTAATGTAAAGCAATAAATAAACACCCAGAATACTCTATAAAATTATAATCTGTTTAGGCGATCAACTGCTCACTAACATATTCAAGCATGCAATACAGCACAATTTATAAGCACTCAACATTCTGATGCAGCAGCTTGCAACAGCTTTATTTCTATCCAAAAAAATAAATATCATTCCTCTCTTCTCTCTATCCTCATTAAAGCTTTTCTTTGACTGTTCTCAGTCCAAAATTTAGACAGAGCACAATGGAAAACAAGAATCGTGAAACACTGTACATAATAAAGCAAGATTCTTGCTATTGTTAGTCGTAGTCATATTTTATGAAAGAACAATGGGAACAAAACCATTTACAGCCTAATAATGCATAGAAAACTCCGCATTTAAAAATATCTGTTCAGATATACCATTTTATCATATATTAAACATATATTAAGGCAGAAACGCAAAAAAAGATCAACAATAACTACAAGTGGATAATTTGAGAGTATCAATTCATAACAACAACAAAGTACTGTTGGCCAAAAATTTTAGAAAGGGGTGGAGAAGCAATGATAGACATACATTCCCTGTCTCATTAGTACTGTTTCTTCCTGTCGCAAGTGAGGTGCACTTCCTCAACAATCAAACAGCTGTTCAATCAAGGTATAATATAAATATAATGTACAATGTGAAATCATTCACCAATTAAGACTGAAGATACTAATCATCTAAATTAGAAAATTAGGTAACATATCTTAAATGCACCTGGTTACTAAAATCGATTTCTTACCCAACTGGAACTTCAAGGCTGTCCAAAGCAAGCTTTGCCTTATTCATTAAATAAAAAAAGAAAAAGAAAAAAGCAAATAGGTCTAGTTACTTGTTAGCAGAATAAAAATATGGGTATAAGAGTCAGAATTTCTCTCATACATGATACAGGCAATTCAAGTGGAAATCAGCATCAACTTGCCAGCAATAGAAATATTTATATATCAATATGCAGCTACTAATCGAATGAACCCATATCTTGTAGCTATAAGATCAAGATCTTGCAGGTCCTGTATAGTATGCTGGTCACATACTTCCAAGTAATGATTATTAATACATACTCATTATGTAGTACAGATGCGAATCCCACCTAACATTGAAACTGATATGGCTCTACCAACACTAAAGCAAAAAACAATGACTAATTTGACAAACTACATGTTGCTTATTCCAGTGTGTCTTATTATTGGTACCTCAGAAGTTTATCTTTCATTAATCAAGTATCACTCAAACGTTCAAGAAGCATCCAGGAGTTTTAGCTTCTCAGTCATTTTCCTTTGTGAAAGCTATGGCACGTATGGATAAAAAGAGAATCCTAAACTGTTACAGAGGCCTCAGAATTCAGAATAGAAGGTCAGCTTCTTGTGCTTTTGTCTCTAATCTACTGAATAACTTATGTAACCTCTGTGTTTCTCATTTCTTTTTCATGTCCACAGTCCACATGGCAAAGGAAAATAACCACCTAACCAGTTATCCATGGGAACAACCAATGTTCACATTACTCTCACGCTCCAAGTAAATTTGGTTTTCAATTCTCTCTAGTGATTAAAGGACTTGAGTGTCAAGTGACCTTTCCTAGTGGCTTGCCATCTCTCTGCATCTTCTTCACTTCTCTATGGTTTTGCCTATTCAAGCGCCCCATAAAACATAGAGACAGAGCCCTGTATCCCAGTGATCAAAGTTTCTCAGAATTCAATTCTCCTGTCAAACCGATCACCCACTGCACATCTGTATGATGAGTACATACTGCACATCCGCATTTCCTAGACACCTCAAAATCACCCAAATCTATCCATCCCTTCCAACTTACAGTGCCCGGATTGGCTCATTTTTTTTGCCTGAAACGAGGACTGAACCAACCCATGTACAATCTACTTCCCATTATTTTCCTCTCCCTCGCTTGTTTTTCCTTCAAACCTCAACATAGAATCAGTTTTTTTACCTGTGAATTCACCACCAAGCATCCCCAGACAGAACTCACCAAGAAACACTGATTCAGCGTCTCTCAAACAAATTCAACGACACGTCCTTCAAGTTCCCGCGCAATTGCAGCACCAACCGAATCGAACTCAAAATCCAGCTCAAGTATTAAATCATCTTAATAAAATTCGGATGCGCCGGGCGTTACCTAATCTATAGCAAGCTGCACGAAGCCCAGAACGAACCCCAGCAGAGAATCGTTCACCCGAAGCAATGGAAATTCCATGGCTTCGTTTGGCGGTGGCAGTCCGTCGCATCCGCTGGCCGTCGGGTTCCCCAGGGACTCCGTTTCAGTAAGAGGAACTTCTTCTTCTGTTCGTCACCTCCGTTGGCAGGTGGCGATCTTCCATTTCGTCACAGCTCAATGGTGTCGTATCGATGGGGTTGGAAGTTTGGCTATGGCGAGGAAAACGGAAGGAGCTTCCTAACAAACGGGAAAATCAAAGAAAAAGAAGAAATAAAAAAGGAAGGAGCTTACTGACAACGGGAAAATAAAAATAAAAAGAAATTGAAGGTTAAGAGCGGACGAGGAAGTACATAATTAGACGGTTTGATGTGGATGGAAGGTTAATTATCGGGAAAGATGAAAGCGATCGATTTTGATACATTCCTTTTATTTCACGGTAAATCTTTTATAATTTTAAAAAGTTATTTTCCAAAACAAAAATGATATAACAAGAATAGCTATACGCTCGAGGCTGCAGATAAATTGTTATGAAACACATGTTCGAATCTATTTATAATAATAATAATAATAGAGTGAAGGGAGAGTAATCGGGATCGCTCCATGGTTCCGTATCCGAGTACAAAAATGGTGAATAAGTGTGAATAAAAGCGGATACACTGAAAATTGAAATTACCTAGAAAGGGAATGAATCGAAACGAAAATTCATGGAAATGAAAGCGCAAGATTGAAAAGTGCATGGAAAGAGAGTAAAATTGGAAACAAAGATAGAGAATGCCCACTTCACTAGCAGCAAAATAATAGTGTGTTGTATCTTTCTCTTCCGAAATGTTCCTCCACTTCACTAGCAGCAAAATGCACGTCCCAAGCCCACTCATTTAACTCTCCAGCCACAACCTTCGAACTCATTTTCTCGATATTATAAGTCGAGAAGCAGGTCGAGCTTCTCTCTCCTTGTCGAGCTATCTCCGAGGCTGGTCATTTCCATCATTGTAGCTGGCAAAGTCAACACTAGTTTTAAGTGTGTCGCATAAAATACCGCAATGGAAATATATGGGTGACTAACAGCTTGTTATTGAGAAAAAGAAAACGAGTAGGGAAACGAAGGTGGCATTGTAATGAAGATCAACTGAGTTCACTTTCCTACCTGCCAATTGCTTCGTTAGCAAGTTCCCTCATTCTAACAACAAAAGCTGCAAGCCAACACCACCATTTTCATCTCTGCCGGTCGAATTGGAAGTGTTGAAGATACCGTTGCCGATGTCGATTGATCCTAATTGACTCTTTGATTATAGGGAATATTTTATGTACATCTTTGGGATATTGTCTATATTTTTATTCCTTTATTATTTTAGACTCTCTCTGTATTATAAATAGATTGTAATTACATATTGAAAGGAATATAGAAAAGCAATATACAATTCTCCCAAATCCCAAGCTTTCTACTTTTCTGACATGGTATTAGAGCCTCCCACCTTGGCCTAGCTTCCGCAACGCCTTCTTAGGGAGAAATCATGTCAAAAACTGAAGATTCAACTTCCGGCGTTTCTGTGGGGATTGAGGGAAATCCACAAGTCATCCCTGCAGAATGACGAGATAAATCCATCGAAAGTCAAACAAGCCTCGTGCGGGCGCACAACTCAACACGGGATTCAATCACTGAAATCCTCCCACGGGACCATACGTTCGGGGGTACCTGTATCAATCCAACCAAATCAAGGAGGTTCGACACAGAATTCACCTCAAATCAACCCCGGAAGGATCGGTGGGCTA
This sequence comes from Eucalyptus globulus, assembly GCA_014182545.1. Classification (NCBI taxonomy): domain Eukaryota; kingdom Viridiplantae; phylum Streptophyta; class Magnoliopsida; order Myrtales; family Myrtaceae; genus Eucalyptus; species Eucalyptus globulus. The sequence goes on along the minus strand of CM024721.1, from coordinate 33,037,707 downwards.
GAGGAAAGCTCATCGCACATACCTGGAGCGGGTCCTGGATACGGGGCGAACAGGTCCTTCCCGGGTCAGAGTGGTTCGGGTCTTGGGTATGGGGCGAACAATCCTTACCCGACCTATGGACCTGGTTTTTTTCCTTTTGCAGGTCTCGGCGGTCGACTGGAACCTAGAGACCCGCTGTACACCGCGACCGCCGACGGACCGGAGCTACGCCTGATCTCCCAGCGACTATCAGGACCAGAGAACTACTCTTTGTGGTCTCGCGAGCTCCGGCGAGCGCTTGTGACCAAAGATAAAGACGGTTTTTTGGACGGCACCGTCCCGATATCTTGTCCAATGAGCGGCTTGCACGACGGTGGCGCAAGTGCAACCAACTTGTCCCGGACTGGGTTGGAAATTGTCTCACGGCGGAGGTTGCGGCCGGAGCACCACCGACCGAAGATGCAAACAAATTTTGGGAAAATTTAAGGGAAATGTATGGCAAGCTCGATAGAGCAAAAATTTTCACCCTAATGCAGGCATTATCAGACCTCAAGCAAGGAAATTTGTCGATCTCAGCAATCTACAACAAACTCTCTGCCCTATGGAATGAAATCGACATGACAGAGGAGAAATTAGAGGGACCCGAGGCGACCTTGGCTCAATACCGGGCCATGAGAGATCGGGAGAAGGTTACACGGTTTCTACTCGTGTTAAATGAAACCTACTTACCGTTTCAGAGCCAAATCTTGGCCATGGATCCGGTCCCGCCGCTCGGCCGCATATACCAGCTTGCGGTTCAAGAAGAATCCAGCAGGGTCGGCGTTGTCCGAGTATGTGAAGAGTGGCGAGCGCGTCGTTCTCGCGGCCAAGGCTTCGTCGGGGCAGCGGCTCGGGTCTTCAAGGTCCGGCCATGGAGGTTTTTCAAAAAGGGGGGGACGCTAGGGTTTCGGGAGGAAGAAGATGAGGCTTTTTATATATCTCAAATGGGCGGCCAGGATCATTTCGGGAGATCGGACGGCTCGGGCAACTCACGCGGATTGAATGGCCGAGATCCAATCTTCGGATCCGACGGTGGAGGTAGCTCGCGCGGATTGAATGGCCGAGATCCAATCTTCGGATCTGACGGTGGAGGTTCTTTTGCGCGATTGGACGGCTCAAATTTCGCCCTTGCAGCACCACGATCGGACGGACCATCGGCGTCCGTTTAAAGCGATCCAACGGCCCAAACTTGGCCATGTCTTCAACCAGAAATAGTTCAAACAAATGGAAAGGTAAATTTTGTGATTATTGCAAAAACCTTATCATACCAAAGAAAATTGTTGGAAGTTGCATGGAAGACCAGGGGAGAAGAAGGAACGAGAATTTTCTATTGGAAATTCTATAGCAGCAAATGCTAAGGTGAATCAGCCCATCAGCAATGACCAACTCCAACAAATCATGAGGACTTTAAGCCAGATGGGCATTCAAGAAAAAATGCCTAGCTATGCAGGTATTTCTCATTGTTTGAACTGCAATATTTCGAGCAACGCATGGATTATTGATTCAGGTGCTAGTGACCATATAGTCTGTGATGAACGGTTCTTCTCTAAATTAGAAAAATCCTCAAATCACAATTTCGTTCGCCTCCCGAATGGTAGTGATATTTCAGTAGATAAAATTGGGGATGTTAAATTGAGCTCTACCATCACACTAAAAAATGTCCTCTTCATTCCAAATTTTCAGTTCAATCTCATTTATGTATCCAAGATTTGTCAAGACAATTTCTGTCAGGTCATTTTCGATTCTGACACTTGTCTCTTCCAGGCCCCTTTGACTGGGACACTGATGGGCTCGGGTAGGAATTTCGAGGGACTTTATTTCTGGACGGCATTCCCAAAGAATTTTTCATTCAATAAGAGCATCTTATGTAATGCCAATCATAATAAAGATACTTTTTTATCTCATCAGCGTCTAGGCCACAGCGCCATTTTTCCTCATCCTAAGTGTCCTATATGCCCATTAGCTAAACAATCTAGAATGTCTTTTCCACAAAGTACATCGCGTGCTACTAGAGCCTTCTCTCTATTGCACATGGACATTTGGGGCCCATATCACACCCCTCATCGTGATGGGTCACGCTTCTTTCTTACTATTGTAGATGATAATACTCGAGCAACTTGGGTTTTTCTTATGCAATCCAAAACCCAAGTTCTTTCACATCTCAAAATTTCATTGTCCTGATCAAAAATCAGTTTAACAAATCCGTACAACGGGTTCGTACTGACAATGCACGAGAATTCTTTAATCATGAATGTTCTTCATTGTTCATTTCCCATGGCATTCTTCATGAAAGCTCCTGTGTTTATACTCCTCAACAAAATGGGATTGTAGAAAGGAAACACCGTCATTTGTTAGAAGTCGCTCGAGCTCTTAAGTATCAAGCTTCAATTCCTGAAATTTTTGGGAGATCGTGTGGTCACAAAGCAGCATACCCGATCAATAGAATGCCATCTCGAATTTTGAGTGGAAAGACTCCATTCAAGTCATTGTTTGGAAAACGTCCGGACATTCGTCATCTTCGTGTTTTTGGATGCTTATGCTATGTCTCTACCACGGGCCCTCGGGACAAATTTGGTCCTCGTGCCCTTTCTTGCGTATTTATGGGATATCCTACCCTTCAAAAAGGATATTTGGTTCTTGATCCATCTACTGACAGATTCTTTGTCAGCAGAGATGTCACATTTCATGAAGATGTCTTCCCTTTCAAAGATAGGCTACCATCATATCAGCATGAAGATCCCCTGACATCTTCTCGTCCCTTTCTACATGAAGACGATCCTCCACAAGGATCAATGATGATGCTTCCACAAATGATATCTCCTATAGCATCCTCAAGTATCGATGCACCTATCAGCTCAGATGGGGACAATGCAATTTCCAGTCTTCCTTCATCAAGTACACCTGAAGGACCCGATTTTTGCAAGCCAATATTCCGGGGATGATATCTCCGCAGCCTCACAAATTAATGTTCCATCTGAACCAACTAATCTTCGGCGATCAAGACGCACAGTCCGACCACCAACATGGACATCGGATTACGTTTGTTCATCGTCAAAAAGGCGTGGTACACAATACCCCATCTCCTCTTATGTCAGTTTTGCTAATCTCTCTCTTGAACATAGATGCTGTGTTAGTAGAATTTCTGCACAGCAGGAACCTTCCTCTTATGATGAGGCTGCCAAGGATCCTCGTTGGCAACGAGGCTATGAAAGATGAGTTACAAGCTCTCATCGAAAATGAGACTTGGGATATTGTTCATCTACCTCCCCATCGTCGACCCATAGGATGCAAATGGGTATACAAGATCAAATATAAAGCAGATGGATCCATTGAACGTTACAAGGCCAGATTGGTTGCGAAGGGATTCACACAGAAGGAAGGCTTTGACTATATGGAAACTTTCTCTCCGGTTGCCAAAGAAGTCACCGTACGGTCTTTTCTTTCCATTGCTGCCATCCGTGACTGGCCCCTTCATCAAATGGACGTTCACAATGCTTTTTTACATTGAGATCTTGAAGAAGAGATTTATATGGATATTCCACCGGGATTTCACAGACAGGGGGAGGGGAGTGTGTGCCGTCTTCAGAAATCCCTATATGGACTCAAACAGGCTTCTCGTTAATGGTATGCCAAGTTCACCAATGCACTTACAACTGCAAAATTCCAGCAATCTAAGCATGACTATGCTTTATTCACATGGAAACAAGGTATGTCGTCAATCTATTTACTTATATACGTTGACGATATACTCATTATGGGAAACGATGCTTTGCCATTGAGAGATTCAAGGAGTATTTACATTCTACATTTCATATTAAGGATTTGGGTTCTCCCAAATACTTTCTTGGGATAGAAATTGCACGGTCAAATAAAGGCATTTGTCTTAGCCAACGGAAATTTGTCTTAGAAATTGTGTCAGAAGCAGGTTTGTCAGGATCTAGGCCGGCTGTTATTCCAATCGATCAGAATATCAGATTAACGACAGCTGAATATGACAAAGGGTTGTCACCTGTAAACAAGGATCCTTTGCTTAAAGATCCTTCAGCTTATCAAAGACTTGTTGGAAAGCTTATTTATTTGACCATGACCAGGCCAGACATTTCTTATGCAGTTCAGATTCTTAGCCAGTTTATGCATTTTTCGAAACAGTCTCACATGAATGCAGCACTGAAAGTCATAAAATACTTAAAAGGGTGTCCTGGATTGGGAATATTGCTGTCTCGAGACAACAATTTGGAGATGACAGCATATTGTGACACAGATTACGCTACTTGTCCCATGAGTAGAAGATCAGTCACAGGATTCTATATAAAATTAGGGGATTCTCTGATTTCATGGAAGACAAAGAAACAGTCAATCGTATCTTTATCATCCGTTGAGGCAGAATACCGAGCAATGGCGAAGACTAGCTGTGAGATAGTCTGGATAAGAGGCCTCATTCAAGACCTTGGTGTACAGATAAGAGAGCCCACTGTCTTATTCTGTGATAATGATGCTGCAATTAAGCTTGCAATGAACCCAGTATTTCATGAAAGGACAAAGCATATAGAGGTTGATTGTCACTTCATTCGAGACAAGATCCAGAGTGGGGTGATTAGAACAAAAGAGATAAGAACAACAGAGCAACCTGCAGACATTTTTACCAAGGCTTTATGTCAGAGGCAACATTTGTATCTATTAAACAAGCTAGGCGTCTTCGATGTGTATAGACCGCCGAGCTTGAGGGGGAGTGTTGAAGATACCGTTGCTGATGTCGATTGATCCTAATTGACTCTTTGATTATAAGGAATATTTTATGTACATCTTTGGGATATTGTCTATATTTTTATTCCTTTATTATTTTAGACTCTCTGTATTATAAATAGATTGTAATTACATATTGAAAGGAATATAGAAAAGCAATATACAATTCTCCCAAATCCCAAGCTTTCTACTTTTCTGACAGGAAGTCGATATAATCTTAGTTCGCATGCCTTGGGTGAGAATAAATTCATGATTTCTCTTTGATCCTGTATGACTATGTTCCTCGGTACCCATTTGACTATCTTGCAAGTCTTCCGGTCGATCTGCTATGCTCGAATTATCCTCGTGCACAAGTGAACTCTCCGCTGGTGAGTCTGTTAATTCATTACCGACCTCGTAGAGTAAAGCTGGATCTATAAGCTGATTATCTCGAAGCTCAACCTTCAAATCTTCCCCTAGTTGCTTGCATATTATTCGAACACCCCACTTGTTAAGGCTTTCACCCGATAATGTAAGACCAAATTGTAAATAACGCCTATCGATTTGAACAAAATCGACGTCACCCCACAATTTAGATGGAAAGGCGTACTCAATCCCGAGATGAACCGAATCCAATCGACTATGATAATTTTCTATATTCGAAAGTTGCATTTTGCCATTAACACTCGATTCAATTTGAAAGAAGGGTCGCCCTAGTCAATCATTATTGAGAACATAACAAATTACCAATCCAAGAATCTTGTCATACAAGTCCTTTGAAGCCATGAAAGATAGGAAGCCCTCTTCAATGGGAAGGACCCACTGTGGCATCTCTCCTCCGAGGATAAGTGTAAATATAGGCCAATCCTGTTACAAAGATAGACCGATAAAAAGTATCCAAGTTAATATTAGTACCCAAATGAGAAGATCCATTGATCCTTGCTTGCATTAATACACAAGTCTCATGTTATAGAAATCATTCCCATAAAAGTACAGAAGCCACCAATGTTACATGCATATACCTGCAGAACCACTTCATATTTGTTTACTTTTCTTAAGCCTTCAATCTTGCATTTTTTGCTATGAGAGAGAGAGAGAGAGTCTAACCTTGCCATGTGAGTCAATAACCATATCAGCCAAATCTCCATGGACAAAAATATGAACTGTGGTTAAGTCTTCAATGTTTTGTAGAGATTCACAATTTTTCGCTAGAAAATATCTCAAAGATGAGGGAAGCTTGAGAATCTCTTGTAATTGATGGCAATCTCGAACTCTCAATCTAACCAAATGATCACGCTTATTGATTGAAGGAAGGGTAGTAATATTATTTGCCGACAAAATTAAGTCTTCCAAGAGTGGAAAACAGGAAAGATTCTCAAGAAACTCTACTTGAGACAGATTACATCTTGTAAGGTTTAATTGGCGTAAATTTGAAAGTCTGGCCTTCATGCATGAATCAACTGAATTCTTGTATTGTGGAAACTCGATTAAATTCGTGCAATGCTGAACTCGCAAGTTTTCAAGGTTTTGTAACTTATAAATGTTAGATGGAAGATGTTCCAGGTTCTTGCAATCATGTATATACATTATCTTCAAAGCGACAAGATTTTCTATTGATGTAGGAAGTTCTTTAATAGCAACCCCTTCTAAGAAAAGCACTTCAAAACCTTCGAGTTTATGTGAAATATCAGGGAACCTTTCAAATTTCGTGCAATGATAAAAATTGAGAACTCGTAGATTTTTCGACATGAGCACATTGGGAAAAACACTAAGTTCACTGCACATGCTTAAATTCAACACCTGCAACTTGTCAAGATATGCGATGGACTCATGGGCTTCTACCAAGTTTTTGCAATTACTAAAATCTAATTCCTCGAGATTTGGAGTACACGAGAGGTTTGGCGTGCGAACCATCAACTCGCAGTGACTGAAATTAATGTACTTCAAATTTTGGAAGGCCTGCAAAAATAGAGAAACCAACTTTGATGAACACTCTAAAATTATTATATTTTAGGTTGTCAATATATGGAGCAATTTGTTTTTTTAAAGAAGTGATTTGCTATTGAGTCTACACATTGGCCTATGTAAGTTGTTGTACATAGACGGGGGGGAGTCAAACTTGTGAAATGATGGTAATGTAATTTCGAACATCATTCATGTTGTCCATGGTTTTATACATTGATCATTAACAATATAATAATTTAATTGGAGGGGCTTGGCTTGGTTGAGGATTATAAAATTGGCTACACAAAACAGGAGAAGATTGGGTTTCTCATGGATAATTACATATCCTTGACTGTTATATAATCTATATATTGACCTGGCGTATATCTCATAATTACATAAGCTCTGGCCACCACACTCTTAAGGTGGAAGGAAGCAAGGACCTTTGGTAGATCAAACAACTCGAAACCTTCTATTCTGGTTTATGAGTAGAAATTACTAAAAACTTAAAAACTTTACCAGTACTTACACACACGCGCGCATATACAGATTAGCAAATTAGAGCTAACTCTCATCATTTTACATTTTAGAGATTATTTGAAAAAAATGAAAATATATAAATACACAATACAAAAAAGATCACAAATAAAATTGGGTTAACAATTATTTAAAAAAGTTAGAATAAATACCATTAAAAATCCCAAATCATTATTCAAATTTACCCCAAATTAATTTTCATCTCACAAAAACCCTTAATAAACATTTATCCCAAACTAATTTTTGTCTAACAAAAAATCCCAAACTAGTACTCCTCATGCAAATCTAGCAGATGAAAATTAGCTTGGAATAAAACTATGTCATGTGTCATGCATGTGGCATCACAAAATTCAAGTGAAGTGTCATGTGGCGAGCATGCAAATGCAAGCCACATGACAGAACTATGCCACACGTCATGCTATGTGACAACCATAGAAGCATAGTAAAGTGCCACATGGCGAGTGTGGATGTGGACTATGTGACAAAACTATTCCACGTGTGATGTCATATGGCAATCACAAAAATAAAGTGAAGTACCATGTGGCGAGCATAGGAATGAAGACTCCACTAGATTTGGCTTTAACTATATATCGTAGACAAATGGGGGATATAAACACTTTCACAACGTACATGCGTAAAGATTAATAATTTTTTTTTTTTTGAAGTCATGCAAGTACGATGAAGCCAACTTTGAAAAACATTTTGAAGAAAATAAAAATTTCATGTACTCGATTCAAAATCTAGTTCTAACTTTCTATTAAGAAACTAGTGAATGCCCCTACTGGATCACTGACATTGATTTAGTTGTGGACACACATTACTGGCAAAGTTCCTAATAAACACTATTATGTCCACTTGGAAGTGCTGCTCCTTAAGAAATTATTTAAGCAATTAACAATGCCTTGCTTGCTTTCAAACCTTCGACTCAGCCAGTTTTATTGATGCTGAACGTGCATTGGGTAAGTGGCCTACCACTGAACCAGCAACTCCTTGGGTAATTTACTTCTATATACATGTCAACGGGTAGACACGTCATAGTTTTATTTCCTTTTTTTCGATTAATATACAATTTTGTTTTTGTAAAATAAAAAAAGTTTATATGTAAACAACTGACAACAAATTGCATTAATTCATCGCTAGGTAGATTTGATCGATTTTGAAATACATCTAAGTCGATAGTTAGAGATATTAGGTTTAAAAAATACCCAAACTTTATCGATACCATACATAAGGCAAAGATGATCTCCTACTTTAAAAGATTCCAATCTTTTTTTTTTAATATTCCTTCCATCAAGTATCCTTGATTTATTCTACAGATATTATACCATGGACATATACATGAAATTGATTATTTATTTTTTTTATCTCTCACATATTTCAATATGAAAAGTCGAATTTTTTAATGATGCAATGGCCTTCGTAGAAAAATTTTAAATCTTGCAATATCTTTCTCTTTCCACATATATGTATAAAACTTCTTTCTATTTTGTATTTTATTAACAAAAATGTTTCCATTGAGTATTTCTAATGTAGTTTTTCGCTTAATTTTTCAAATGTCAATTTTGCTGCACGTAAAAATTTATCTAACATAAGTAATTAGGGTCTTTTGAAAGAAAATAGCAAGTTGGTGCCTGAAATAGAGGAACAACACTTCCTTTCATATACTATACGTATAATACGCATCTACATATACAAATTAAGTAGATAATAAAAAGGTCTATGTCGGTAATGCGTACCTTAAATTGTTTTAGAACTTCTGTGATATTGCCTTTACTCATATTAAGTCCCACTAATTTCTTTGGACTAGCTGAAAATTTTGGATTCTCATGAGCACATCCAGGCCATTCAAACCATCTAAGCTCACTAGGAAGACATATAGGACCTTGAAAGGAACTATGCACGTTGTGCAAGATGAGCAATCTAAGCCTTCTCAATTTTGTAAAATCATCGGGATTGATACGCATCTCTGTTGGCTCAGGTAGTGCCAACACTATGGCTTTTACAGCACAATCTCCCTGTAATACACAACTAATTTAGACAATGCATTTTCAGTAAAAGAGTAAAAAATGTAGCAAAATTTTGATCTTATTCACAAGTCTTACCATGTCACGTGACAGAACATCAACGACATCATCATACAACCATAGTTTGCTGCGTCTTCCAGGATCATCTCTACATTCTCGGTTCACAATATCCATACCCATCGCTTGAATCAAGTCATGCATTTGTAGGATTCCACCCTCAATGCTTATCAAGGACCTCTTAATGAGAATATCAAATCCCACAATTGTCTCAAGATCGCAACTATCAAGAACTTTCTTTGTATGCTCTCTTGCCCACCCTTAAAGAAGCATGCAATGTGGAGAAAGATTTCTTTCTCATTTTCATCTAATCCATCAAAACTCACTTTGAGCACATTATTAATGTCTTTGTCGGGATTCCTAGAAAGTTTCTTTATTGTACTTTCCCATACATCTTCTGTTGTATCACATAATGAGGAACCCAACACTTCAAGTGCTAAAGGAAGGCCTTTAGCATATTTCAGAGCACCATCCACTAGATCTGTTCTGATTTGGTGTGTTTGAAAAGCATGCTTACTAAGCAGCTCATGAGCTTCACTGTTACTTAGTGCTTCAACTTTATATACATGATCTTGATCTATCCGGTGACAAGTTAGCAATTGTTTATCTCTTGTAGTAACGATGATCCTACTTCCATTACCAAACCACTCGCCTTTTCCTGCTAAAGCATTCAAATGGCACAAGGCATCCACATCATCAAGGATCAAGAGAACTTTTTTGCGACCAAGTCTACGTTGTATTAGATTACTACCTACATCCACATTGGACACCTCTAATCTTTGTTGCGGTAATAATATATCGTTTAGTATTGTTTCTTGCAAAGTAACCAAACCCCTGCTATCTTTTGAAGTTTCTCTAACATTTGCTAGAAAACATGCACCCTCAAATTTTCTGAACAGAGCATTGTAAAGAGCTTTTGCTAAACATGTCTTCCCTATACCTCCCTGTCCCCATAATCCCACCATAGGAACACCATCATTAGACTCAAGTTTTAACATTGATTTCAACTCAGTGACTCGGGAATATATGCCAATCGGATGCTTAGCAACATGTAAAGGACGGTCTAGGTAAGTGGAGATCTTGTTCACAATTTCTTGTATAAGCTCTGACTCGTCCCTGACAAAAACAGAAAAACAAGTTGTAGAATCATTTTAGTGATTTGAATAAACAAATAACGAGAGCACATTGCCAACAATGACAAAGCAATGCTCACATTTTCAGTTAATGACAGCCAATGTATTCACACCGAGGGAAACTAGAATTCCAAGAGCTCCACACCAATCAAAATAAGTTCCAAGGTTTTAACCTTCAGTTATCCAAGTGACTCATGTTCTCTTGATTTATACATGACAATTTACATGACAAATATGTGATTTATTTATACGCTTAATCAAAAAGCACTCCTTAGATCATTAAACGGTGATTATAGTTTTGATTCCAAAATTATTAGATACCCTGAAGCACGATGTCATTGCCTTTAGGTGGCTCGTAAATAGTAATCAGCCTGTATCAAGCGTTGTGAACTTTTTCCTTCCTAAGAAATGGGGAAAGCGCAATAATACTACTTAACATTTTGTCCATTGGTCAATCAAGTTTTAATTTTTTATTCTGTTCAAATGAGCCAGTGAATATTTCAGCCAATAAAGTCCCAGTGTCGATTTTCTATTATTGAAAAAAGCCAAGTTTCTGTTCCATGAAAAGCCACATGTGATTTTTTGAACTCAAAATGCCAGTTGTAACGACTTTAGACTTAATCGACCAAAATGGAAAATCTACGGAACTCAATTTTACCAAAATGAAACGAGAAGACCTTAATAGCCCATTGATAAAATTTCTAGAACCTTTATTACACATTGAGGAGGGCAACAAGGATCCAAAAGAAAGAGCCATAACCTTACCCAAATGAAACAGCGCATAGCAAAAGCTAAAGGCATAATTCTATCATTTGATGCCCAAAATTAGATTTTTTTTTCTTTTTTTTCATGCTGGTGAATTTTAATAAATATTGGTAATTGTAAAAAAAACTGCCATTAAAAGAAAAATCGGTGACTTTTTCTTTCACATAACTTGTTAGTGACTTGCCAATAGTTTCATAAAATCACCAACTACTTGCTATAAACTGCACATTACCCATTTCATACAAACTAACAAAATTTGATTTGCGTAACTTACAGCCTCGAATTTACTAATTTTTATTTGAAATTACTAACATAATTAGAGTGACTTACCATCTTTGATAATGTTAGATAATGACTTACAAGTTTTGGATTACCAAATCTCACTTCAGCTACTTATCAATGTTTACTTGTTCTTTTAATTTGCCAACTTTTCTATTGGGTTCCTAGCTCTCATTTGAGTTTCTTACTTACTCATTGTTGAGATTGTCAATCTTAATTTAAGTGACTTAACAAATTTTCTTCAATTAAGTTATCAACTAATCTTACGTTAACAATTCTCGTTTGAGTTACTTGTCAAGTTTATTCTTCTTTTAATTATCAATTTTTCTTATCTTTTGCCAAATTTTATTTATCTTTCTTAACTACACTTAGATTCACCAATTCTCTTATGGAATTACTAACTTAAACTTAACAGACATAAGAATTTTCAGGAATCATAAGATGAAGCATCTATACTTATAAGCATGTGTGTGTTATTTATTTTTATTTTTTTAATATTCATACTTAATTGTAAAGATTACTTTTCTTATAGAAAAAATGGACTCCACTCTACTTACCCATCATTAAAGTGCCACCCGGACAAATTCCCAGCATTGGAAAGAGCTTTCTTCCATCTCTTCACTTTCTCATAATCCTTCCCGAACTTAAACTCGTGCCTAGCCAGAGATCTCTGATAACTCTTTCTACCCTCTCTCACGTCTCTTGGGTCCACTTTATAAAACACTGGTAGAACAATGAGGTTCTTTTGCTCCTTGTAATCTTCGCCAACTCTTCCAAGCACCACCTTGAGGAAGCATAGTCCTCAGAGAAAACGATGATTGCGATGCACGATTCTTCGATAGCCTTCATAAGTACTGGTGATATTTGATCTCCCTTTTTCAATTCCTCACTATCTCGGAAAGTGTATACTCCATCTCGGTGTAAAGCTTGGTAAAGATGGCCAATGAAGTTGTTGCGCAAATCTGCACCTCTGAAACTCAAGAAGACATCATAAATCTTTTTGGGTTCCAATGAAGAAGCCATCCAATCGGCAACAACTATTTGCTGAAAATTTGAGACTCTGCTTTCATTTAGTTCACCCCTAGGTAGCACCGACACGTTGCCAGAGCTTCCGAGACACGTCGACACACGCTCGGACACGCTTCGACACACGTGTCCGAAGGGTGGAGGCCGCGAGTGAAGGCGAGCCCGCGACGGCGAGAGATGGCCAGAGAAAGAGAAAAGAGTGAGGCGAGGGCCGTGAGGAGGAAATTCACGAGGGATGCACTCGTGGGGGAGGGCGGCGTCGTCGAGTGGGGCGGCGGCGGCAGCAAGGGGGAGGAGGAGTTTGCGGCGTTGTGCAGCCTCTCCACGCACAGGGACTGCGCGTTCCGCCTTCTTTTCCTATCCCTTCCACTGAAATTTTTTCTGGGTTACTCCTTTTCCACTCCTTCAGCGGATGCTGGTACTTTTCTTGCGAGTCTTCAATGCTTTTGGAGATAGGCGTCGTGCGGCGAGGACTGAGGAGGAGGAGAAGAAGGTGCTGTGCTACTAGGGTTTTGAGAACTGTGAAGGAAAATAAAAGATTAAAAAAGGGGCTTGCGTGTTGGAGGAAGGAGGAAATGACAGGAGGGAGGGGAAGGGATGGCTGTCAGGTGGTGGGGCCTTTCGACAGGAAAAAAGGGAGGGAGTTTGGGCCCGCGGGTTTTTTTTTTTTTTTGTGAGGGACGGAGTTTGATTTTAAAGAAATAAAAGTAAATTTGGGATAATGAAATAAAAAAAAAAAACTTATTATAAATTTACACTAATCATTCAACATTTATAATAAGTTTTATTTAATTATTTATTTATTTATAAATTAGATTTGAATTAATTAAAAATAAAAAATATTTATTTAATATATAACGTATCAACAGCGTATCGAAATTTTTATTTTTAAGAAATGACGTGTCGACGTGTCGTGACCCACCCCTTGATCTTTTTTTCTGATTTATTCTTTTACTAGAGGCAAAGATGCATTACCTTTTTTGGGGCAGGGTCAATAAAGAATAAAATATTCGAACTTTGGAGAACGAAGACCGCGTACAACTGCGTCACACGAGTTTCTTTGTGGCCCACAAAAGTAGGGACTAATAAAGATCACAACCAGACAAACAACTTTAGGGCAGTGGATTCTCGTGATCTCAGTCATGAAGCCAACTTTTGTGGTCTTCCTCGAAATTTCATCCCCAACTTCCGAGAAGGAGCTTTTCCTTGCTGTATAGTAATTTACCTCGTGACCACTCAAGAGATATAAAAAATATTACAATTTCTTTACTTCGTTTTCTTGCCCCCATCATCTTCTTCGTAACAACCCTGGAACCCACGCTTACGAGAAAACCAAAACTTCGACAATGATTCATGTCTATTCTTTCTTGAACCAAAAATGACACGCTTCTCTATCAACAACCTCCAGTCACTAGACCGATGCCGCTGCTGCCGCCGTTGGTCGGGGCCACCGCCAGTCATCATTCCAATCACCAGTCACCCAACACTTACGGTCACATCCAAATACGACCGAATCAAGTGGATAGAAGGTAAGCTATGGACAAACCAATGAAGGAGATTAACGTTTTAAGTCATCGATCTTGAGTTATTTCCTCTCCAGCAATCGCCATTGAACGGCACCAGGACCCACATGAAAATATAGAACAACAAAACAAGAAAAATCGTAGTAACTCTCGGCCACACATGCAAATCTTAAGAAACAGGGTTGAAATGGGTGAATCGAAATTACCAATCATGATTTGAATCATGCTATGAACATATGAATGATTATAATCCAGAAGAAATTCCTCGAGTATGTCCGTCGTTTCATTTAAGTATTTTCACAAACATCAGACCCAAATAATCAAAGCAGACTCATTAGATGCCAGTTTTCGAATAATCACAACCTTATATCTATACCTATTTCTTTACATATAAGAAGAACCGTAACAAGAGACACGATTGTAACTTTGTTCAAAACGAATATACCCCCTGGGCCAGTGAGCAAATATAAGAGTAGAGATCCTTTGAGGTGTCATGTCAATGATGAAGAGGCACATCGATAAGAGTAGAGTGAGCGGGAACTCAACAATTCAAGCTCCTAGATCTTGAAACAGAGTCAAACAGGGGAATCTCGACATGGCTTTACAGGCGAACTGGAATGCAAACCCCAGATAGAAATGGTGAGTGGCGTTCGGAAGAGTTAAAACCAACAAGATAGAGGGAGATTATTTCGCTCGCAGGATTTTTTTTTTTTACCTGTGGTGGAGCTAAGACGGTGAAATGATTCTCCCAAGGGCGAACTTTCGTTCGAAAAATCTCTCTGCTCTCTCTCTCTCTCTCTCTCTATCGGATGTGAACGACGAAAATGACCTTCCCTAAACCCGAGCGTGTAACTATCATTTTATACAGGAATTGTGAAAACGGTCAGAGGAAATCCTCGCGGTGAAAACATGGGATGAGTCTCTTTCATGGGCTTTTGCATGGTCACAGTTGCTCTCCATCTAAGCTCAACATGCTCCTTTCTTTTCTTTTGTTTTTATATTTATACTTACGCATAAATTCTAGATAGAAAGTCATTGAACCTTAGATTATCATGGAGGAGTACTATCGCGAGTCCGCCACCTTTCTCGGGCAACCTATTAAAAGGAAAATTAATGGGTTTACTAAGCCAAGGACTTAGCGCAAAATATCCCAAGCTTATACCAATTGTAACTTTAGGGTTTTAATTTAATCGATTTAACGTACAATTCAATTCGATTAGGAATCGTCGTTAATTTTTTTTTTTACTTGTATGAACCTGATATTCATAAATATGAGACTTACTTACGCTAGAAAAATCAAATGCACTTTCATTACATTTTATTTTTAATTCAAAAATGTTATGCAAGTGGTCTCGATCAATTTTAAACTTAGATCACTAACATAAGCTTCACAGGTCACGGGGTTACTTCGGCTTCTCATTAGATCTAGGTGCATCCATTCTTCCTGTTGAATCTCCTTTTGCCTTTGCACAACTAGGTAAGGTCTCTGAAGTCATGATCCTTTGCTCACCTCTTCTGCAAAACTGTGAGCAGTCCCGTCATCTGGCTAGGCAAGGCATGTCACTTTGAGCAAGTTGGCCACCAGTGAGGGTCTAGTTCTAGATGGAACGATGGGTACGCCATGACAGCAAATTTTCTGGAGTTTTGCCATGGGCAAAGGTGCGGGTTTGTGTCAGACCTCAGTGTGGCGAGGGAGCAATCATTTTTCAATGCGTTTTTCAAGATCCTACTTGGACAATCTATGGATTAACTTTGGGAGGTGTATATAATGTCATAGTATGAGACCATTGTCGTAGAACCAACATTAGCACCAAAGCATGGCATATTAATTCAATCAATCATGTAACTATGAGACAACAATAATAGTGTATGGGGGAGTGATTTTCTTTTTCCCTCGTCTATAATGCTCCGTTCGTTTCGCGGAAAATAACTTCCAGGAAAATATTTTCCTGAATTTCCGGTGTTCGGATGGCGGAAAATACACGGTCAACGGAAAATTCCTCTTTGGAATCTCGGAAAATGACTTCCTCTTTTGAAAAGAGGAAGTCATTTTCCGCAGCTCGCGCTCAGCTCCTTTTTCCTTCATTCTCGTTCTCTCTCTCTCTCTTTCTTGCTCTCCCCGGCTGCAATGGCTTCCTTCTCGGGATCAGCCTCCGCCCTACCCGGCCGCTCCCGCCCCGCTTTGCTCCGTCGGGGCGCCGCCGCCGCCGCGCTCCGCTTCCCCGGCGGCTCGAAGCCGCTCGGGAGGATCCGGCTCAAGAGGGAGCACCACAGCGGCGTCGGGAGGCTGGAGCCCGCCGCCGTCCAGGCCGCTCGTCGTGCGGCCGCGAGCCGTGAGCCCGTCGGATTTGGCGGCGGAGCTCGCGGCTCGCCGGATCTAGCGCGAGCTCGGGCTCCCGATCCGGGCGAGCTCGAGCTCTGTCGCCGAGATCCGCGCTCGGGTGAGATCGGCGAGCCTCGAGCTCGCCGGATCTGGCGGCTCGCCGGATCTAGCGGCAGAGCTTGGGCCCCGATTCGGGCGAGCTCGAGCTCGTCGCGGATCCGGTGAGCTCGGGTGAGATCGGCCGAGCCTCGAGCTCGCCGGATTTGGCCACCGGGTCTTGGTCGGCCGGCCGGGCAGCCCGGCCATCGTCGGGCGGGGAAGGAGGGCGGCGGCGGAAGGAGGAGGAAGAAGGAGGAGGAAGGAGGCGGCAGCCGGACGAAGGAGGAGGAAGAAGGAGGAGGAAGGAGGAAGGAAAAGAAAAAAAAAATAAATAATAAAAATTTATATTTTAAAAAATATAAATAAATAAAATAAATTTTTGGTCAATTAAAAATATTAAAATTCAATTTTTGATATTTTTTTCCAAACAATTAAATGAACTAACGAACAGCGGAAAATATTTTCCACTCAAATTTTAGATTTTGGCCGAATATCGGAAAATAGAGTCATTTTCCTGGAAAATGACTTAGGGAAAATGTTTTCCGAAAACATGATATTTTCCGCGAAACGAATGGAGCATAAATATATGAATCAATGAAATGCTGAGGAAGTATCGAAGCAAGAAGGATTATTTATGCTTCAATGTGCGGGAGCTTGTATTTTCATTGCATCTTTGCATAGATCTCTCTCTCTCTCTCTCTCAATCCCAAATAATTTATCCCAGGTTTAGAAAGCCGTCTGTGAAAGCATATAACATTAAAATTTTAAAGGGGTCAAAAAAATTGGAACCAATGTTCAATCTGTTTGCAATTGATTACCATTTCTCCCGAAATCACGAGAATTTTGTTTTCTTTTTCTGATTTTCAGCTAATCTAATGAACAAGACGTTTCTTACATGCACAAAAAAGTCAAGATTGTGAAAAATCACAACGGGTTTCCAAATATATGGGAGGAGTGACAAAAACAATCCAATATTCAATAAACATGTCAAAATTGCGTATGAGCATTCTCTATCACCAAACTTTGCTAAATCAGTCGACGTGTAGGTACTAACGTAGGAATTGTCTTTTATGTGTCATGGGTTTAAAGTTTGAACAAGACCTGATCACCGTGCGGACCTAGACGGGCTCGGGCCGAAGCTACTCAAGTTCGGACTTTCCAGGGACCTTCCATAGGCCCAAGCCCGCCCGATGCAAAAACATGTGTTTCGGAAGCTTGCCCAACATTTATTTATATGTTTAATTGACAATAAAAAAACGAAACATGAGTGGAAATAATTACCAGAGAATTTGTGGTGTTTTACGTTACTATGGCCATATGTGATGTATTTTTTTTTTTCTTTTTCATATAAGAATTTGGCCCCTCTTTTTCTTTTAGTCTTTAAAATATTCATGCATCAAGGTAAGAAAATCGATGAAGATATTTTCACAATATTTTCGAGGGTTAGGCTTGAAAAAACAGTTTACCGTTTCACTCCATGTTTTGGGCTTGATAATGTAAGAAATTCAACGACATAAAATTGGTATACATGATTTAGAGATACCTATCCTTAAATAAAAAGCACGTAGCTGGTTCAGCCAAATATCATTCTTGAACTAATTAAAACAAATGAAATCGTAAGAATTCGAGAGTAGGTCTTCCTGTCCTTCTTCTCCCTTGGACGGTCTCATTGGATAAACAGTAAGCATATGAAATTAGGAGAGGAGAGAGGATTATAACATATTTACATAGCATATTCTAAGAGAGCCATCTAGCACAAGTCATTATTAAAATACTGACCTATATTGACCATTCTACTACGATCACTCTAACTAAGATGTGCTAAGCCCAATATAATATAATTACATGAACGAACTTAGTGATTTAGCATTGTCTCATTTAATTAACTTTATAACAATCTGTTTCACAAACTAAAATATTGTGCAATTAATGTTAACCCACATATATAAGTATTTTCAACATTCTTTCACTTGGGCAACTTTTTTTTTTTGGTAAGTGACTCTCTTCACTCGGGCAACGTTAATTGCAAGACATTTTTGAAAAAAAAAAAAACCAAATTTTATAAAATAACTCGAAGGCTGCTAAAACATTAAACAACCACCACCAACAAAAACAACAACATCGAACCATAGCCATCATAACCCCTCTCTCAATCAATGTCAGACAACCATGACTACAAATGCTATATGCTATTCTATCGGGATGGGTCAATGTGGTTACATAGTCGAAAATAACATTTCTTCATGTGATCCATTAATGCTATTTTAAAGTCCGGTCCTCCTTTGATTTCTGTGTAAAACTGTATACTTCAAAAAAGTCAGAGAAACTCAATTGACATTTATGCCTCATATATCTCTTATGATATTAACCTTGCGGTAATATTTTATGTTATTTTCCTTGAAAGATATCCTTTTAGCAAAACCGTCATACCCAAGATGGCCATCCAATCTTGAGACTTCTTACTAGAATTAGTAATACCTTATACACATTTCATAAAAATAAAAAAAATAAAAAAAAAAAAAAAGAAGAAGAAGAAGATCAAAATGAATAAATATTAAACCACGTATTTATCTAATAGTTTAAGCTTTTAGAACAGTTACAATAGTCCTACAAAATCTCACATTGTATCAAAGCAAGAATTCATAAGTTTAAATCTTCTAGACCTTAGTAATGGTGCAATTGTCCCGCAAAATCTCACAAGATCAATGAACATTTGATCGAAATCAATCAACATTTACAAAATCTTCAAACGAAAAATAAATTCTCAGGTTCCCGCTATCCAATCATTAATCTTTTAGCATTATAATGCACCTGCAAAGATTTCTCATTGTTTCTACGAGAAAATATGCCATAAAATGATTTCAATCGATTTTCAGTACCTTCTAGATGGAACCAACTATGAAACGTCAAAACATAATAACCAACATGATAATATAAGTAACTCCACTGATAAAAGCAATTCTATACAACACTTTACTATACTTGTAAAGAATGTTAAAAGAAGCAGCCGAAAACGTTAATGGTGTTGAAGCTTTCGATTTAAAAGAATGTCACAACTTACATTTCAAAATACTTTATTTTTTTACATTGGTAACCACTATTACCAATGATATGCATGAATTCCCTTTGAGAATCTTCAAATATTGACTCTTGCTATGTCCAATATTTAACATACTGCAAAACATGCAAGTTAGCAAGCCGAGCCTACTAAAAATATACCAAATGTAGGTTCGTCAAAAGGTTGAATTTAGTGATTGGCATTAAATCCAAATAATCATTTGTTCTGGTTAAATTAAATTTTGAGAAGTACTGCTGACTTTTAAACTTACCATATTTTTCGCAAAACATCAAACCTTTTAGAAAAGGTAGTTAGCCAACAAAGTTTCTTTATAACAACCTGAGTTTCATTTCAAGAACATCATCCTTTATAGATATACCATGCTATTTAGAGAAACGTATTAAATATAATTTGGTACTTGACAAGTTGTAAAGAACTTGGAGGAAGGGAGCATCAAATCGAACACTTCCAATATTTGAAACCACTCATATGCTGTCAGATTTTACAGAGTCGATGATTTCTTCCTCTTATTCAAAAAGCTGAATCAAGCGTCATCAATAAATACGACAAAACTATATTGCCGGTGAAACCTTGAGATCCAGAGATGTCAACTTCCTTCCCAGAAACCTCCTTCCCCTCAACGTCTGCCGTCGAGGCCGGCAACCATCTCCGGATCTCCATCACAATTTTGGCTCACCACGGAACCAATTCAATTTCATTATCGGCCTCTCCATTCCCTACCGGATCACCGTCACTCATGCAGGCCATAATCACTCAGATGCAGAGCATAGGAACAGAAACATACTTGGATAGACAAGCGCCGTGCCTCTGAGCTTAGAGACGGGTACTTGGACCATCAGTTTGAATGCCGATTCCTCTCGTCAGCGGCCATTGTCATCGAACGCAGCAGAGAAACATGCCAAATACAAAGAAGAGACGAACAGAACAGAATACGTTCGAATCAATCCCGATGATGATGAAACATAACCCGAACCGAATCAATGCACCAAGAAAATAATGAGTCTACGTCGCGCATCTTCAGCCCGAACGAAACCGCAATCCATTCAATGTCGTGACTAAGGGCGCGTTTGGTTGTGTTTCGTTTAAAAATTGTTCCAGAAACAGAAATAGAAAAAAGTGTTTTTGTTAGGGGAACAATTTTGAACAAAACAACGCGTTTAGTAAACTTGTTCGGGAATAAAAAATAAACAGAAACATGTTTGGTAAATTTGGATAATTTTTTTATTTCTTTTATTTTTTCTATTTTTTTCTTATTTTTCCTTTTTTTCTTTTTTTCTTTTTCATTTTTTTTTTCTTCTTTTGGCCGGTCGCCGGCCAAGGCCTTGGCCGGCGACCGGCCGGCGGGTCGGCCTCGCCTTGATCCGGGCGAGGCCGAGCTCGCCCGCCGGCGGGCAGGCGCGGCCTCGCGGGCCACCGCCGGGCGAGGCCGAGGCTCGCCGGCCGCCGGGCGAGCTCGGCTCGCCGGATCTCGGGCGAGATCGAGCTCGCCAGCTGGCGCGAGGTCGACCTCGCCATGGCTGGGCGAGCTCGAGCTCGCCCAGATCCGGCGAGGCCGAGCTTGCCCGGCGGCGGCGAGCCTCGGCCTCGCCGATTCACCACCAGGTCGACGTCGCCCGGGCGGTGGCTCGCCGAGGCCGAGGCTCACCGCCGGGAGAGCTCGGCCTCGCCCGATCCGGGGGCGAGATCGAGCTCGCCCAGCCGGCGCGAGGTCGGCCTCGCCATGGCTGGGCGAGCTCGAGCTCGCCCGGATCCGGCGAGGCCGAGCTCGCCCGGCGGCGGCGAGCCTCGGCCTCGCCGATTCACCGCCAGTCGGCGTCGCCCGGGCGGTGGCTCCGGCGAGGCCGAGGCTCGCCGGCCGCCGGGCGAGCTCGGCCTCGCCCGATCTGGGCGAGATCGAGCTCGCCCAGCAGCCGGCGAGAGGTCGGCTCGCCATGGCCGGGCGAGCTCGAGCTCGCCCGGATCCGGCGAGGCCGACCTCGCCCCGGCGGCGAGCCGACCTCGCCCAACCATGGCGAGGCCGACCCTCGCCCCGGCTACGGCGAGCCTCGGCCTCGCCGGGGACGGCGAGCCGGCCGCCGGGCCGGCGAGCCTCGCCGTGGCCGGGCGAGGCCGCCGGCCCTCGTCGGCCGGTCGCCGGCCATGGCCGAGGCCGCGACCGGCCAAAAGAAAAAGAACAAGAAAATAAGAGAAAAAGAAAAAGAAAAAAAGTATTTCTCATTTGTGTTTGAGAAACAAGAAACAAGTTTTTGTGTTTCTTGTTTCTGTTTCTTTTGTTCCTCGGGAACAAAAGAACAAAAAAGGAATGTAAACGCACACAAACGCGTTGCTGTTCCTTTTTGTTCCCGAACAAAAAAAACAGAAATTTCTGTTTCGGGAACAGAAAAAAAGTGGTGCAACCATGCAGGCCCTAAGAGGCATATTATCAAACACTCGGTGGTCAACAAATCGCGAAGTAAAATTACGCTGTCTCAGGCTCGAATTCACGGCCTGATTCGAAGTAAGATCAACCAGCAGCACTCCGAACAAGGCAACAATCCAATCGCGCCCAACGCGTGCTTTAATCCTAAAAGAAAGAACATCCATCTCGATAGCAAAGATAATAGATATTACCTGGCCCGTGACGTTTGCATTGCGACGAACGCTCGACCGGCAAATGGACCTCTCGCGATTCAACCAACGAACGAAATCCCGGCTTCGCAAAGGATTCCAACCTTCGAATCAGCTCGGCCAAGAACAGAGCCAAACCGGTACCAACACGAGTCCGGCTCATTAGCCAACGCAGCTGAGATCACGAACGGCGGCGAACGGCGGCGGACGGAACAGTAGCTTGGTCGTCTTCGGTCCCATTAGCCGATTCTCTTTATCTCCTCGAACCGAAATCTGTTAATCTCTCAGTGACGTGACGTGACGTGACGTGACATGCTCCTCCTATGCCGTTACAGAGAATCTCTCATCTCCAGCCACGCAACATCTTCTAGAACCTTCTTTTGAGGTCTTGCTTCCGTCACCTCACCCTTCTATCCATCCGTATTTTTTTAAATAAAATTCCTCATCTCATTCTTTATTACGGTACAAAAAAGTACAATTTGATCTCATATGACTTTTGAGTTTCCTTAGATTTTTGACAATTATGGTGCATGTATGCCTGGCCTTTAAGCCAAGCCGGGGGCCCTCTTGATTTCCCACAAAACATTGAAGAAAAATTATTCGCGTTTTGCTTCCGGAAAAAAAAGGAAAATTCGCCTTTCGTTAAAACCAAAAGATCGACGTCGGTAATTGTCAATTGGGAGGGTGCATTAACGGAAAAAAATAAAAATAAAAATAAAAAATCATGCGGACTATTTCCCTACCGAAGCATGGTTGTTATGGCCAAGTCAATACTTTGGTTCTTAATTGTTTTGGTCCTTTGATAGTAAATGCTTTGCTATCAAATAAATGATGTAATAATATGATCAAGGGACAATGCGGTGACTTCCTAACTAGTTTTCGAAGCAAGACCTTGGCAGATATGCCCTGATACATGAGAACACTATTGTTAAAGCTTCTAGTGACGAAGTTCCAGCTGTTAGAAAAGAATTTCAATGGAAAAATGAATAGAGACCTATGTTCCAACACTAATTATAGATTTCTTGGTCCTAAGTTATAAACGAAATAGATGAGACTATATCATTGAAAGTAATGTTTTGATATCAGGTTGCCAATGAGTAGGAGCTGCATTGGAAAAAACATGGATGTGCCCCCAAAATAATAATATTAAAAAATCAATTACAAATTTTTTTTACATGTATTCTTAAATATAAAGATAGATACATGTCTTAATGATACCTTTTCTTATGAATAGCTTTCATTGGACCTCAAAGATGGTTGGGTATTGTTTACACAAAAAATAATCGATTCATGCATACAAACAATTAGCACGTGAGCACAAACAGTCATGTGAAAAACAAGCTAACGTCATCACGCATGAGACATCTTGTTGATGACTGTAGGAGTTAATATTTGGCGATCAACATCGACTCACTTTGATGGCACATGTTCAATTGTCAATATACGAAGATGAACAACAAAGTTATGAATGCTGGCATGAATACCGATGAAAAAAGAGCAGCATACCATCATAGTTCTTCGGAGGATTGAAAAGCACAGGATTATGGTGACCGACTCGAGTCAAGACATTAGATTGACCGACAGGTCTTCAACTGAGAAGCGTTAAAGTGCAATTGCAGGATTCACAATCGACAAAGCAGTTAAAAATCAAAGTGGGCATGTTGTTTCGGAGGGAAAGGTTGCTACTTTCGAAACAAGTTCATGGAGTGAGGAGCACGCACCTTCAGATGGGTTAACTGTCTAAAAGTCAGGAGATCGTGAAAGCTTGAATACATAACTCTCGGAAATAAAGGAAGGTGAAGTTAATCGGTGGAAATCGTTCGAGAGAAATACAACTATTGGAGAACCTATTAAGGGTAGTTATCCCATAACTTCGAATTGAATTACCAAGCAACACTTGTTATTGAAATTTCACTAACACTGTTAGCTATGTTTGATTGTTCAAATTTCTAACTAAGATAGGAATGGATAAGATAAGACATAAAATCCAAGGATTTTATTATATTCTATCTAGTGCTTGGTGACCACAGTCAGATATATTCACATCATATTATTTACATTATTTAGTATAAATGGCATATTAGTATAAATGAATAAAAAATTTTACAAATAGAGATGATAAAAGTCTCTCGCGACACTTTTGCCTACTTCATTTTTATTTGCTTATTTTATTTTATTTTTCTCTCCTTTTTAGTTAATTTATTTGTTATTTCTTTCTTCCCCTTTCCTCACTCTCTAATAAACTGTTATTAAATAGTAAACTATACCGATATACCTAAAATTCTAAAATACCAAAAATATGTAATAAACATGTTAAATCTATATTCTAAAATAGAATTAAATTCGAATATATAAATAAAAATAAGATTAAATTAAAATAACTAATTTTTTATTTTTATTTTGAATTTCTTATATTAGAATTCAAGTATTATTATATTGAAATATATTTTTAATTTTGTTAATTTTATTAATTTAAGAAATTTATTATTCGAAAAAAAATAACTTTTCTAATATGAATGTTAGGAATCCTATCCATTATTATCTCACCTCCCTCATGAAATAATTTTATATAGTTTATATCTCTTTTATATCCAACTTTATTCTATTTTGAGTAGGCATCAAATGTAGGATAGAATAATCTATTATGAATTTTATCCTGACTAACAAACACAGCCTTAGTGTATTTATTTCTCTAATAGTAACACCCCAATTACATCACCATTAAAATCACGGGACATTCGAGTCACCAAGGACCTTGAGGGCTAGCTAAATGTTAGTGTATTTGTTTCTCTTTGCTGGTTGAGATTGTTCATAAGTTTCGTGAGAAAGAAAGACATCACGAGACATTATACTTTGAGACACTAGGGAACTTCGGGTTGGGCCCACAACCTCGACACCTAGTCCAAGGACCCCATGCCAGCCTCATGGACGCTTAAACCCATATCCTCGGTGTTTGACCGGGACCTCGACACCAGTAGCCAAGACCAATTGGTCAATCAAAGACTCTATTTAGGTACGGATGGATTCTTCTATCCCTATTGTCGACATTGTCTTGCTCCATTCCTCGAGCTGTATCGTTATATAATTACAAACTAATCTAATTTATTATCCTCAATGGCAGCCATTTGGATTACTAGAAGTTCATGAAAGAGCTTCTACTATTGTGGAAGTGGCTTTCTAGAACTCTTCTTATTTTCTACAATTTTCCTAATTGCATCAAGGCTTACTCTATATTTTAGGTAAGAAATTTTTTCATTCTCTTCCTTGCCCATTTCTCTTCTCATTCGCCTATATTATTGATTAATACTTAATATTTCATAATTAACGTCCAAACAACCCCTACAAAAATGCATCAAATATGGGAAGCCGCTCGCTTTTTCTTCCTCATCGAGTATAGTATGAGAGCATATATCTCTTCTTTCAAGGAGTCTTCTCGAAATCAAGAGCGATAACACTAAGCCAGATCTGTATATTGAAAAGTTCATTGTCATGGACTATGGTAGCCTTCAATTACTTTTGCATATTTTAGTATTTTCTTTGCACGAGGGTTTAGATTTTCTGAACAAATACAAGTACTTCTCTCTTTGCAATTATTACTGTAGGCACCTCATTTTTTTTCTTTAACCAATGTTTGACCACGCAATCTATTCTCAGATAGTCCCCGTTCCAATAGAAATTTTTTTGACTTTGACTATATCAAAACCTTGAGTGTTGATTAAAAAAAATAAACTTAGTTAAAATTACTAGCAGTTGATGTAATTGGGGTGTGTTTTGCAAGAGCAACAACACTCAATTTGCTCATATCGGGATGGCCGGATTGCAAATATCGTGACTTTTAACTATGGCTTATGATCTTAAGGCTGTTCTAGAAAATTATAATTTCCCTGATTAAGTAATGAATTCAGGTATATCTAGTCGCAATACACTTTGAGAATGGCATCAATAAGAGTTTTTACAAGGAAGATATTATGACTTTTCATCGTGACCAATCATTAGAAATCCACAATCTTGAAACTTTTCAATGAATTTTCAGCTCATGGATTTCTATGAATGTGAATGTTGGGTCAATTGGACGGAAGAGAAATGAGGGGTCGCTCCGATAAATGTACAAATAAAATAAATGATATAAATACAAAAAGAGAAAATTGCGCTTAGTGGTATGGCGTTTGTAGCACCCGGCTCACTCCTGCAGCTGCTTCTTTACTACCTAGAGGCCCGGGTCTGCTAAGCAATGGGCTGGGGGCCCTGTACAATGTGATAATAACCACAGTGGTCGACATAGTTACCCGGCGAAATAGAAAAAGAAAAATTGAACACATCATGACATCAGTGCAGACAGAGTTCACGTTTAAGGCCCTTTGATGGAGAATTTTGGCAATTTTCGGGAAATGCAATCTGAGAAAAGACAGCTCACGTCTATGCTCTATTTGCATGCATCTCCATCATTCGCACTAACAGACTTCCAAGAAAAAGATTTCTCGCTTCACATCAGAATTCACAAAAGTCTCTTTCTTCTTGGAACTCATCGGCTTGTGGAGTCAGAGTCGTACCGTAAGGCTAGGAAAATGGCCTACCACCAACTAAGGGTGAGCATCAGTCTAGGATCAACCCTAGACCAGCCTAACTCTACCGGTCCTAGTCATAATTCTCAAGGAGATTGGGTCGGTCCTTGATCCTAGAATTTCTGGACCAGAGCTGTGCGGGTCGGTCATCGATTCTGAGAGTTCTAAGTCGGTCCAATTCAAACTAACTCTGAATATATATAATATTATTTATAAATTTTTATATAGAGAAAACCTTAAAATAAACGACGTCAACAACATTAAACAACACTTTAGTGAGGAGTTCAAGTAATTTTACATTATTATTTAATAACTTAGATTTTAATATCTTTTACGGCGTCAATAGTCATAATTTACGAAGGAAGAAAATATTTTTGTGAGGAATCATCACAGCGTCCAAAATTATATAAACAACTCCTTATGGCATCCTCCTATAGTATTCATTCTCTTCTATCTTATTTGTCATCTTAGTTTTCAATTTGCCATAATCGAAAGAAACAACTTCTCCGCTTGCCACTTGACACTCGCCTCGCTTGCTTTGGGTCACTCGTGTCGCTTGCCGCTCGATGCTCACTTGACTTGTTGCTTCCCACTTGACATTGGATGCTCATTCTGTTCGATGCTCACCCCACTTGACCCTCACCGCTTGCCTTTATTAGCTAATCTCACTCATCATCGAACCCATTAGGTCGATACGGTCCTTGGTTACCCTTTCAAGGAGTACCAAAAATGAAATAAAAAATTATTAGTTAGTCCTGGATTGACCTTGAAACCAGACAGAACCTATTGGATCAGTCCGATTCTCAATCGTTTTTTTAAGGAGTACAAAAAATGAAATAAAAAATTATTGGTTGGTCCCGGGTTGACCCAGGAACCGGACCGAACCCATTGGGTCGGTTCGGTCCTCGGTCCCAAGCTCAATCGGGTCGGTCATCGATCCCAAAAATTGAGGACCAGCACTGTGCGGATTGGTCCTAGAGTTAGGGGGTGGACCGGCCCAACCCGGACCATACTCACCCCTACCACTAACCTCAATGCCTCTCTCTCTCTCTCTCTCTCTCTCTTCATGCCCCTGCAGTCGTAGACCCTCCAACAACATTCAAATGATAGTTTTTGTTCCATTCCAATTTTCTTCTCTTTCAACTTATTAGACTCATATGTGACTACTGGTGTGTATGTATTTTACTATGAACGTTGCGATATGCACGTATACATTTTGAGAGGCAGTGTGAGCTCACAAAATCTCTTCCTGTTGTTTCCCATGTATCATCGGCTCTCTAACATTTCAAAGCATGTTAAATGCTTGTCTCTGGTGCAAAGCCAGAGTCATCACAGCTCAGCATAAGAAGCATAAATCGTAAAATCCTCTTAAGAAGCCGCTTATAGTCTGATGTGGTTTTAGAGCCTCATGGACAAAAAATAAGCTAATTCCTCTCTCTTTACGAATTGAAAAAATTAAAATGAGAGCATCGCAAAAAATTAAAGCCAAGTGGAAAATGACAGAAATATTTATTGAAACATGTAACAAATTAAATGATGCAAAAGCTAAATATTAACGAAAAAGAAAATGGCAAGGGGTAGAGTGAGCTAGATATTCTGAAAACTATAGGCTTCTTGTCGTATAGACTATAGAGAATTGAGAATAGGGAGAGGCCATTAAACTTTTATTTATTTGACACAAATTAAAATCGAAAAGTATTACATAAGCCTGTTTGTCCTCATTGGTCATCACTCCATTCGTTAATCATTATGTATTTATGGTGAGGCCCACTTTACGCCTTTACTCCGTCAATCTCTCTTCTCCCTTGGGGGGTTCGAATCTCCACATTTTCAGGAGGGTTAGGGTGGGGACGAATTAGTTTCAGGAGTGGGTTTCGACTCCCACGCCCTGCAATGAGGCAGGACAAAAGTCTGAGAGTGAGAGTTAGTATAGGCGTAGAGTAGGACCGATCAGGAAAAAAAAAATCTCTCTTCTCCCTTACTAACTCTCTTTGCACCTTCTTCTCCTCTTCTACAGCTTGTCTTCCCACCTAGAATCCATGAAGAAAAAAAGATCTAGAAAATCCTGGAGAGCTTATATAACTAAAGATTGGGCCTCATGAATAGGACTCCAAAGGTCACACCATAAAAATATTCAACAGCTTCAAGCTTTTGTACAACCACCACTCACTTGCTCGAAGGAGCCTACCTCCACGAGAAGTAAGAGCTGTTTTTCTTTGTCTTTCTATCTAAGTTTTTTATATTTTATCGTGAGAAGATTATGTTTGCAAGAGTTTGGGTTTCAAGCTTAGCTTTTCCTGTTTTGATTTTTTCTTCTCTCTTGATCAACGATAGATAGGATTATATACCCCAATTTCGGGAAAAGTGGCAAAAAGTCCTAAACCTTTTGCATTTGTGCCAATTCAGTCTTAAACTTTTTTTTTTGTGCTAATTAAGTTCTAAACATTTTTACGTTGTGCCAATTCAATCCTTTCCGGCCAATTTTTGCCGATTTTGCTGACTAGACGCCGGTCGGCTGACGTGACCTCATCGGCATTGACGTGGACAACTTTTAATAATATTTTTGAATTTTTGAATTTTTTTTCTTTTTCTTTTTATTTATTTATTTTTTTCTTCTCTTCTTCCTCCAGTCGGTCGTCGGACCTCGGTGACCGACCAAAGGCGACGGCTAGCGAGGTCGAGGTTGACCTCGTTGGCCACCTTGCCAATGGTCGTGAGGGCGGCCTCGTGCTGGGAGGCGAGGCTCGACCTCACCAGATCCAGCAAGGGCAAGCCTCGCCCGCTCGGCGTAAGGCTGCCCTTGAGGCCTGGGCGGCGAGGCTCACCCTCGCTGGATCCCGGCGAGGGCTAGCGAGGGTCGAGCCTCGCCCATGGCCGGCGAGGGCGAGCCTTGCCCATGGCTCGAGGTTTGGCGAGGACAGTAAGGTGGCGACGTCGGGGGAGTGGAGGCGGCTGCAGGGACCGACGGGGCAGCGATGGCTGGTCCTCAACTTCTCGATCTGGTTCTTCGTCCTCTAGATCTGACCCTTTCCCTTCTCTCCATAGGTTCGCTCGTCCTCGCCGCCTAGGCCTCAAGGGCGGCCTCCCGTCGAGTGGGTGAGGCTTGCCCTCGCCGCCTAGCGCGAGGCTCGACCCTCGCCAGATCCGGCGAGGTGGCTGGCGAGGTCGAGTTCGACCTCGCCAGCCGTCGCCTCCGGTTGGTTGCCGAGGTCCAACAACTGGCTGAAGGAAGAAGAGAAGAAAAATAAAAATAAAAATAAAAATAAAAAAATAAAAGAAATTCAAAGACATTAAAATATTATTAAAAATTGTCCACGTCAGTGCCAATGAGGCCACGTCAACTAGCCAGCGTCTAGTCAGAAAAATCCGGCCAAAATTGGCCGGAAATGACTGAATTGGCACAACGTAAAAAAGTTTAGGACTTAATTAGTACCAAGAAAAAGTTTAGGACTAAATTGGCATAAATACAAAAGGTTTATAACTTTTTTGGCACTTTTCCCCCCCAATTTCTATGTACTTGGATAGCATTCAACTAGAGCATTGCAGAAGATCTCAATTTGCATGTTCATAAAGTTGATAGTTGTGTTCACTGTTTTATTTCATCCATTTGAGCCACGTAGAGGGTGCCTTTTTGTATATTTGCTTTAGCATTTTAGTTAAACAAAATTGAAACATCATTGTCAAAGAATATATCTACTAACGATTCCATTGTGAATTTGTGGGCTTCAAATTCTCTAGTAATCTAGAAAACCTTTACCATGTGTGATAACATCTCAAAGGATGAAGCAAAACAGTGAACATGTAGAAGGTGAAGATTACAACCCAACCAAAGAATCGCTTAGTGTATGAGTATATTGACTTTTTCTGCATTACTGCCAGCTGAATACTATCCAAATATAGAGAAATTGGTGTGTATTATAACCTTCTCTGTTGCTGATTAAAAAAGAAAAGAAAGTTCAGAGCACTAAATTGTAAGTATCAAAATTCAAAATCGCTCCATCTGAGATCATTAAAAAAAGGGAAAAGCATTGATAAGGAGAGAAGGGAACCGAACAGAGCTCATGCTTGTCATGGAGGTGAGCGCCAAGCGTGTTAGTGGCAGGGTCGTACAATACACCTTAGATGTTGTCTATTCTTCCTCTGGGGAATCTGCCCGTCGCTACATGCCCAAAACACTTTACGGTCTCCATGCCAAAATAGTATTCTCTTGCTTTAGTAAGATTACAAAACCCATAACAGTATTGTCAATTCTGGACAAAATCCAAAAGAAGATAAATCCACTGCGGGGACTTACTTGACCAAAATTACTGTAATTGTTTTTTACCGGAATGGACCACGTGCTTCAAGTTTTGGTCTTCTTTGATTTTATTTGTAACGTCTCAGGCCCCATTGTGTAATATTGTCCGCTTTGAATACTGAGTCATCACGGCTTTAAAACGCATCACACAGATTAAAGGGACCCAAGCCTTATAAACTAGGCCAGGAATCCCCTCTAAGCGATGTGGGACAAGAGAGGGACCCATTCCCTAAGTAGTCACACTCTCCCCCCTTGAGAGCACAGCGCCCTCGCTGTGGCCCCACACGCGGTCAGGAGTCGGCTCTGATATCATTTGTAACGACTTGGGCTCCATTGTGTAATATTATCTGTAGGGCCGTCACACTCTCCCCCCTTGAGAGCACAACGCCCTCGCTATGGCCCCACACGCGATTGGGAGTCGGCTCTGATACCATTTGTAATGACCTAAGCCCCATTGTGTAATATTGTCCGCTGGGCCGTCACACTCTCCCCCCTTTCGCTGTGGCCCCACACGTGGTCGGGAGTCGACTTTGATACCATTTGTAACGACCTAGGCCCCGCTGTGTAATATTGTCTGCTTTGGATATTGAATCATCACGGCTTTAAAACGCGTCACACAGATTAAAGGAACTCAAGCCTTATAAACTAGGCTAGGAATCCCCCCTAAGCGATGTGGGACAAGAGAAGGACTCCTTCCCTAGGCTGTCACACTTTTATAACGACCCAGGCCCCACTGTATAATATTATCCGCTTTGGACACTGAGTCATCACAGTTTTAATACCCAAGCCTTATAAATTAAGTCAGGAATTCCCCCCTAAGCGATGTGAGACAAGAGAGGACCTCTTCCCTGGACCGTCACACTCTCTCCCCCTTGAGAGCACAGCGCCCTCGCTGTGGCCCCACATGTGGTTGGGAGTTAGCTCTGATACCATTTGTAACGACCCGTACCCCACTATGTAATATTGTCCGCTTTGAACACTGAATTCTCACGGCTGGGAGTTAGCTCTAATACCATTTGTAACGACCCATACCCCACTATGTAATATTGTCCGCTTTGGACACTGAATTCTCACGGCTTTAAAACGCGTCACACAAATTAAGGGACTCAAGCCTTATAAACTAAGTTAGGAATCCCCCTAAGCGATGTGGGACAAGAGAGGGACCCCTTCCCTGGGCCATCACATTATTTCTTCAATATGTGAGATGCTAATGAAGGAAGCTCCAGTGTTGAAAATCACGGACGGGAGAGAGCATTGCAAGGGCTTATCATGAGTGACGGAAATGTCGGCCTCGCCAGAGGCTTGATCGGTCAAGGTGACAAGATGCTGGACTGTAAGATCTTGAGAGAACTAGTTGGAATGTTCACCAGCGTTGTGGGTATGCGCGGCGGACTAGTGGTGGGGTTGATTCACCTTGGCTCGGCGCTCCTCGGGTTGATTTGAGAGTTCAAAGATTGCAGGAACTGGTGTCAGTGCAAAGACTGGCTGGGTATTATGTCAATGCGGTTCGAATGGAGACGGAGGCTAGATGGATTGCAGCGGCGACTGGAGCCACCACGGCATCGTCGGAATGGAGGAGGTCGTGCGGGGAAAGCCTCAGCGGCCTTGGCTTCAATGATACTCTGTTGAAGAAGTGAAGGCGTGCACAAATTTTGACGGTGAGATCGGGCCTTTCGAGCCTACTTTCAAGCTTGAATAATCCAACAAGGGACGGATTTTCACCGCTTGGATTCACGCTTTTCTGCAAATCGCGCTTCACACTCCAATTCGAATTCTAAAATAATCCTACAACATAATAGAGTTTCTATAGGCTGACAACTAGGATTTCTTTTAAGAGTAAGAAATATCCTTATTTCCTAATAATTCAAATATTAAAGGATGTACTTTATCTTAAAAATAGGAAACTCTTCTCTTCTCTTATTGTGACAATATCAAACGAATTTGCTCAATTATCCTCTAAGATTTGAATTTTGATAATATCGAGATTAATTGTTCCCCAAGTTTGCTTTTCATAAATTAATTTTCCAATTTGAAATTTTAATTATGCATCTCGACTCTCTAGCATCCATGGTCTTGGCCAAAATTTCATGCTCATATGGACTCAATCCAATTAATCTAATCGAGTTCAAAATCATTGATTTAAATTCATTTGTTGCCTGTCCAATTTAAACGCAAATATGTGCGGGCTTATTATTACTAAATTAAAATGCTTCCTTACACACACACACACACACACACACACACACACACACACACACATATATGTATTTATATATGTAAATTTAACTAATTTTTATTCAAGGGCTAACGACGGTCTCTAATTTTTTATGTCACAAATAACTAAATAGATTGTTAAAATTTAAGTGTCAACATTTTTGTCGAAGGTTCCTTGGAGTTTGTGAGAGATGGGTGCATGTTTCCAAGGAAGCTCCCAAGGTCCGTTTCGGTGACCCCCGAGCTTATAACTACTTGTGATAAGAATAAGTAATTAAGGATGATTGAGATGAAGCTGGATTAGTTGTAATTTGTTAATTCAAAGATAACTTTACAATAACAGTCAAATTTTGTACAAGCACTAGTACAATTTTTATCCAATTCCAATTTCCAGTTTTATCGATTTGCTATTCTTTATTCTTTAAATTCTTTAGATTCACCTTTGTTATCATCGGCAATCCTTATTATGCAAATCAGTTCCTATCAAATTGCCACATAGCCATATTAATATTGGAAATTAAATATTAAACTTTTGCTTACGGGTAATTTATCAACGATTTTATTTCGGGAAACACGAGACAACTAGTGAAGACTTATAAACCCAGATCTCCTTGAAACACCTAAAATAGAAGAAAGAAAGCCAGAAAGATTGACAAAGGATAATCACTCTCCTTCGGGAGAATTACCAAAAAAGTCCCAAACCTATTGCAATTGTGCCAATTCAGTCCTAAACTTTTTTTTGGGCCAATTTAGTCCTAAACCTTTTACAATTTTGCTAATTCAGTTCATCTGGCCAAAATTGGCCGGCCGGCACTAACATGGACGCCAATCGGCCGGCGAACGATTTTTTAATATTTTTTTTTTTATTTTTTTCGAATTTTTTTTTTTTAAAAAAAATTTAAATTTTTATTTCCTATCTTCTTCTTCCTGGTCGGTCGGACGGCCGAGGAGGCAGGGCTGGCGAGGTCAGCCTCGCCAACCACCGGCGAGGCTCGCCCCTCCCGGCCACCGGAGAAGGCGAGCCTTGCCCAAAGCAACGGCAAGGCTGCCGTCGCGCAGCCAAGGCGAGGACCTCGCCTAGCCATGGCAAGGTCGAGCCTTGCCAAATCTCGGCGACGGTGGCCTCGCCGTTCTTTGCTGGGGGAGGCTCGCTTTTGCCAATGGCGGCGGGGGCGAGCCTCGCCCGCAACGGCGGCCTCACCGGTGGCCGGTGAGACTGCCATTGCTAGATCCGGCGAGGCTCGACCTTGCCATGGCTAGGCGAGGCCAAGCCTTGCCTTGGCTGGGCGATGGCGGCCTTGCCGTCCGGGCGAGGTCAAGCCTCACCAGATCTGGTGACGGTGGCCTCGTCGTCGGCCGGGTGAGGCTCGCCTTTGCCGGTGGCAGCGGGGGCGAGCCTCACCGGTGGCCGGCGAGGTTGACCTCGGCGGCCCTTGCCTCTGGCCGGCCGGCTAGCATCGGCCAGAGGAAGAAGAAGATAGGAAAAAAAAATTAAATTTAAAAAAATCGAAAAAAAATAAAAAATATATATATTTAAAAAATTGTTTGCCGGCCGGCCAGCGTCCACATCGGTGCCGGCCAGCTAATTTTGGTTGGATGGACTGAATTGACACAATTGTAAAAGGTTTATGACTAAATTGGCCTAAAAAAAGCTTATGACTGAATTAGCACAATTGCAATAGGTTTAGGACTTTTTTAGTAATTCTCTCCTCTCCTTCGTCCAATGAACAAGTGAGAACCACAATGACAGTCAATGGAGTTCCGAGAAGTGAACTTTGGTAAGTTGGAGGGATACGCAGGGGAAGTAAATCAACACGTGCAAACCCTAAGCCCGTTGATCACAGGTTTAAGATAAATATATCAAGTGTCGTGCCATTTTTACTAGCTGCAATGCTGCAAAGCTAGTACTCTCCAAGTTGATCACAGTTATACGATAAGAAGGAAAAAAAAAAGGCATTAACGAAGGCCGACTCAAGGCAATTATGATTATTAAAAAATCTAATTCAAAAACTTAGGTTATTAAATGAATGTATGGTTTATTATTTAAATATTTTAACACTCCTGCTCATGCGTAGGCTAGACTTTGGCCTTAACCAAGAGGCAAATAGAAGTCTAGAAAATTCAAAGTCATGATCTCTTAACTTTGAAATCATGTTAGAATATTCAACCCAAAAATTTAAGCTTTTAGAATATTGGTAGTGGTCCCACCAAAATCTCATGCATGCGTTTAGAGAGGCAAGGCAAGAGGTTCACAAAAGAAAGAAAACAAAAAGATTTGATTCAAGTTGATTTTAGTTTGAATTGACGCATTATTTTCCTTATCAATTTCATTTTGCTCTTGACAAGCACAGCTTAAAAAGCATCCGATCTGCACAAGAGTTGGACCTTGCAATCGTCATCCACCTAATTGCCATTGATTCTTAGATTTCACTTCACTTTCAATAGCTTTCAAGCAAATTTGACACCAAAGTGAACTCACATTGTGCATACTATTTGGTAATCTAACCTAAAAGCAAAACCAAAACTGAAAAATCAAATACCAACCAGATATACATCTAAGTCTGAAATCTTGATACTCCTCTCCAGATCAAGTAATACACATTTTCCCAACACTGCTTGGCCCCATTTGTTATAGATGAAGCTAAATATTTGTTTTTAGAGGCTTTTTGTCTTTTCTATCAGGTTTGCTTTTAGGTTAAAAGTGATATCTTATATTAGCGATAGCAAGACGCTAGCTGTTAAGATGCTGAAAAAGGAAATACATGCAAGAAAAAAGAGAAGAAAAAAGTGAGTTTTTTCTTTATGAGGGTTCTCAATCTTTTTGTGCCCTGATCTTGAAAGAAGATCATCGTTGTATTCCAACTTTTTTCGAAGTCTAGTGAATTCGTAGAGTGCCTCTGCGTGGAGACGTAGCCCAGGTTTGGGTGAACTTTAATAACAAATTTTCTGCCATGTTCTTCTGATTCTGTTATTTTATTATCATATTCTGCTTGGTGAATTGTTTGCGAGAGTTATTTTCTGGAATCGACGTGCGATTTCGTAACAACTGGTATTAGAGCTTGGGTTGGCTAATCGAGAACATCAAGGGTTTTTCGGTGACATTCGATTGAAAGCAAATAAGATGGTAGAAAATAAAATCAGAATCGATAAGTTCGATGGGCAAGATTTCGGATGGTGGAAACTACAAATCGAAGATTATCTTTATCAAAAAGATTTCTATGCACCACTTGAGGGTTGGAAACCCAAGATGGCGAAAGTGGATCCGACAGCATAAGCCGGATGAAAAATTCTTGATCGAAAGGCATTAGGTGCGATTCGTCTAGGATTAACAAAAAAGACAGGGTACCACATTGCGAAAGCAAAAATTGCAAAAGAAGCCATGGATATTCTAACAAATAATTATGAGAAGCCGTCCACATCAAATAAGGTATTTTTGTTGAAGAAATTGGTTGATATGAAGTTATCTGATAGAGGTTCTGTGGCAGAGCATATTAATAGTTTCACGTAGGTCATGGGTCAATTGGAATCCCATGCATAAATTTAGATAAGAAGCTTCAAGTTTTATTGTTTTTATGTTCTCTTCCAAAAAGCTACAATACCGCAGTGTAGGGAATTTCGAGCACCATGAAGGATGATTTAACTCTTGATGATGCTGTGAGTAGTATCATGGATGAAGAGATGCGAAGGAAAGTCTCAGGTGGAGATAATTTTCTGCATCTACATCTTCGACGGCACTCGCAGTGGAGAATCGTGGAAGAAGTAAAAGTAGAGGAAAATTCAGCGGGCGTGGCAGATCACAATCAAGGGGTAAGAGATAGGTTGCAAAAGATGAGTCTTGGTTTTGTCACCAAACCGGACATCGGAGGTTTCAGTGTGAAGCCTACAAAAAGAAGCAGCGATATGAGAATCAAGGAGCTAATGTGGTTAGCGATGAATCCCTGCTAGATAATTTGTGTTTGTTTGCAGGGTTTGACTTGATGACAGATAAATGGTTTATTGATTCCAATGCTTCTTTTCATTGCATATCGCAAAGAGACATATTTGATGATTATGCTAGTGGAGATTTCGAACAAGTGGTTGTGGAAAACGGTCACATGTGTCCCATTGTGGGAAAGGAACTGTGACTGTGAATATCTCAGGTGGAGGACGTCTAGTTTTACGTGAATCTAGGCATATTCCGAAATTAAAGAAAAATATGATTTCAACTAGTAAACTTGACGAATAAGGTTTGGTAATAACCTTTGGATGCGGAGAGTGGAAGATAACCTCAGGGGTAAGAGTAATAACAAAGGGAAAGCGTATAGGTACACTTTACCTTCTCTAAGGAGACAATATTAGTGATATGGTTGCAACTACAATGGCTACAAGTAATTTGTCTACTCTTTGGCATTATCATTTGGGACATCTTGGTGAAAAAAGTGTAAAGCAGTTACACTCAAAGAATTTACTTACGAGTTTACAAAAAGTTGAGTAAGATTTTTGTGAGAGTTGCATTTATGGAAAACAGAAGGCTGTTAGTTTTCAATTGAATGAGCGACAAAATAAAGACTAGAAGTTAGAGTCGGTTCATACCGATGTATGGGGACCTGCTCAAGAACTCTCTTATGGTGGTAAGAGATATTTTTTCACCTTCATTGATGATGCAACAAGGAAGACTTGGGTCTATGCTCTTAGAGAAAAATCAGAAGTTTTAAGGATGATCAGAATATGGAAGACCATGGTAGAAAAAGAGATAGGTTATCAGATTAAAAATCTAAAGTCTGATAATGGTGGTGAATACACGAGTAAGGAATTTGCAGAATATTTGAGTCGAGAAGGCATACACGGGTTAAAGACTGTTCCTAGAACTCCTCAAGAGAATGGTGTAGCTAAAAGGATGAACATGACTATTCTAGAACGTGCGAGATGCATGAGACTACATGCGAGTCTCCCGCTACACTTATGGGTTGCCACAGTTGATGCAGCTATTTATCTTATCAACAGAAGTCCATCTAATGCGTTGGATGGAGAAATACCACAAGAGCGGTGGTCAGGTAAAAAGATTAATTATTCACATCTAAAGGTGTTTGGTTGTATTGCATATGCTTTGATTGACAGGGAGGATAGGAAAAAGGTTGATGTTAAGTCCCAGAAGTGCGTCTTTATCGGATACGGTGGCAATAAGTATGGCTATAGGCTTTGGGATTATAAGAATAACAAAGTCATCCGTAGTCGAAATGTGGTATTCCATGAAAAAAAGATGTACAAGGATCGTCAGACAAAGCATAGGAAGGTAGTACAACTAGAATATGTTGAATTAGACACAATGCTCGTGAAGATGTTTCTAATAGATCAAAGTGCACTTGAAAGAGAGGTTCAAGATAAACCTATTATCAGTAAAGAGGTAGTTCAAGAGGAACGCAGTGATTCGGAGCAAATTAACGACCCTAAAGTACCTGTACTAAGGAGGTCTACACATGTGAGAAAGTCAAATGTAATTTTTGATCCATCAGTTAATGTTGTTCTGAGCCATGTCTTATATATAGATTTAGGGGAATCAGAGACTTACAATGAGGCAAAGACAGACACGTCTCACTTGCAGTGGGAGTGTGCTATGAAAGACGAGATGAGCTCGTTACTTTAGAACAAAACTTGGGAGTTGACCAAGTTGTCCACAGGTAAAAAAGCTTTATTAAACAAATGGGTGTATATGATTAAGAATGAAGCAGATGGTAGTATTAGATACAAGGCAAGACTTGTAGTCAAGGGCTTTTCTCAAAAACAAGGGATCAAATACTCTGAGATATTTTCACATGTAGTGTAAATGACATCAATTAGAGTTCTGCTGAGTATAGTTGCAGTGAAGGATCTTCATATTGAGCAATTAGACGTAAAAACAACGTTTTTACATGGTGACTTAGATGAAAAACTATACATGGCACAACCTAAGGGTTTTGAAGTTAAAGGTAAGGAGCACATGGTATGTCGCCTGAAGAAAAGCTTGTATGGCTTGAAACAAGCTCCGCGGCAATGGTACTTAAAATTTGATGGTTTCATGAAAGAAAAAGGTTTTGCACACTGTGAGTCTAATCACTAAGTTTATTTTCGCAAATATGATGATAGTGACATTGTGTATCTCTCTTTATATGTGGATGACATGCTAGTGGCTAGTTCCAATATGAAGAGAATTATAGAAGTGAAGAAGATGTTATCATCACAATTTGCTATAAAAGACTTGGGAGAGGCCAAGAATATTTTAGGCATGAAAATCATCAAAGACAGGAAAAATAAGAAATTATGGTTGTCGTGGGAAGACTATGTGAACAAGGTGTTAAAGAGATTTAACATGGATAAGACAAAACCGGTTGCAACTTCTCTAGCGAGTCACTTCAAACTTTCCAAGAATATGTGTTTGAGCACTCGGGCTTTGAAAGATGAGATGGTGGTAGTTCCATATGCATCAGCAATTGTGAGTTTGATGTATGTCATGGTGAGCATAAGACCAGACATTGCACAAGCAGTGGGAGTTGTAAGTCGATATATGCAGAACCCGAGCAGAGAGCATTGGAATGCAGTTAAATGGATATTTGAGATATCTAGCAGATACTTTCAATTACTCACTTTGTTATGGTGGTACATCTCTAGAGTTGCAGGGTTGTATAGATGCAGATCATTCAAGTGATCGAGATAGTGGTAAGAGTATCACTGGATATGTCTTTACAATTGCAGGTACAACAGTGAGTTGGGTATCTCAACTACAATAAGTAGCGGCTTTATTGACAACATAGGCAGAATATGTGGCAATCATAGAAGCCTCCAAGGAAACCATGTGGTTACAAGATTATATGGATGAGTTATATCGAAAATAGCCAGTCTGTACACTGTGGAGTGATAGTCAAAGTGCAGTGCACTTAGCAAAGAATGCAACTTATCACTCAAGGATTAGACATATCAAGAAGCGTTATCACTTTATCAGATCAGCATTAAAAGATAATGAGTTAAAGCTACAGAAGATTGATGGCTCGAAGAATCCAGCTGACATGTTGACCAAGGTAGTAGACAAAGAGAAGCATATTTTCTATACTACTACCATTGGTATTACTCCATGTTGATTGATGAGGAGTATCGTAGAGGCATAAATTTTTCAACTACTATTTTTGAAGAAGATGGATACAAAGTTGCTTAGTGCTTTGTTATATCTGTCTTCAAGTGGGAGATTGTTATAGATGAAGCCAAATATTTGTTTTTAGGGGCTTTTTTTGTATTTTCTATCAGATTTGCTTTTAGATTAAAAGTGATACATTTATATTAGCGATAGCAAGACGCTAGTCGTTAAAACGCTGAAAAAGGAAATAGAGGCAAGAAAAAGAGAGAAGAAAAAAGTGAGATTTTTCTTTATGAGGGTTCTCAATCTTTTGTGTCCAATTTTGAGAGAAGATCATCGTTGTATTCCAATTTTTTTTCGAAATCTAGTGAATTCGCAGAGTGCCTCTGCGCAGAGACGTAGCCCAGGTTTGGGTGAACTTCGATAACAAATTTTCTGGCGTGTTCTTCTAATTCTATTATTTTATTATTATATTCTATTTGGTGAATTGTTTGCGAGAGTTATTTTTTCTGGAATCAACGTGCGATTTCGTAATACCATTCCTCACAATTTTCCCCTTCTAGAGTTTCTTACGGGGAAGGATCATTCGTTTGAGGCGGGGCTCCGCTGGGTGGCGGGGCCCCACACCGAATCCAAATATCCTGGAGACTACGAAGTTTTTAATTAGAAAAATATTTATGTTGCTTGTGAAAAAATGCATTAAGCGGGCTTGTAAATTATTCAGCACATCGCACGAGCTTAAAATCGATTTTGGGAAACCTACTGAACTACTGTATGGACAATCCTGATTTTTACAAAAGCCTCCAACAACTCTTAAATTGTTCTTTGCTCTTGATTAGACTCTCCAACGTAAAGGATCAAGGAAGTAACAAAAAGGGTTAGACCAAGAAATTGACAATGCCGTCAATGTACTTCATCTTTCTCATATGCAATGAGAAAGTGTCTTTGTTCTACATCCGATATTCCCTATGTAAGGTTAAGCTACTTTGTAATATAAATGAGGTCAAGTGTACAAGTGTGAATGTTGTGATTGTGTGATCTATTGATTGATAGACACTTGTTGATTGTAACTTGTTTTGAAAATTATTAGTGGACTCCCATCCGTGTTGAGGCTATTATCTAGAGAGCAATTGTTATGTAATTTACTTATCCACTTCATTATTGTCATTATTAGCACCACTATCACATGTAGAGGTGTCAAACGGGTGAGTCGGGTTGGGTTTGGGTCGGGTCATTAATGGGTCGACCCAAATTGACCCATTAATCCATTTATGACCCATTTAAGTCTAATTTTTTTTAAAGATTATATTACTAAAATACTTCTAAGCTTATTTCTTATATATATATAATTTTTAAATGGTATTGCTAAAATAATTTTATACAACATAAATTTAATAGTTTTAATTATTTATTTTATTTTTTTAAAATAAATTTTTAATTATTTTTATTTTTTAAATATACTTTTTCTTTTTTGTTTTTCTTTGGCCGGCGGCCGGCCACGATGATAGCCGGCGGCCAGCCACGGGCGAGCCTCGAGCTCGCCCGACTCGCCAGATCGGCGAGGCTCGAGCCTCGCCCAATGCCGGCGAGCTCGAGTCTTGCCGGATCGGCGAGGCTTGAGCCTCATCGGACGTCGGCGAGGCCTCCTCCTCGCCAAATCTAGCGAGCTCGAGACTCGCCTGGCCGGTCGTCGGCCATCACCATGTTAGCGACCGGAGGAAGAAGAAAGAAAAAAAAAGAAAAGGAAACTAAAATAAAAAAATAATTATACTTTCGGTTTTTATAAAAAAAAATTTGCAAAGTTAAAGAGAGAAGAGAAAGGTTGTGAGGTTTTGAGTGAAAATAAATTTGTTCATTTTTAATGGGTTGATAAATGGGTCTTAAATAGATTAGAGAGCTGACCCATTTAAGACCAATATATCTCAGTCTCTTTATCTTTAAAATCCATTATAGGTGCTTTAGGAAATAAGACTTGACCCATTAACGACCCATTTAAACATAAATGGGTCAATGATCCATTTTGACACCTCTAACCACATGATATTTGTTATCAATATTTCATACATACAACGTCATAATTTGCTTCTATTGTTGTTGACTTACATTTGGGGAAATTTTTTCATAATCGACATGCTATTTGTTTAACCCTCTTCTAGGTTGTACTATTCACCCTAACCAAAAATAGCATTTACTTCATCAATTCAACCATATTTCCCTGGGGAGCTTTCCGGCATATTAAAATAACAAGTAAAGGAATATTGATAAGTGAGCAGTTAATTTTTTTATAAGAGCTAGTAACCTTTAACATGTCCATAATATTCGGATATAAATGTTGTTAAAACTGTCGAAATGTGTGGTGTTTCCAGGGACAGGAAACGTTGGGACACGTGTGAAGTCCCTCTACAATGCATTGTACGAGAAAATATTGGGTACGTCTTATGTAGCCAGCGTGGCAAACAAGAAGGCGGTGGGAGCGCGACACGTGTCCTCGTGGGACCCATAAAGTCAGGCGTCTGCTCCTCGACTCAGCGCTTCTTCCTCTCTCCTCTAACTCTCGTCTCGGCTGGTGGCTCGGCTCGGCTGGCAAAAGAAATGACGTCCTCTCCTCCTGACCTGCACGCTCTCTCTCCTGTCGAGCATTTATTGCGGAAACTTTTCTCTTTCCTTCGTTTGAGAAAAGAAAATGGCCGTTCGTTCCTCTTTCCCTCTCCATTTCTTTCCTTTCGAATTTTTGAATCTGAAATCCTCTCTCCGCGCTCGTTGTTGCTCCGCCGTGCATCAAGCGGCCGTTCTCCTGCCATCACCGACGAACCACATTACGGCCGCCGCTACTCCGGTGCTCACTCGCTTCTCTCTTCGGGTTCGTTGCTGCTCCGTCATTCGTTCCGGCGTTCCCGGGATCGCAGATGCAGCACGCGGAGGAGAAGCAGGCCTCTTCGAGCTCCCCTCAACGTCGGCGATGTCGCCCGCCAAGCGAGACCCGCACACACGGAAGGCTCGGAGGCGAGTTTGCTGGAGAAGCTGGTGCTGAGCTGCCTCGTCGTGTTCGACGCTCCTCCGCCTCCCTCTCGCGACGTCCGCTCTGCTCTCTCTCTCTCCCCCCTCTGCGAAGTCGTGACTCTCTTCCAGCGAAACGCGACGCCGACGGCCCTCCACCTCTGCCGGTTGACTCCGTCGCCCTCGACTCCGACTCCGACTCCGACGCCGACGCCGACGCCGCCTCCTCCCCTGAACCCGACTCTGACGCCGACGCCCCTTCGCCGGTTGCCTCCCTTTCTGTAAGAAATTCAACATTGAGCCACGGGCACCTGAGTTTTATTTTGCTCAGAAGATAGATTATCTCAAAGATAAGGTTGAGGCATCTTTTGTGAAGGAGCGAAGAGCAATGAAGG
Source organism: Eucalyptus globulus (assembly GCA_014182545.1). Lineage (NCBI taxonomy): Eukaryota > Viridiplantae > Streptophyta > Magnoliopsida > Myrtales > Myrtaceae > Eucalyptus > Eucalyptus globulus. Next base: position 32,994,022 of record CM024721.1, on the reverse strand, counting down.
TAGTAGGAGTGCCAAATTTAATTTATCAATTGCTCTTTGCAGATGATAGTCAAAGTCTTAATTCTGTTCTTGCTGTGTTTGCAGAGAGAGTATGAGGAGTTTAAGGTTCGTATAAATGCTTTGGTGGCCAAAGCCCAGAAGGTTCCTGAAGAAGGGTGGACGATGCAGGATGGAACACCATGGCCTGGAAATAACGTCCGTGATCATCCTGGCATGATTCAGGTATGCAAAGTTGTCATTTTCAGTTTTAGAACTCTTTGTTGATGTGAGATGAGATTAACTGCTTATTTCTGCTATCTTTAATAGGTTTTTCTTGGCCAAAGTGGAGGACATGACTCTGACGGGAATGAATTACCTCGCCTTGTCTATGTTTCCAGAGAGAAGAGGCCTGGCTATAATCACCACAAGAAGGCAGGAGCCATGAATGCTTTGGTAAGTGTCATAAGAATCCACCTTAGTTGGTAAACCCCCTTTTTTGCTCTCTCCATTGACCTCTCTGTGAACTTTTGTTTGTCTAACCGGTCAGGGTCTCTGCTGTGCTTACAAATGCGCCTTATCTTTTGAATCTGGATTGTGATCACTACTTCAATAATAGTAAGGCTATTAGGGAGGCAATGTGCTTCATGATGGACCCACTTATTGGAAAAAGAGTGTGCTACGTCCAGTTCCCTCAAAGATTCGACGGTATAGATAGGCACGATCGATATGCCAATCGGAACACCGTGTTTTTCGATGTAAGCACGCAATTATCAACCATTGAATTGCCTCATGTCCATTGCACATACCGTATCATTAATTCTGTGCAAGAAGATCTGACGGAGAAATTTCTCTCTTTCAGATTAACATGAAAGGTCTGGATGGTATTCAAGGTCCTATTTACGTTGGGACTGGTTGTGTATTCAGAAGGCTGGCACTCTATGGTTATGATGCTCCAAAAGCAAAGAAGCCACCGACCAGAACTTGCAACTGCTTGCCAAAGTGGTGCTGTTGTGGGTGCTGTTGCTCTGGGACGAAGAAGAAGAAGAAGAATACCAAGCCTAAGACCGAACTGAAGAAGAGATTTTAAAAAAAAAAAAAAAGATGCAGGTACTCCACCACCTTTGGAAGGTATCGAAGAGGGCATTGAAGGTGAGATTCTGCTTTTGCATGAAGTCCCACTTAATTGTCTAGTGTTGGTTTACCTTTTTCTATCATTGAATGTGCCTCTCAATTTTGGCATCAATCGGTGAAATCTTTTTATTCTTCCAAAAGCTTGTTTTCTATTGGGTTGCTTCCCAGTTAACATCTGTTCCAATTTGGACTTAACCAATTTTGCTTCCTATGTCATGTTTAAGGCTAGTTCTTTTACTTAGTCATCAATACATTCATGTTTTCTTATGCAGGAATTGAAACTGAAAATCCCACGCCTCAGCATAAGCTTGAAAAGAAGTTTGGGCAATCCTCAGTCTTCGTCGCATCGACAATGCTAGAGGATGGAGGAACACTGAAAGGCACGAGCCCTGCATCTTTGCTAAAAGAAGCTATCCATGTCATCAGCTGTGGCTACGAAGATAAGACTGAGTGGGGAAAAGAGGTAAGTGTAGTGTAAATGCTCTCTTCATGCGATTCCCCGAAACAATTATTGTTTCTCTCAGAGTTGGCTGAACTTTCATCATATACAGGTTGGATGGATATATGGTTCAGTTACAGAAGATATATTGACGGGCTTTAAAATGCATTGCCATGGATGGCGTTCCATCTACTGCATCCCTGCAAGACCCGCTTTGAAAGGATCTGCTCCCATTAATCTTTCCGATCGTCTCCACCAGGTCCTTCGTTGGGCTCTTGGTTCCATTGAGATCTTCTTAAGCAGGCATTGTCCCCTTTGGTATGGTTATGGAGGTGGTTTGAAATGGTTAGAGCGATTATCTTACATAAATGCCACAGTATACCCCTGGACATCAATCCCTCTGTTGGCATACTGTACTTTGCCTGCTGTGTGCTGCTTGCTTACTGGGAAATTCATCACGCCAGAGGTAGGCTATTAGATTTTTCTTTTTCTTGTTTTTTTCTTTTTTTCAACTATTGCTTTTATATCGTACAATTGATGATATTCCAGGCAAAAGATCTTATATTGTCTTTGTTTCTTGTCCCCGTTGCAGCTGAGCAATGTGGCTAGTCTGTGGTTTCTGTCACTTTTCATTTGCATTTTCGCGACAAGTATCCTGGAAATGCGATGGAGTGGGGTTGGAATAGAAGAATGGTGGAGGAACGAACAGTTCTGGGTCATCGGAGGAGTTTCAGCACATCTCTTTGCAGTTTTTCAGGGGCTTTTGAAGGTTCTGGCTGGTGTTGACACGAACTTCACTGTGACATCAAAGGGTGGGGATGACGAGGAGTTCTCTCAACTCTATGCGCTCAAATGGACCACCTTGCTCATTCCGCCAACCACATTGCTTATAATAAACCTGATTGGTGTTGTAGCTGGCGTATCAAACGCAATAAACAACGGTTACGAGTCCTGGGGTCCTCTCTTCGGAAAGCTATTCTTTGCCTTCTGGGTGATTGTCCACTTGTATCCTTTCCTAAAGGGTCTGCTCGGACGGCAGAACAGGACTCCTACAATCATCATTGTGTGGTCAATCTTGCTCGCTTCCATCTTCTCCCTTCTGTGGGTACGTGTCGATCCATTCTTGGCCAAGTCAGACGGACCACTTTTGGAAGAATGCGGGTTGGACTGTAATTAGCAAGAGTGTCTGATTCCTGGAACATTTGGTCAGTAGGATTTGTTTATGGGTTATTTATCGTAAGGATACAGAAAGAATACATTTGGTGTGGTGCCGTCTGCAATGCAAATAAAGGGCATGTTTGGACGTCACTGTTTCCGCAACTCCGCCTCTCCATTTGACCGCAACACTCTGAAGGGCTACAAAAACCGACTTTGCTGCTCTTTTGCAACAGCTGGGAGATTGTCGGAAAGGACTGTGACACTGCTTCTTGATTCTTTATTTGGTTCATAATTTTTTTCTTTTCTAGGATGAGGAGGTGGCGTGAACCACAGTATAATGTGTATTATCATCTCATAATCTCTCTCTCTCCCCCTGTGTAAGTGTAACTCAGCCGAAATTGTGAGCATGTATTATTATATACGGGGCATCGTCCCTCAGTTGATGCTGCTTAATGTGGCCATGCATGGCGTTTTGCTGTTGGAAGATCAAAGGGAAAAGTTCAATTTTCTTTGGCCACAGAAACGGTTTTGATTGCTTACATATTCAAGAGACCTGACTGTACTTATTACTACGAGTGCATTGCAAACCATGCCATTTTTAGATTCTCCTCAAGAACAATAGAGCTGCAAAAGTCGGTTGAAAGATCAAAGGGAAAATTTTCAATTTTCTTTGGCCACAGAAACGTTTTTGATTGCTTACATATGTAAGAGACAAGACTGTACATCTTATTACTACGAGTGCATTGCGAACCATGCCATTTTTTAGATTCTCCTCAAGAACAGAAGAGCTGTAAAAGTTCGTTGAAAGATCAGAGGGAAGAAGTTCAATTTTCTTTTGGCACAGTAGGTGTTGCGACGGTTTTGATTGGTTGTTACATATTTAAGTGACCTGACTTAACATCTTATTGCTCCAAGTGCATTGCAAACCATTGCCATTTTCAGATTCTCCTCAGGAACAAAAAGAGTCTCTGTAACAGTTGGATGCAGGAAGTTTTAATGCAAATCATCTGTAGACAGAAAGTTTTACACGATTTGAGCGTCAATGCAGCATCAACTTGGAGATTCATCTTGGCATCTGGTGAGACGGGCCAGAACGATGATGAGACGCAGGTGACCAAAATGTTCCAACTCTTCAGCAACAGTAAGAAAAGCAGGAGAGGAGCCCAAAAAAAAAAGTCACAAAAGAGAATCTAAAGAAAATTCTGGATATTTTCCACACCATCCCCAACCCCTTTTTTGTATTGGGCTGGACATTATTCTGTATGAGAAGAGACGTGTATTAATCTTTCACTCAACAGATTTACAAAAAAATTACTCCTCCCATTGCCTTGGAGAAGCTGAATTCTCACATCCAGTACCATAAAATGAAATCGCCGAGATCTTCAAAACCCATACCAAACTTGCTACTAGCCAAAGACCAAAGAATGCCACAACTGTCATTTCTAGGCACTGAGGTCTGAAAGCGTCTAGCCAAAGGTGAGATGAAACTTCCAGGCTAATCCCCTTGAATACATGTGACCAGAGTTTCAGAAGCCTGTCCTGCCAAAAAAGGTCAGTCATCTCAAAATCCACTTTGTCATCATGATGCTGGGTTGAGATGAACAGATGCAGCTAATTCTGCTAATTGTTTCCCGCTGAGATCATAAACAAGTTCCATAGGGATTAAATGTTTTGGTTGATTGCCAAAATCTTCCTCCTTCAAATCATATACCGCTTGGAGCTTTTGGGCTTCATATTCTGCAGCTTTGGCCTCAGCAAGTAAAATGTCTGCTTCTTCATGGTCACCCAATTCCACAGCAGCAGCTCTTTCAGCATTGGCAGCACTGGCAGTTATGAGTAACCTCTGGAGTCTAGCCACTGCCAAATCCCTCTCCCTTAATAAGATCTGCTCCTCAGCCTCCTGCAATTTATCAACAGTTTCTTTAATTTCTTCTTCAAGCTTTCCAAGCTCCATAGTGGCTCTTTCAAGCTTGATTTGTGTTCCTTCCTTCTCATTGCTCAACGACTTTGCTTCAGCAGCTATTCGTGTAGCTTCTTTGAAATTTCTTGCAGCAGCAGCAACCTTTTTCTCAGTCTCTAGTTCTGGAAGTCTCTTGTCCACATAAAGTATCCTCTGCTCAAATGAAGCTATCTCCTGTTGGAGGCTGGACTTATTTGAAGACAGTTCCTATGATCAAAAGACAAGAATCTAATCAAATGATGCGTTGAAGAGCCAAATAAATTTCGAGTATTCAGTTTTTGAATTTTCGTCCTGAAGCTATAGCTAAAGAACATGCTTAACACAATACCCTGACCACTAGACTGGACAAAAATTCAGATAAAGGTCTCCTGACACAACATTGGAGTTCACTGCAAGATTTGAAATCTGATCAAACTCTGCTTTTGCTTATACTCTCCTGTTGCTCCCTCTTTTGCTTATTGTTTCCTATTTCTCCTGTTACAGTACTCCAGCTCTACAATAGTTTGATTTCATGATTACATCCACTGTCTCACTCGCAAGCTATAGCTTTTCTGTGAGGGGAAACAGTAGATCTCAACATACATTGTCTACATATCCCTAGTTGCCTAAACTTTTAAGATTAAGGCTTCCCTAACAAATACGTCGCATCTCTTATTTTCACCAAAAAAAAAAACAAATACATCGCATAAACAAACTTTTGAAAGAAAGTAGGAGTCACTCACTGCCTGTGTCTTTAGAAAATTCCTTCAGCAAGTATATCTTAACCATGAACCAACACTCATCCTAGGTTGGATAATCAAACATGAACCTCAAGCATTACTGATTCAGAAGACTGGAAGTAAATTCTCCAAAATGTTGCAACATGTAGACTCCATAGGCTAGAATTATAGTAGATTAAGCATGTGAAGCTTAACCACCTTTTAGGTATATGTCGTTTGCATGTAAAGAGTAAGATAGCTAAAAAGTAAAATAACCTGTAAAGAAGCTCTTGCAGAGGAAGCTTCTTGTTGGAGCCTCATGACATCTTCAGAAAATTTCTCCTCAGTCTTCATCAGCCCCAGTTTACTTTCTCTGTACTCCAAAATGCAGAGCATTAAACCTTTTCTCAATCCTGCTGCTTCATTGTATGCTTTTGCTTCATCTGCAGCAATCTTCCCAAGTTCCCTAATCTTTGCTCCTTTATTATCTTCCTGAGAGAGTACGTCATCAATATCTTTCTTTTTATAGATAAAGCTTCACTTTCGGCATCAACCTGAGAGAGCTTTGATTTCATTCTATCATATTTAGCACCAATATCTGATTGCATGTCCTGAAATCCAGAGACCACACCAGCAATGCGCTTCTCTACTGCTTCAATGGAAGCATCATTCTCAGCAATTTGCTTCTCCTTCTCTCTCACTAAATTAAGCAGCTTCTCCAATTCATCCAACAACACATCCTTCTTCTTAAGAAGTTTTTCTTTCTCTCTACTGTCATCATCAATTGAATGCTCGATGGAAACATTCACTCCTTTACGAGCTTCACTTATCAGATATGACTCGATTTCAAGTTCCATCTTCCTCACCTCCAAATCTTCACTTGATGAAAGCCATTTGTCCATTTCCTCAGCACGCAGTAAGTTTGCCTTCTTCTCTATCAGGTCAGCACTAGCAGTTGCATCCTGCAGGATAAGAGGTAAAAATGTCAGTCATTCTGCTTCAAACTAAATTTGGCTACCACATGAAATCGATAGCTTACGAGAAATTTTTTCGTGGTACGCATGATCCAACCTCATGTTTTGTAGGGACAGATGAAACAGTTAATGAAAAAGTGCAGAGAGAGATAGCACGGCTATCCTTAAAACAGTCACTATCCAAAAGTCTACTTGGATTGGCAAAACAGAGACTACCATGGGATCAATATGACTTGCTGAAAGCTTTTAGTTTACCTTACATCAAGTCAATTAAAACCATGGCTATCTCAAAAAAAAAAACTAGGGCTACAATTGTGCGCAAGGGCACACCAATGACACCACACATGCAGTGCACCCACTACCATGCCTATAATCTACCATAACCCAACAATGGTCAAGAGACATTCTTGTTTTCCATTCATTTTCCTTGAAGCACTTTGACAAAACTAGTCTTTCCATGTTCACCTTGAGAACCCGACTGCCAATTGAAAGATGAAAATTGACAAACGACTTCCTTCACTCAACAGGGCAGCTAAGCACAAGCATGAATATAAAGAACATCCAGTCAGGAAGGCTTGTACCATTACACACGCAAGTTTATAAAGACAGAGAGAAAACCAGAAACGTGTATCAATCTGCTCCAGCCAATGATTGTGTTGCCCTGTGGTGCGAAGTTCTTACTATAGAGCTCACTCTATCTTAATTCATTCTAGGATCAAGCATTAGTGTAGCCAAAAAAAAGAAAAGATGTTGTCACTGACCTTAGAGAAATTCTCCAACAGAGAAACACACTCATCCTCAGCAGCAATCTGTGCATTCAAAACCTCCTGCATCTTCGCATCAGTAGCATCGCATTCAGCTTCACTAGCTCTAAGTGCATCCACCAAAGCTTGTCTCTCCTTTTCAGCAGCAGCAAAAGGAAATAACTGAATAAGTAATGTTGGGTCGGCATCACCATTTTCTGCGATGCATGGACTTGGCGAAGGGGCATCGGCGTCGGCGTCGGCGTCGGCGTCAGGCGCATAGGCGGAGGCCGAGGCGTCGGCGTCGGCGTCGGGGGCGACGGACTCCGACGCCGACGGAGGCAACCGGCGAAGGGGCGTCGGCGTCAGAGTCGGGTTCAGGGGAGGAGGCGGCGTCGGCGTCAGCGTCGGAGTCGGAGTCGGAGTCGAGGGCGACGGAGTCAACCGGCAGAGGTGGAGGGCCGTCGGCGTCGCGTTTCGCTGGAAGAGAGTCACGACTTCGCAGAGGGGGGGAGAGAGAGAGCAGAGCGGACGTCGCGAGAGGGAGGCGGAGGAGCGTCGAACACGACGAGGCAGCTCAGCACCAGCTTCTCCAGCAAACTCGCCTCCGAGCCTTCCGTGTGTGCGGGTCTCGCTTGGCGGGCGACGTCGCCGACGTTGAGGGGAGCTCGAAGAGGCCTGCTTCTCCTCCGCGTGCTGCATCTGCGATCCCGGGAACGCCGGAACGAATGATGGAGCAGCAACGAACCCGAAGAGAGAAGCGAGTGAGCACCGGAGTAGCGGCGGCCGTAATGTGGTTCGTCGGTGATGGCAGGAGAACGGCCGCTTGATGCACGGCGGAGCAACAACGAGCGCGGAGAGAGGATTTCAGATTCAAAAATTCGAAAGGAAAGAAATGGAGAGGGAAAGAGGAACGAACGGCCATTTTCTTTCTCAAACGAAGGAAAGAGAAAAGTTTCCGCAATAAATGCTCTGACAGGAGAGAGAGCGTGCAGGTCAGGAGGAGAGGACGTCATTTCTTTTGCCAGCCGAGCCGAGCCACCAGCCGAGACGAGAGTTAGAGGAGAGAGGAAGAAGCGCTGAGTCGAGGAGCAGACGCCTGACTTTATGGGTCCCACGAGGACACGTGTCGCGCTCCCACCGCCTTCTTGTTTGCCACGCTGGCTACATAAGACGTACCCAATATTTTCTCTGCATTGTACCGCCAGCATGTCTGCTACTTGGTCGGCGACAGCAACACACACAAAGACGTGGCAGGCTTCGGTGCTGAAACGTGGGTTATCCACGAAGCGAACGTGTCCACCGTCTAGAACAGTCGGGTTTGCCCTCAACTCTCCTCCATTTGCAAGGAAATTAAGATTCTATTTATTTTATGAAAAATGAATAATTTTAAATTATCTTCTTAAAAATGATTATTTATATTACTTACAAAAATAAATGAATAAAAATATTTTCATGATCAACGATAATGTTTATAGATATAAATTATTATTAATAATGAAAACATTTCTCATTGACTAATTAATTGAAGAAATGTAAGTGATTATTTTTCGAAAAATATTTTTAAATTATTCATTTTTCTCAAAACAAATGAAGTCTATATTAATGCATCAATATTTTACATGTCATCCAACCATTTCTTTCACATTTCTCCTAAAAGTAGGCAACCATTCATCCAAGGCCTTGTTATCTTCCACATCCTTTTGATGGATAACTGCCGGTCAACTTCAGCTTGTCACATGGTTGATTATCTATTCTTCTAATATTTGCCCAAATTTATAAGAATATATAAACAGATTATGATCCAAAATTACCATCTTTTCGGCAAATGTTCTGGTATTTCTAGTTTTTACTAGAATTGATTATAAAAACACTCAAATTTGGACTTCGCGTTACCAGAAGGAAAGAGGCACCTTGTTCCTGATTGAAGAATAAGAAAAGCACGTTTAGGCAAGAAGCAACTGCCTCTGGACCGAGCAAATAATTAAGTTTTTAATATACTCATGGAGCCACACGTGACTAACATGGTCTCCACGTGACCTATCAAATCACTGAGATTTTCTCAATCAACAACGATCAAGACATTAATTGACTCATTAATACTATAGATTCAACTATTTAGGACATAATTAGTATAACTGGGAAGCTCAAATCCAGTCAATGCAATTTTTTCCCAGGAAATTCATGATCATCCTTAGAGATCACACATGACATAGTCCAGAACTATAAAGTTCAAAATTATCAATAGTGCACCTGGAATTACCTCAAAGTTCGAAAAACTCATATCAAACTACATCACAAAATATGTAGACAAAAATTAACCTCAGAAAACTGATGCTTGTACAGGTTTATGCTGTAAAATTATCTAAACAATCTGACAATCAAGTTAGAGCACGAAATCACTGGTGATCACATCTGCAACCCTTTGTAGACACATGAACATCCTGGCAAAAACTGATGGACATGCATCACGCTTCCTTCCTCAGATCCCTTGATGAAATTCTGTGATTAGAAGAGCAGTAAATGGCACATGCATCATCAGTCGGAGTGCATCAAATCGTTTGAAGACACTTTGTGGGATGCTAACAGCATTTACACAGATCTCTACACTTAAAGGGCTGTTTCTAAAATGTTCTAACATCTTGAGACAAAATAATTAACACTAATTGTTTCTGCCATATCACAAACTAGAGAGAATCTTACTATGCTAGAACCAGTACCAATAATGTCACATTCAGATTTGTGCTTTATCACAAAACTACAGTTCAAAAGTTATCTTGCAAATAGTTCACTTCAAGAGTGGGAGCTACCTTGAAGTGAAAGTTTGACTTAGCTTATAGTCACATGAACAGATTAACTGACAGGAATAAGAACAATGAACAATATGATCAGAATAAACCAAGAATCAGTACTGAAGAGCAATGACTTGTGTTCTTCCTCATTGTGATTGACTACAATCATACAAGTAAATCTATAGCTATAGGTATACTCAATCTTAACACGAGCATCCCATCAAACTGTCACAGCAAGATTCATTGCCATAGCGCCCTAATTTGGCACAACCTATAATATAAAAGGTAACACCATGTACACACTAGTTATATGCATGAGTAGCTGATAATCATTTGATATGCATAAGAGGTGCATCATATCACCATACATGATGTACATGATGTTCATAAAAGAAAGGAATCATGAGTTTAAAGGTTTTACCTAGTTGTGCAAAGGCATGAGAGTGTTCAACAGGATTAATCAATGCAGGCAAATCTAATGAGAAGCATGATTTACCCATGACCCGTGAGGCTTTGAAGCTGAAAATCAAATATTAGCATTTAGCATATCTATAAGATACTTAAACAAATCATAGATTCCACGATGTCATTAACAAAAAATGAATGGAAAAGGAGGGGAAGAAAGGTAAAGAGAAATGATATACATGGAACAGGGTTCTCCAAAACAGAGAAGAAACATGAACCAAATTGATTTTATCATTACAAAGACAAATTATTTCAAGGCCATGTTTTCTGTATGCAATGAGTTTCTGAAGCGTACTAATTATCTCAGATGCATGTAAAGATTATAATCTGACTGCAACTGAAGAGCTCTTACTGAAGAATTGCTCGACCAAGAACCATGTATGTATAGCAGTTAGGGATCAAGGAAGAAGATATCTCTCTCAAACAAGTCTAATCAAAGAATTCTCATCCATTAAGATACTACGCTTCGTCTTTTTCCTTAACTGAGGACATGACATCCCATTTCTCATATGGCAATTTGGCTAGGAATATCTAGTCTAAAGTAAAGCCACATGTGATAAACAGGGCATCTGAAAATTAGCAAAAAGAGAGACGGCACATCTGAAACTCAACCTTTTGTTTCCTGGGCCAATTCTACACATTTACATAGCAATTATTAAATGGCTGAGCACTCTTAGTGTCGGTTTGGATAAGTGTACTCTTGGATGTAAGGATACAACATATCTTCAGTACAGCAAACGATCTAGAGAGAGAGAGAGAGAGAGAGTTGTTCAGCATAATAAGCAATCACTGAAAGGCCCAGCAACAATTCTTTTCCAGCTATTTGAGAGAATTGGTTAAAAAGTACAAACAGAAAGAGGTTTCCTGAATTCTTTTTAATCAATATGGAAGAGGATGAGTGTGAGGAAGACCGCAGAATATGATTTAAAAGAGAACTTATTCCGAGGAGGGGGGTCTTTCAGGAAGATGTTGCTAGCAGACGCAATGCTCAACTTCATTATTGAAATGGTAAACTTTGGCTCAAAAAAGTAGAATTGCTCTAATTATGCTCATAGAAGCCCCTTAAAAAGTTCAATTAATTATGGGTCCATTAAAAAAGAACTATCATTTCCCTTAAGTTATCTCATGCAAATATGTGCTAACAGCAGTATTATAACATTGTTGCACACAATTCAATTGGTTAAAATGGTCGATCGCCGTTCATACCATTAGGGTTTCCTCATTCATAAAAATCTCGCAGAGGAGAAATTGCTTCTGATGCCGTTATACCTCCACAACATTTGAAACCCTTTGATCCATAATTCCCATTACTATAAGAGAAACAAGAATAAAGTTGGAAAAATTTATAAGTTAGCCAGACACTTGAAAGGGGGAACATAGATGAAATTTCTGTGGAAACCAGCCAATATTTCCAATGATTCTACATTTGTACCTAGCTCATCAGCTTGAAACCAGAGATAGGTTCCACTTGCAAAAACATTTCAAAATTTCAAGCTGGAGATAATTTAGTAGACTAATTGACAAAGCACTTTGCAAAAGAAGGTACTATCTGAACAAAAACAAATTTGCCAATAAAGGAACATGTCTAACTTAAGACGTATACATTTCGGTCCTAAGAATATCAAATTTGCCAAATGCCTACTCTAGGAGATAGCTTTTCATGCAAGCAAATTATCTATGAAGTGTACCATTTGATTCAATTGACAGTAATTAAACTGTACTAAGTGGTGTTGACCTTGGCAAAATTCCTGCATCAGATTTTAAAGAGGTGCGTGTTTGGCGTAACTATGGCTTATAATTTTCTACCTTAACGATGTCTTAGGGTTGTTCTAATTTATCATTGACATAAAACCTAACATCCTTGAAGAACAAGCAACACTTTGTAAACAGGGTGACACTTTGGGGCTCTTAATATGGATGGGCAACTTCTGTTCAGAGAGATATTGGCACCAGTGATCTGATTGAGAGAAGATTTGGGGATGACTTGTTTACTACTATTGGCTAGGATGGGTTTCAATCAGCTATAAATTCCAAACATTGCATATGAACCATGCTCACCGTTATAACAACAGTCTCATTCTCTCCATCATGAAACTATGCAATAATTAGGGCTAGTTTTTAAGCTCTGGAGAAAGGAACTTGAGCTAGGTGGTCCTTTATCTGCCAGATGAATCCTCTTGCTTGATGTCATATTCAGAAAGGCAATGAGCTAGCTCATGTTTCCCACAATACTTTTGACTCATAATCAGATTACTAAGAGCAGCATAACTACAAATTTCAAGCACTAAAAGCCAGAGTTTTCATGGTTGGTTTTTTCCCTAAATTTTTTATTAATTGCATATTTAGTAAAAACTTCTTGCTTCTTCCCCCTGTAATTGAGATTGTTCTTTTAAATCTAATCCTTAGACAAGAAAACAATGTCCACAATCTATATTAGCTATTTCATGTACTGCACAATCACAATGACTGAGATCCTGTTTCTCTACATTTTAACTTTTACGTCGACAAAGTCTTGAGGGAAAAATTGATGACTTCTATACAAGCTTCTAACATGTAATGTTAGAACATGGCAGCATCAAACAGAAGAAAAATTATACTGGAAACACAAGCCATACACCACAATCAAGCAAACACATGCTCTCATGTATGCAAGAAGAGCAACCACAACTAGCAAACAAGAAAAGAGATTTCCTTTTCAAGTACATGGCCCTTGGCATATCAGAAAGCATAATTTCCTCACACTTGAAATATTGCACTTCCTTGAAGATACTATATTTCTCGATTTAATCATAATATCAGTTAAGACATCAAAAAATCTCACTGCACTCAAAAAGTAGCAAGTCCCAGAACTGTAACTTTCAGGGAAAATAAAAAGAATACAAAAATGTCAAACAAGTCGCCAAGAATTTAAGAAAAAGGAAATAAAGCAGGGAAAGAAAGAATTAATATAAACTTGACTCCATGACGCTTTCAGAAACTCCACTTTCTTCCATTTAAACTAGGAAAAGGTCAGAAAAGATGGAAAATCAGTTCCACAAACCTCCATTTATTTTCAGTATGCATGGTTCACATGTCACATAAAGGGAGCATATTGAAATCTGCAACTTCTGCAGCCAATAATCCAGTTCTTTGCCACTGTTCAAGAAGAACATCAAGAGCTTCAATCACTGCATGTCTTGTTGCCTATGAAAGCACAAGTAGAAAAACAACACAAGCATATCAAACTTAGGAGCTCTGTCAGAGAGACATTTGCCCTCAGTGTAGTCTCGACATAAATTCTGAAAATACATTTCATGAGAAATATCTTCTGCTTCAAGCTAACTGATTGAGAGTATATATGAGATTGATCAAGGCATATACTACATGAATTAAATAAGTTTTGCTCACTTGAAGTTGCTGAGAATCTCACATGGAAAAAGAGGCTTCTATTGGATTAGCCACCTCCAACTTCTCTAACAGTATTTTCATATATACCCCTGTAGCGAGGCACATTTATTTTTATTATGCTCCAGAAGACACTAGAAGGGCCAAATATTCTTTGCATCAACTATTCTTACCATCCACAAAGTCATTTATAGTACTGTACTGTCACCACATACTATCAATGATTACAGCAACAAACTATTACAGAAAAGATGATCTCTACCAGAAACAAGGCTTAAATATGTGTAAATATGGTCATTGTATGAAGAAATCTCCAAAGTAGCAGGTTCTTACATCTTAAAAGGCAATACAATGCTCACAGTGCTTTTTTATACCAAATATGTATACCAATAGTCTAGCTGACATGAAAACAGTGTTAGGAACTTCACAAAAGTGGATAAAGACCATATTATTGATCCAGACAGGGAACAATGACAAATGAAAAACGTGAAATATTAGTCATAATAAGGCAAGATTATAGTCACCGTTAGCAGTATATTTTATGAAAGAATAATTGGAACATAACCCTTTACAGCCTAATAATGCCAAATAATAATAATAATCCACTCACTAACAGATTTTGTCCTATATATTGTTTTACCATCTATTAAAGAAATACTTAAGAGAGAAACATAAAATGATCAACTATAAACTATGAGTGGTTAATTTGAGGGTATCAATCCACAGCAAGAACAAAGTGCTGCTGAGCCAAAATTTAAACAAGGGGATGGGGAGGCAATGATAAACATACATTTCACGTCTCAATAGTCGAGTTTCTTCCTGCTGCAATAACATTCCCATCCTCAACAATCACACAGCTATTCAATCAAAGTATATACAAATAATGCACAATCTGAAATCATTCACCAATTAAGCCTGAGATACCAATCATTTTAATTAGCAAATAACATAACATATCTAAAATGCACCTGTTTACCAAAAACAAGTTTCTTGCCCAGCTGGAGCTTCAAGGCTGTCCAAAGCAAGTTTTGCCTTATATAAGAAAAGCAAAGAGGTCTTGTTACTTGTTTGGAGAAAACAATATGAGGATAAGAATTAGAAATTGTCTCATTAAAGTATGCATGCATAGAGGCAATTAAAGAGGAAAGCAGCATCAAGTTGCCAGTAGTAGATATATTTCATTATCAATATGCAGCTACATATGGATGAATGCATGTCTCATGGCTATATGATAAATATCTTGCAAGTCCTCTATGATATTCTGGTCACAAAGTTCCGGAAATGATTGTCACCGCACACTCAACCTCTATTTCAGATGCAAATCCCACCTTCTGTTAGACTGATATAGCTCTAATGACACTAAAGCAAGAACAGCAACTAATTTGAGAAACTACATGTTGCTCAGTGTTATCATTGGTACTTGAGAGCTTATGTTTCATTATTAGGTTTTCAAAAATTCAAGAAGCTTACAGGAGTTTTAGCTTCAAGGTCATTTTCCTTCATAAAAGCTGTGGCAGATAAGGATAAAAAGGGAACCCTAAACTGTTGCGAATGGCTCTATTTTATGGAATAACTAGTGTAAACTGTGTGTTTCTCGTGATTTTTGCTTTTTCATACCTAGAGGCCATAGGGCCAAAGAAAATAAGCACCTAAGCAGTTATCGATGGGCACAACCAATGTTCATATTACCCTCACGCCCCAAATAAATTTGGCTTCAATTCTCCCTAGATGCCAAAGTCAACAAATGGTAAGATGGTTCTGACTGTCAATCAACCTTTCCTGGTGGCTTGCTATCTCACTTCTTATTTTTCTATGGCTATGCCCCTTCAAGCACCTCATAAAAATTAGCAACAGATTCCTATCTCAGTGATCAGAGTTTCTCACAATTCAGCACATTTTTATGATACGTACATACTATACATCTGCATTTCCTAGACACCTCAAAAGCACCCAAATCTCTCTCCCTCTCTCCATCCTTTGAACCTAGACTCCACCCTCCTCTTTCAATAAATCGCCACCAAAGAAAAGAAAGAAAGAAAGAAAGAATTGTTATACCTTCTAGGGATTTTTGCAGCGTGCGCCGTCGCTTACCACTGAATTCACTACCAAGCATCCGCACACTAAACTTCCGAAGAAAACACTCATTCAATGTCTCCCGAACAAATTCAACCACGCATTCTTCAAGTTCCCGCGCAATTATAGCACCGAAGAAATCGAATTCAAAATTCAGCTCAAGTATTCCACGAACTTTATACAATCTGGATGTGCCAGGCATTAACTGACCTGCAGCAATCTGCATGGAGCCAGGAACCTCAGGAGAGAATCGTTCACCCGAAGCCACGTCACCAGTTCCCATGGCATCCGTCGGCAGCGGCGGTCGTCCGTCGCCTCCGCTCGCGGCCTCCGTCGCCTGTCGATTCGCTAGGGACTTCTTCTGTCAGTCGCCTCCGCTGGCAAGCGGCGATCTTGCATTTGTCAGAGCTTGCCGGTGTCCGGCGGAAGATGGTGGAGCTCGAAGTTTGTCTAGGGCGGAGAAAAGAGGATTTAGCCAAAATGAAGAACTAAAAACAAAGAAAAGAGATAAAAGAGAAGGCAGAATTACAGAATTCTATTTAAAAGTTTCTTTTTTGGGAAAAGAAAACGAGAAAATAAGAAGATAGAAAGCATTGTAATCAAGATCAGCGGAGTTCACTCACCTACGAATAGCTTCCTTACCAAGTTTCATCATTCCAACTACAAATGCAAGTTTTTAAGGAGATCTATCATCCGCATCTCATTCTCATCTCCATCGGTCGAATTGGAAGTCAGCATCGTCTTGAGTCGCTTGTCTTGAGGGAAAATAAACTCATGTTTTCTCTTTGATCCCCTTTGACTATGTTCCTCCGTGCTCATATGGCAATTTCCCAGGTTTTTTAGTGGATTTATTTCGATCGGACTGTCTTCGTTCACATGTGAACTCTCTTGTAAGTTTTTTAGTAGATCTATTTTGATCGAACTGTCATTGTACATACCTGAAGTCTTGGCTTCTGGATCTATTGAGTCATGACTAACCTCGTAGAGGAAAGCTAGATCGATTAGCTGATGATCTTGAATCTCGACCTTTAAATCATCCTCTAATTGATTGCATATTATTCGGATTCCCCATTGTAGCCACCTTTCTTGCAGCGTAAGTTTAAATTGTGCATAACTCCCATCAATTTGACCAAAATCAACTACACCCCATAGTTCAGATGGGATGCAATAGTAAAGCACCCCAATTGCGGGGGAACCAATGGCTCTATTTAAAAGTGAACCCCGCATTTCGCCATTAAAATATGCTTCAATTTGAGTGGAGGGGCACACCCATGGCACATTATAACCAGCAAAATAGAAAACCAATCCAAGAAACTTGTCATATAAGTTCTCTGAAGCCATGAAAGATAACGAATCCCCTTTAATAGATGGCAACTACTCTAACTTCTCCATTCCAGGAAGACAAAATTTGGAAGAGAAAGACTGTTATAAAAATAGACCGTCAGAAAGTACCCAAGTAACTAACCAAAAAAAAAAGAGAAAGTATGCAAGTAGAAGAATTCTGTTTGAGTTTAGCAAGTGATCCTAGTGAATTCCACTTCTAACTGGAGCTCCATAAATGAGTAGAGATTGACCCGGGTTTGCATTAATAGAGAAGTCTCATGTGATAGAAATCATTCCCGTAAAAGTACGGTAGCAAACCACCTTCATTACATGCATGTACGTGCAATATTACTTTATATTTGTGTGGTTTTCTCAAGCCTTCAATCTTGCATCTTTTGCTATTGCAATATCCAAGCACCCATTGTATCCATCCTATACTACACCTTGATACCTATGTGTATGAGAGAGCGAATCAAACCTTGGCAAATGATGCAGTATCAACCACGGTCAATGCTCGATGGACCCACCGATCAATTGAAGTCAAATGTCCATTCGTTTGCAGAGAATCGCACCCGTCCGCGTCAAGATTTATTAAAGATGGTGGAAGCTCGGGAATCTCTTGTAATTGACGGTTGTTATAGACAAACCAATTCATTCAAATGATGACGCTTACTGATAGATGTAGGAAGGCTAGTAATATTGTTTTCTTCCAAACATAAGCATCTCAAGAAGGGAAAACAGGAAAGATCCTCAAGAAACTCTACTTTGGACAGATTACAATTTGTAAAACTTAAATACTGTAAATTTGAAAGTTTGATCTCCTTGCACGGACCAATTAATTCTTCATACTTTGGGAACTTGATAAAATTTGAGCAATACTCAATTGCCAATTGTTCAAGTTTTTGTAAATTGTAAATGTTAGATGGAAGACTTGCTAGGTTCTTGCAAGAACTTAATCTCATTGATTTCAAGGAGCATAGATTTTCTATTGATGCAGGAATTTCTTTAATAGCGGATTCCTTTATATGAAGCTCTTTTAAGCCTTCGAGTTTATGTGGAATATTAGGGAATCTTCCGAATTTTTTGCACTCCTCAATGAAGAGACGTTGGAGATTTTTTGACTGGAGCACACTTGGAAAAATACTAAATTTATTGCATCCTAATAAATGCAACACCCGTAACTTGTAATGATATGCCACTGACTAGTGGATTTCTAGTAACTTTTTGCAATGAAAGAGATATAATTCCTCGAGATTTGGAGTACATGAGAGGTCAGGCATACTGACCAACGAGTTGCAGCCCCTCAAAGTCATGTACTTCAATTGTTGGAAGCCCTGCAAAACAGTGAAACCAACTTTGATGAACATTCTGAGAGGAAAAGAGTGTTTGTACGATAACGTTGCCGCTCTTAAGGATTTTTATCCTTGGGCTATATTATCCTTCATGTGGAAGGAAGCAAGGATCTTCATCAAATCAGGCAACTTGGAACCTACTATTGAGGGTTCTAAGTAAATTTCTTTAACCTATCAATAACTTTTCATTCAAAGTTACTATAAACAGATAATGTGAAATTATATATCGTATTGGGAAGTTTCAAAACCCTTTCAAACTTTACCTGTAATTACAAATATTTATGTATGTATGGTAAAACTTGCGTGAGGCTGAGTCATATGACATGCTAACGAGCAAGTTTTACCTAGCAATTTAATTTTTATGATAAGTTAATCAAAGATAACTCTTATCATATTAGTTTCTAGATAATATTTGAAAGAGTTAAATAATATGTAAATACACACTATTAAAAAAATTCACAAATAAGTTATTTTAGATGATCATCCAAACAATTATATATGACAGGATACACCATACTTGATGAATAAAGATATATGATGGTTATTAGAAAATTATACATCGATTTTAAAAACGAATGAATATTAAATATTAAACAAAAATAAATTATAGCAAATATAAAAACATGGCATATGATGTTTTGATGCATAGTTACAAATACAACATAAATTTTTAAATATCTATATATAA
Source organism: Eucalyptus globulus (assembly GCA_014182545.1). Classification (NCBI taxonomy): domain Eukaryota; kingdom Viridiplantae; phylum Streptophyta; class Magnoliopsida; order Myrtales; family Myrtaceae; genus Eucalyptus; species Eucalyptus globulus. The sequence continues at coordinate 32,974,863 of CM024721.1, read as the reverse complement.
GATAATTTTCTTAATAATTCAAATTTAAGAATTGCACGTTAATAGACGCATAAAAAAACCTAATTATTCTAAATTTCATATTTCTAAATTATTCAAATATGATCAAAGAAAATTCCTATTACTTTACAGTTGATAAAGATAATCTGTATCACCTTATAATTAGTGAGAATATATATTGAATTAAGGATTGCCGAAAGTTTTTTAACGAATTAGTATAATTCACGTCACCTTATAATTAGTGACAATTCCTGGTGGTATGCCCCTACGGGATCGCTTATGTCAAATTAGTTGGATATGCATTAATCGCAAAGTATCTAATAAATATTTAATTACGTGTACTTAGAAATGCCGCTCCTTCACAACTGATTTGAGCAATTAACGCTGCCTTTTTACAGCACGGTGTAGTCAAACCTTCAACTTACCTAATTCTATTGATGCGGGAGAAATCCCACCATTTGCGAACTACATAAGGTAAGCCTCCATAACTTCGTGACTACATGGCATTTAAGATTCTTTTAAGTGGGAGACGTTGCGATTAGGATATTTTATATGCCACATCCAAATTAAATGCTTGATCGCATAGCTAGCAACTCCTCAGGTGTTCTTACTTTTATATATATGTCAACAGGTTGGTTCGTCATATTTTTGTTTTCTGTCTATTCGGTCATTATACAATTTTTTTGTAAATAAAAAAAATTATATATATAAATAACTGACATGGTTGGAATTAGGTCAAATAGCTTGTGCTAACAGATTTGCATTTTGAGTTTCTTCGCTAGGTAGATCTTATTTGATTTTGAAATATAACTATGTTGATACTTTGAGACGTTAGGTTTGGAAAGTATTTGTACTTCATCTATACTATTATATAAAGTAAAGAAGACCTACTTTGGACAGATATGTGAAATTGGTTATTCTATTTCTTCTGTTGCATATCTCAATATTAAATTTGAATTTTCTTATGATGCAATGACCTTCATTAACAATTTCAAACCTTGAAATATCTTTCTCTTCCTACACATATTTATAAAGTTTCTATGTGTTCTGTACTTTATCAGGAAAGTGTTTCCATTAAGTATTTCTAATAGAGTGGTTCGCTTAGCTTTTCAAATGCCAATTTTCCTGCATCTAAAAATATTTCTAAGGTAGGTAGTTAGCATCATTTTGAAAGAAAATAGAGAAATAATTTCTAAAAAACAGAGGAACCATACTTTGTTTCGTCTACTAGTACATATAATACGCATATACATACACAAATGAGGTAGATAATAAAAAGGTCAATGTAGGTAAGTTCTCACCTTAAGTTGATTTGGCATTTCTGTGATACTGCAATTGCTCAATTCAAGTCCCACTAATTTCTTTGGACCATGGGAAAATTTTAGATTGTAGGAAGCACATCCATCCCATCGAAACCATCTTAGCTCTTTAGGAAGAAATATAGGACCCTGGAAAGAATTATGCACATTGTCCAAAATGAGCAATCTCAACTTTCTCATTTTTGTAAAAGCATCACGACCAATATATATCTCTATCGGCTCAGGTGGTTGCAACACTATGGCTTCTACAGCACAATCTCCCTATACATACAAGGCTTTTACATTATGCATTTTTAGTAATTAGAGTGAAAAATAAGGAGTAGTATTTTGAGCATATTTGCAAGTCTTACCATATCATGTGAAAGAACATCGACAAGATCATCATACAACCATAGTCTGTTGCGTCTCCCAGGATCATTGCAACATTGTTGTCTCACAATATCCATACCCATTGATTGAATCAAGTCATGCATTCGTAAGTAATGATAGGGAATGCTTATCAAGGACCTCTCAATCAGAATTTCTAATCCTATTGTTGCATCATAACCGCAACTGTCAAGAACTTTCTTTACGTATTCTATATCCTTCCACTTAAAGAAGCAGGCAATGTCGAGAAAAATCTCTTTCGCATTTGCGTCAAGTCCATCATAACTTATTTTGAGCACATTATTGATGGTTTTGTCAGGAATCCTAGAAAGTTTATTTAGTGTACTTTCCCACGCACATTCACTTCTTCCAAGTAAGAAGGAACCCAACACCTCAATTGCTAAAGGAAGGCCTCTAGCATGATTCAGAACCTTATCTACCAAATTTGCCCTGATCTCTATTTTTGGCTGTGTTGAAAAAGCATGATTGCTAAACAGCTCACGAGCTTCATTATCATCCAGTGCTTTAACTTTATACACATGATCTTGATCAATCTCATGACAAGTTAGCAAATGTTTATCTCTTGTAGTAACAATGATCCTACTTCCATTACCAAACCAATTGCGTCCTCCTGCTAAAGCTTCTAACTGGCGCAAGTCATCCACATCATCAAGGACAAGAAGAACTTTTTTTAGGCAAAGTCTCTGTTTTATTTGAATGATACCTCTATCGACACTGGACACTTTTAATTTTTGTTGCAATGATAAAATCTCAGATAGTAATTTTTTTTGCAAAGGAACTAAACCCTTGGAATTTTTTGAAGCATCTCGAACATTTGCTAGGAAACATGAACCATCAAATTGCCTAAAAATAGCATTGTAAAGAGCTTTTGATAAAGTTGTCTTCCCGATACCTCCTTGTCCCCATAATCCCACCATGACAACATCCTCATGAGACCTAAGGTTTAACATCGATTTCAGGTCAGCCACTCGGGAATCTATCCCAACAGGATGCTTAGCAACATGCAAAGATGTTTGGGCTAGGTAAGTTGAGATCTCCTTCACAATTTCTTGTATAAGCTTTGACTCGTCTCTGACAAAAACAGAAAAAGAGTTGCAGAATCGTTTTAGCGATTTGAATTAGCAATTAATGAGCAATCACCAACCAACAATGACAAAGCATTGCGTCTCATTTTCAAATGATGATAGCCAAAATAAATTATATTTTCACTGAGTCGAATTAGGACTCCAAGTGCTCTTTACATCAATTAAAACAAGTTCAGGATTCAACTTTTAGTCACCCAAGCATTTCATGTTCTTTTGATTTATACATGACGATTTGGTTATTTTTCCTTTTGATTGTTCTATGTGATTTATCTACACGCTTTAATCAACAAGAGCTATTGATGACTTTGAATAATGGTTTCGATTCGAAAACTATTAAATACATGAAGCACGATGTTATTGCCTCACTTGGCCTGTACATGCTAATTATCAAATATGTGGCGTTGCAGACTTTCCTACTTATTCCAAAGAAATGGGGTAAATGCAACAACGCCACTTAAACATTTTGTTCATTGGTAGATCAAGTTTTAACATTTTGTACTTACAATCATGTGTGTGTTGATTTATTTGTTCTTTTTTTTTTCTTTCTTTTTTACAAGCAGTCTTTATACTTGCATGTAAAAGTTCAGTTTCTTACACAAAATATGAACTCAACTCAACTTACCCCTCATTCAAAAAATGCCACCCGGACAAGCCACCAGCATCAAAAAGAGCTTTCTTCCATCTCTTCACTTTCTCCGAACCTTTCCCAAACTTGAATTCATGCTTTTTCATAGCTTTATCGTAACTCTCTCTTGGTGTTCTTACTTCCTTGGGTTCCACTTTGTAAAACACCGAAAAGACTATGAGGTCTCCTTGCTCCTTGCACTCCATGATTTTTGCTGCCTCTTCCAAACACCATGACGAGGAAGCATAATCCTTGGAGAAAATGATTATCGCGATGCGTGATTCCTCGATCGCCTTCATAAGTGCCGCCGATATTTGGTCTCCCTTCCTCAATTCCTCACTATCAATGAAAATGTATACCCCCTTTTGGTCTAAAGCTGTGTAGAGATGACCAACGAAATTCTTGCGCAGATCTATGCCTCTAAAGCTCAGGAAGACATCATAATTCTTCTTGAGGTTCGACGAAAAAGCCATTGGATGATGGAGTTCAACAATCAATGACTACTAGATTTGATAAAAAGTTTTTAGTTAGTTTGTTCACCATTTCATATTGTTGTTGATTTATTCTTATACGAAGAGGACAAAGATGCACGACTTGCTTGTGTGCTTTGGTAAATGATGGGACTTAAGGATGGACCAAGACATCTAAAGGTGTGAACACATGGACTTTTTCATTGAAGACCGCGTACCACCCCGTCATTCACGCTGTCTAATTGACAAAAGCTTCTCTATGGCTGACAAAAGTAGTGAACAATATAGAAGAGCACTGGACCTAGTGGACTCGATTATTCCACAAATTGACAAACAACTTTAGGTTGGTGGATTCTCGTGATCTAGGTCATGGACTCACCGATAAAAACAACTTGGCTAGCTTCCTCGAAATTTCATCCCCAACCACCGACAAGTAGTTTTTTCCTTGCTATATAATAATTTGCCACATGACTGCTTAAGAGATATATAATTACACACGCAATCAAGTGTACCGGCAAAAAATAATGTTAGATCTATTAACAATAGTAGAATTTTGGAAAACATGGTGCTTAAGTATGGACCAACATATATTAATAGGTGTGAACACATGGACTTATCTTCACCACCAGGTATTCCGATTCTTTGAGTGACACAATCTTCTTTGAGGCCGACAAAAGTAGTGGAGAAACAATTTGGGGTGGTGGACTCTTGAGATCTGGTAATAGGCTCACTAATCAGAAAAATTTTGTTCGCTATCTTGAAATGGTATCCCCAACCATCGAGTGGTTTCATCTTTACAAAGTAATAATTTAACACGTGACTACTCAACTGACATGTAATACATACGACAACAATACTTTCTAATAGTCAAATAATCACAACATTCATCACCAAATGTCAAAGAGTTGGTTTTTCAAAATTTGTACCTCTAACCTTGTGTCGACACGTAATATTTGCTTGAAAAATTTTCATTCATTTCGTGAGAAAATTACGAATCAAGTTTGTTGATACCGGTGCGGTTGGATCCTTAAACAAAAACATTTGCTGATATTAGACCTACTATCGCATCTTTTATTGCATTTTGCATTCAAACAATAGACACATTTATGTTTAGGCAAAATGCATCCAAATTAAACCAAGCTTGTTTCTGTCGAGCAAAACAGGGCTCCACTATGAAGTTCTTCATTTTAATCGGCCCAATGGACAGCTCGACATGCAAGAAGAACTAGAATTCACAACTCCAAAATTGTGGTAGCTAGTTTCAATTTCATGATAGCGTGATTGGATACAACTCCAAGATTGCAGGAGATGGTCTTAATTCTAAGATATTACATAAGTCCCACCTCATCTAATGACTAATGAGAGGGATGGTCATAACGTTGCAAGCGAATCAGATTTTTGGCCATGTTACTCATCCCTCGATCGCAGTAGATTACCTTGTGGGCTAAGAGTGAGTTGGTCGTTGGCCGTCATTGTGGCCGGCAACCAGCCAAAAAGAAGTGGAGTAAAACAAAGAAAGGAAAAAGAAAGATGAAAAATAATTTAATAATTAATTTTTAAAACTAAAAATAATTAAATATATATTTTTAAAAACATAAAAAATTATGAAAATTTTATTTAAAAAATAAAACAAAATAAAATGAAAAAGTGTATATGGAGGAAAAGATTTTTCTTATTGAATAGCAGAAAATATTTTCCACTTCATTTATAGGTTTCACCAAAATACCAAAAAATAATTACATTTTCTTGAAAAATGACTTTTTGGAAAATATTTTCTAGAAACCTCATATTTTTTTACAAAATGAACGGAGCTTACATATAGAGAATAAGATACTAGATGGAGAGCGCAAGATGTGGATCAAATTGGTGAAACTGTCGGATTGCATTACTATGCTTTCCATCTAGTAGGCTACTTCAATGGGCTGAAATTACGAAACTGGCCCACACTTTTGACCTTTTTTTTTTTTTTTAATTCTTTGATACAGAACAAGTGATTCCAATGTCAACAGCTTCCAAGGTGTTGACTCCCAAAAATATACTGAGTATGGTGGGTCGACAAAGTGTCAACGTTAGTCGTCAATGGAGCAACCAAATGATGCAATCGCAAATCGGTGAATAGCCAATGCCAAATTAATGTCACGAGACCCATGGTCATCAAATGAAGAGCAGGCTGTGATGGTCGTGTAATAACACATGGTTAGTAGTAAGCAAAGACCGTAGAAAAGTCAAATTGGAAGATATGCCAGAGATTATAACTACTTGTGATAAGAATGAGTAATTAAGGATGATCGAGATGAAGCCGGGTTAGTTGTAATTTGTTAATTCAAAGATAACTTTACAATGATAGTTAAATTTTGTACAAGCACTTGTACAATTTTTATCCAATTCCAATTTTCAGTTTTATCGATTTGCTGTTCTTTATTCTTTAAATTCTTTAGATTTGCCTTTGTGATCCTTAATTATGCAAATTAGTTCCTATCAAACTGCCACAAAGCCCAATTCATATTGAAAATTAATGATTAAACTTTTGTGGGAAGGTATTTTGTCGACGATTTTATTTCGGGGAAACATGAGACTACTAGTGAAAACTTGTAAACCCAGCTCTCCTCAAAACAACTAAAATAGAAGAAAGAAAGCCAGAAAGATTGACAAAGGAAAATCAGTCTCCTTCGTCCAATGAACAAGTGAGAACCACGGTGACAGTCAATGGAGTTCTAAGAAGTGAACTTTGGGCAAGTTAGAGGGAGACACGGGGGAAGTGGATCAACACGTGCAGACCCCAAGCCCATTGATCACAAGGATAAGATAAATTCATCAAGTGTAATGCTATTTTTACCAGCTGCAACGTTGCAAAGCTAGTACTCTCCAAATTTGATCACAGTTATATGACAAGAAGGGAAAAAAAAGGGCATTAACAGAGGCCGACCAATGGCGATTCAGGTCATTAAAAAATCTAACCCAAAACTTAACCTATTAGATGAAGACATATTTTATTATTTAAATATTGTAACACTCCTCCTCATGTGTAAGCTGACCATTGGTCTTAACCGAGGCAAATAGAGGCCTAGAAAATTTGAACTCATGATCTCCTAACTTTGAAACCATGTTAGAAAATTCAATCCAAAAACTTAAGCTTTTAGAATATTGGCAGTGGTCCAATCAAAATTTCACATAGTCATATAGAGAGGCAAGGCACAAAAGTAAAAAAACAAAAAGATTTGATTCAAGTTGGTTTTCGTTTGAATTGACATGCTATTTTCCCTCTCAGTTTCATTTTGCTCTTGACAAGCACAGCTTAAAAAGCATCCAGTCCACTGAAAGAGTTGAGCCGTGCAATCCTCATCCACCTAATTGCCATAGGTTCTTAGATTTCACTTCACGTTCATTAGCTTTCAAGCAAATTTGGCACCAAAGTGAACTCACATCACACAGACTTTTGGTAATCTAACCTAAAAGCAAAACTAAAACTCAAAAGTCAAATACCAGCCCGATAAACGTCTAAGTCTGAAATCTTGATACTCCTCTCCAAATCAAGTAAGACATATTTTCCCAACCCTACTCGGCCTCATTCCTTGCAATTTTCCCCTCCTAGAGTTTCTCATGGGGAAGGATTGTTCGTTTGAGGCAGGGTTTAGTTGGGCAGCGAGGGCCCACACCGAGTCCAAATATCTTGGAGACTTCGAAGTTTTTAATTTTATATATATATATATTACTTTTGCTTGTGAAATGGCCTTAAGCGAGTTTGTAAATTATTCAATGCATCACACAAGCTTAAAGAAGCTAATCGGACTAGTAAAATTTCAATTCTTCAAGTTCAGGTCACGAGAATGAGGTGAACTTATGTACTCTCTTGAATATGAATAGGCTCAACAATTGCAAAATCACAAAAAAGAAAATGAATACGATTTGAGGAATACGGAGAGTTTTGAAGTTGATCGGAAGAGAAGCCCATGAACTCCCTAAAAGATCGTTAAGTGCCTTAAAACTAGGAATCAATTCTATCTACGTCTTAGACATAAAAGCCTCTACATAGAAAGGAGAGAAGGCAAGAAGAAAGAGTAAAAAAATCCTCCAAATTCTAACACCGCTACAGGTCAATCACGCGTGGATTGATCAGTGACTACAGAGGTTTTCTGTGATCCCTTTAGGAACCGTTCCACTAGCATAAAAAAAAAGGTTGTACTTTGGTGCATTTCATAGTATTTTCTACGCAAAATCTCATAACATATGAACACTTCAAAGACTTTAAATCATTCTTTTTGTAATTAATGTATCACCAATATCCATTTTAATCCTATGGCTTTATAGACAAATATTTAAAATGTCACGCCCCGAACCTCGAGCGCGTCAACATCCCACCATGGTCATTCAAATGCGACATTCCCAGGTAGTGTCGCCGACCCCATTCATTTATTATGCGCTTGTTTTAACGTACTATAAAACCCCTGACAATAAAATAAGGGATAGAAAAGCAGACTACAGCCAAAAGTCTACAAAAGACCGGCTCTTAAAAATGAATTGTCCTACGACCTACAAGTCGGACACGTCCTCCAATCTTATCGCTTCACCTCTGCAACTTCTCAATGCCAACCAAAGCTATCTGGCACTCCGTCCATCAGGGACCTGAAATTTTAATCCTACAACCGGGATGAGACGATGTCTCAGCAAGTTCAACCCCCTAAACCCCTATTAGACCTACTATCCCGCTTATGCGGAAGAGGAAGCCCGAGCGAGTCTCAATCTTTCCACCAGCATGCATCCGCAGAAAATACGTCCAAGGGTGGCCTAGCCACATCACACAGAGAACTTACCTCGCCTCAATTCTTCCCTGCAGGTTAGCACACAATTCGTATTACACAATCTCTGGTAGTAATAATAATTCAAACAATTGGAACGTCATCACTTTCATATAAATCACGGTCTCACTTAACACACATTCCAATTATTATTCAGCACACATGCAAGGCATGCCTTCGCTGGGATTCTACTCGACACTAATGCCGCCAGCATCGCCTCCCCCATGGAGCGTGTCATTATGTCGACGGCATTCCCGAAGGAACATGGGTCCAATCGGCCAGCCACTCGCGACCCGAGTCTTTCAACCAAGACACAACAATTCGATAACACCGCACAAATCATCACTCAATTTGAAATATCTAATTATCAAATTCATAATCTGAATACACGGTAGCGATCAACATAAAATTATGAGAATTTAGGGTACCGACAAAATTTTTGAATTTAATAAATAATTAAATTTATTCCGAAAATAATTAAATAATAATATTTTATTAATTTCGAATAAAATATATTATTAAATCATATAATAATTTCGAGATATTTAAATAAATCAAAAGTAAATTCATTTAAGTCAAATCAATGCTTATTTTGAATAAACCTACTTACCCTTAATTAAGCACACTTTAAATTAAACCACAACCTTAACCAAATCCACTCTTAATTAACCTAAACTAACAACCTAATAATACTTAACATAAACTAAACCTCCCTAAACATAATTAACCCTCTAAGCGAGGTTTAGTGAGCTAAACTCATCGGATTAGTGAGCCGAGCGGACCAAAACGACGAGGATGACGCGAGGATCGACTTTCCTCAAAGCGGGCCGAGCATCCGGGCTCGGGAAGGCGGCCAAAACGGGCCAAACACCCGCTGCCATACCCATTTTTTCCAGATTCTGCTTGCTGCTGGTTGGGGGCGAAGGAGGGCAGATTCGGGGCCGGCTTAGGTCGAAAACGGGCGGAGGAGCTGCGGCGGTGCTGCACGGCCAACGACGGGGCCTCACGGTGGCCGGAGGGAGCTCCGGCAGCTCCTGCGCGAGCTGAACAGCAGCTCGGGACGACGAGCTGGGCGAGAAGGAGGCCGGAACGACGGCCCGGACAGCGGTGACGCGCTGGAGGCGCGCGAGCGGCGGACGGCACGCGAGGGGTGCGCGACGGCGGTCCGGCTGGGCTGCAGCCAGCTTCGACGCCTTCTCAAATCTGTTGGGTGCGTCAAGCTGCAACAGAGATGGAGGAGAGAGGGCGACGGTGGCGCGGGCGGAGGCGTGCGGCTGCTCCGACGGTGCTGCTTCGGCGTCCATCCCAGATCTGGGATCTCGAGCAGCAAACGGAGATGGAGAGAAGGCTTCAATAGCAGTTGAGGAGGGTGAGGAAGGCGGAGGGCAGCGCACACGGCTGAGGAGCGGCGACGGCGTGCGACGAGCTCCGGCGAACGAGCGACGACGGCGAAGCCTCCGGCGGTCGAGCGGGTGGCCAGTCGAGCGGATGGAGGCGGCATCGGGGCTGGTCGCACGAGTAGCTCCCCCCTCTCTCTCTCTCTCTCTCTCTCTACCCAAGCTTGAAGATGATGGGGACAAGGGGGAAGTGACATCCCACCTTTCCAAGGCCTCATCCCCACCTTCCACTTGTCACAACCCTAGCCCATCTTGCCTCGTTCATGACATCGCATGTGATGTCATCATCCACTAACTCCAAACCTTCCACAACTTTAGTCAAATAGGTTCAATCTCATTTTCCGCCGGGGTCCAAGTTCTTGCACATCCACTTACTTAAATTTCCATCAATTCTCCTTCAATTGAGTCCAATTTAAAGTCCATAAATTAATCCAATGTCACCACACTTCAATTCACATCTTCATTCGTTTTCATAAAATCAACTTAAGTCCCAAAAAAGCGTGACTCAAACACGGTTTACTAATTTCTCGAGCCAAAATAGTCATTCTCGGTTTAATTTCCAAAGAATTCGATTGCATGAAAAATCTTCCAAAGATGAGTTAATACTAATAAAATGATTTGTGACACACCGTACTTCCTATTCCCGTATTCGATCTCAATTCGGTTAATTTCACTTTGTAAGACGATACAAGACGGCCCAACCTACCTAGGGTAGCCTTTAGAAATTTTCATACATTTGACCTGTGGTTGATCATCTCAAGCCACAACGTACATCTTTGAAATATTGGCGACTTTCGGTTGTCGGGTAATCTCAAGGTTTCAAATACGAATAGGGCACCCAATCGACGAAAAGTCGGCCCGGTCTTCGATCGACTAGAATTGTGCGATCCGGTAGAATCACCCACACTTGATCACACGCTCCGTCGAGTCGACCTATCTCCGATCTCTAATCGATTTTAATTGTGCCGTAATGATCCTGCAGACTAGCTTGGTTGAAAGGTCGCTTTGTCAAATTCTCGAGTCTGTGCATTGTGTTAGAAACTCTTAACACTTCACCCGATAGACTAGTTTTCACGAAGTGCCAACTCAGGAAAAGAAGAACTATATGCGTGCCAACGAAATGCCCGTCTCAATTTATTGAAAATAGAATCGGAAAATCGGGATGTCACATAAAAGGTGTCTTAAGGCGTCAACAGTACGGGCTCAAGTTCTAACTTATAAGCTTTGACTTAACCAAAAAAAGGGGAGACAAATTTTGTCGCAGAAAATACAAAGCAAATATCCATTACCGAGGGCTCCTCGTTAGGGCCAAAGGCACCACCGCGAGTAGTTTAACCACATAAAAGAAAAAAAGAATAGTCCAACCTCTAGTAGTCAGAACTAGTTTGACAGCCATATTTGCAGTGTTAGGACCCAAAAAATAATTTAAAAAAAACGATTAGTATCACAAAAAACCCTAAATTGATAAACCTATGTAAAATTTACTTCAAACTTTTTTTTTTTATCACTAAAATCTTAAATTGATACATTTATGATAAATTTACTCTAAACTAATTTTTTATTAGTAAAAACATTAAATTAGTACATTTGTGATAAGTTTACTCTTTAGTTTCCGTTAAATTATATTTTTTTTTTGGTAAAGTCCGTTAAATTATATTAATACGAAAAATTAGAAATTGATATACATGTGACAAACAGAGATTATCAATTGTACGTGTCAACTTAGTAATTTTAAAGTTCAACGAAAACTAATAGTGATAAATTTGTGACATGTGTATAATTTTAAGATTTTTTGTGGTAAAAGGATTAATTTTAAGTAAATTTTCACAGGTATATATTAATTTGAGATTTTTTTGTAATATTAAATCAAAAAAGAAAATAAAAACCATGAGAATTAATTACTATTCACAACAGGAGCAGCATCACAAATCGAGCTTGGTGGTCCCGTAAACGAAGAGGACACAATAATCCCATTGAAAAGCAAAGAAAATTTAGGAGGAGAGGCAAAAAAAGAAAAAAGAAAAAAAAAAGAAAGGGAAATAAGAAAAGACGGAAAGGAAGTTCGGAACATGTCTTATGGTCGGCCCCTCCATCAATAGCTGTGATAGAAATGGCAGCTTCATCTCTCGTTGATGTTCACCTCATCTTCTCTCAACGAAAATGCTTGCAGGACCGGCCGGAGACCAACGGACGCTCATGAACCGCAAAAGCCCATTCTCCCCAGCCAAATGACTGGCTCATCGGTCACAAATTTATCCACAATAACAACCATATTCTCACACTAGAAAGATACAAACATAATCTAAGCAAGCGTGCTTAAAATTTGATTCAATTAATACATTTCGTTCGAGTGTTAACCGTAACTTATAATTACAAAACTATCAAAAACACAACTTTATTGGCTACCTTTCTTAGTTGTCAATCATCGGTAGTGGGCAATCCAGTTGCTAATGCCACTGCCGTCGATCGCTTCCAGTCACGGTTGCGATCACTAGTCGTTCAACGCTTTTCATTGTCGATGAGAAGTATTCTCCAATGAGTTCACGATGTATTTGTCATGCAATGAAAAAGGAAATTTTAATCTAAATCATGATATTGGATCACTCTTTTTAAGATGGGACACGATATGGACAATGGATGGATCAAGCCCAACCCTAGGGCTGAGAAGTCGAAGGAAGGAAGGAAGGAATGTAGAAGGAGGCCGTCGGGAAACGTCGTCGCTTAAAAGAATAATAAACGCCCAACGACATTCCACTTTCCGTCAATTTTTTGGCATTAAAAATCAACAGCTAGAAGAACAAGAAGAAAAAAGCCAAAGAGTTTCCCTCTCTACCTCAAAGCTTCTCTCTAATTCAGGCAGTCCTTCTTCACTCCTCACCAAACCAGAATCGAAAAATGGCAAGAAAGGCGGCATGTCTCTGCTACATCTCGCGAGAATCCTCCAACTTCTGGCGCTTCACCGAGTTCTACAAAGAGGTCTCTCTCTCTCTTTCCTCCCGCCGGTCAGGTTTGTCACTTTCTTTCGGGTCCTGAATTGCTCTTGCGCTGATTGCAGATTCTGGGTTTGGAGGAGATGGAGAGCCCCAAGTTCAAGTTCAAGGTGATATGGCCGGTACGGCGCGAGCTCATCCGGCGGTCGATCCCCAGTACCTTCCCTGAGGCCACCATGTCTGCTTCACCATCTCCAATTCGGATCCTTTCGTGCAAACTCTCAAGGGTAATCCTTTCTTTTGTCTGGTTGAGTTGAGACTTGAGAGAGATACAGAGAGTCCATGGACACGATCGTGGCTTTGTCGGGCGCAATTCGCGGGCTTCTTTGGACTTCGATCTTCGAGAGACTTGCTCTCGCTCGATCACCAGCCCAAAGCTTGAGGTCACCACCGCCGGAGTCGTCGATTATCTCTATCGTGAACGGGTACTCCTCGAAACGGAGTCCAGCTTAGTCATTTCAACGAACAGCTTCCTTGCAAACTCGGTTCCTCCTTCACAGCGTAATCAACGGCAATGGAACGCGGAAAACAGCGAGGGCAAAGCAGGAATGAACTGAAATCATATCTACAATGTAATCGGATACAAAACGAACCGATTCAGCTGTGGGCATCATCAATGGGTCAGCAAAGGCCACGAACGGCTTCAAGCCATCGCCCTCAGAAACTCGACTCCGGTACGCAATCCCTAGACCAAAGCCCAAAGCAATGCTGGAGAGGGACAGATGACGGAAGAAGAGGAGGCTGGAGCATGGTGCTTGAAGGATCGCGAAGCGAACGTAGTCAGATCAAGATCGAGACCATCACAGGCGAGGCGGTGATAGCGATGGTCGCTGGAGAGGGGAAAACCCAAACGGAGGAGCCATCAACGGTAGCAGAGACATGCCGGCGGTGGGAGAGGAGCTGCGCCGGAGATGGAGGCGGAGGCGGAGGCGCAGCCACGGCGAGTTGAGCTAAGGGTCCTACTGGCTCGAGTTATGGGCTGAAGCAATGGGCTGGGCTGCGCTCGTGGTTGGGCCGGGCTGCATAGGGCCAAACTTAAGGGATGGGCTGGAGCTTTATTATTGTCCTTTCTCTCTCTTCTTTTTTTTTTTTTTTTTTTTAACTTTTCGTTTTTGTACTTATTTATTTTTCTATTAAAATGCATTTGTGATTTGTCAAGCGCTAAGCATCTCATAAAGGAAATATTACGTACGTATTACCACGTTGGTGCGCTTTGTAACAAGTTGTAAAGTACTCTATATGACAAACTCAACAATATGTGTAAGGAAATATAAATGCCACAAAATTAAGAAGCAATCTCTTCATAGAACTTTTGTCTCCCATGATTGGAAATAATAAGGACCTTCATATTTAATTTAGCATTTCAAAAGAGACGGTCAAACAAACTTTGAAAGTTTTGATGTACTTTTCATAGAAACTTGTCTTTAGGTAGAGAATGCAACAACAGACCGCTAGAAATTCTCTCTAATTACCAATGTAATATGGATAAAGCCATACAAATTCAGGACTAAGCTTTTTCCCCTTTCTCCTACCATAGATGGTCTTGACAAATAAACCATTGGTGCATGCAATTAGGAGTTGAATGAAGACCATGGCCTATTTATGTAGCATATTTTAATAGACTTATCCATTACAGGTCATTATTAAAATATTGGTCTTCACTATTCGGCCAATCACTTTATTATTGCAACTAAGACATGCTAACCCTATATAATAATAACACATAACCATGATTGAGCCTTTTTCAAGGACCAAAATATTATGCAATTAATGTTAGCCCACATTTTATAGAAATTTTGAACACATTATGGTCGAAAATTACAATCTTCCTATTAGTGTTACACTATTGGTCTTTTAAGCAAATGTTTTGGTATTTTCGAATGTGTCAAGCTAGTAATGATATGATCATTACTAGCTAAAAAGAACTCAAAATTCAACATTTTACAACCGGAAGAAAAGAGGTCTCTCATGGAGGATTGAACAATACTAAAAGCACACTCGGGGAAGAAATTGCCTCTTGACCGAGCAAAACATTGAGACTTTCAGTTAATCTTGGAGCCACCACTTAACTATCTAAACCAATCATGGTCATTACGTGACCATATCAAATCATTGAGATTTTCCCACAATCTTGTATAATGCTAGGCAAAGTCCACAAGGATCACCACATTAACCGACTCAACAATATTATATACTCAAGTGTTCACGACATAATTGCTACAATCATAAAGCTTAAATCCATCAATGCATTCTTTGCCAGGAAATCCGTGTAAATGACATTCAAATTATATACCACTTTTATCATCATTAGGGATCACACAAGATATAGTTCAAACTCTGGTGCTCAAACACATCAATAGCACGGCTAGAATTAACTCAAAGTTCTAAAAACTCAAAAAATGAAAAATAAAAATAAAAAATCAAGTAGATTACAAAATATGTTGATGACAAAAATTAGCATCAGAAAAGTGGTGCCTATATAGGGTCATGCCATAAATTATCTTAATGGTCTAATAATTAAGTTAAAGTATGAAATTAACATGTGACTGTAGCTTCAATTCTCAGTGAACACATGACCACCAGGCAAAAATTGATCTGGACAAGAATCAAGCTTCTCCTCTTGAGCTTCTTGAGGAAATTCTGTGATTGGAAAAGTAGTAAATGGCACATGCATTGTAAGGCAAAGTGCATAGAATCATTTAAAGCTACTTTATGCAATGTTAGATGTTTAACTACATCATCTTATAAAAAAAAATACAATTTTAAACATCGCCAATAATATTCAAACAAGTCTCTATATTCAAAGGTCGTTTGAACATACATTTGTGATAAAATAATTAATTGTTTCTGATATCACACAACCAGGAGAATATCTTATTGTGCTAGAATCGGCACCAATGATATCACATCCAGATTTGTGCTTTACATGTAGAATACAAAGAGCCACAAAACTATAGTTCAAAAGTAATTTCATGACGAGATCACCTTAAAAATGGGAACTACCTTGAACTGCAAGTTTGACTTAGGTTATAGTCAAATGAAGAGATTAACTAGCAGGAATAACGAAAATGAACAATATAATCATAATAAACCAAAGGATGTTGTCTAACTTCATATTGAAGACCTTTATAGTGTCCCGTTGTGACTGGCTACTATCATACAAGGAAATCTATAGCTATAGGTATACTCCATCTTAGCATGAGCATCATATCCTACTGCCACAGCAAGAAACATAGCCACAGCACCATAATTCATGCCATTCCCTTTCAACAGGACTATAGAAGGTTACACCATGCAGCCCACTTACTATATGCACAAGTAACTGACAATCATTTAACATGCAACAGAGTTGCATCATAATACCATACATGTTGTCCATGATGTTAAGAAAAGTGACAATCATAATCCAAAGGTCTTACCTAGTCGTGCAAAGCCATGAGAGGTTCAACAGGAAGAACCAATGCACGCAGATCTAATAAGAAGCCTGAGTAACCCATGACCTGTGAGGCTTTGGAGCTGAAATCCAAATATTAGCATTCAGTACTTATCTATAATATTTAAACTAATCATATACTGCACAATGTCATATACATCAAATGAATGAAAAAGGATGGGAAGATGGCAATGAGAAATGACATTCAAGTTATAGAGTTCTATATAACAGAGAAGGAAATCAAATTAATTATATAATTGCTTGGACAGATTATTTCAAGGCCATATTATCTGTATGTAATGAGTTGCCAAAGCGTACTTATTATCTTAGAAGCACGAAAAGGTTAAGGTCAGATCAGTCTCTTGAAATATATGCAACTAAAGAGCTCAAATTGGAGAATTGCTCGACCAAGAATCATATATGTTAGTAATTCACAATAAGGATCAAGAAGATACTTCTCTCAATGAGTCTAATGAACGGATTAGCTATCAAGATACTGCACTTTGTCTTTTTCCTTAACCAAGGACACGACGTCCCATTTCTCAAATGACAATTTGGCTATGAATACCCAGTCTAGAGGAAAAAAGCTACATTTGATAAACAAGGCATTTGAAAATTGGCCAAAAGAAAAGACCCTGCATCTATTACTCTTACCTACACCCATTCTTTGCAATTATCATATGGCTGAACACTGTTCCATTCAATCAACTATACTTAGGTTGCCTTTGATCAGATTTCCATTACTGCAAGAGAAACAAGAAAAAAGTTGGAAACATTCATAAATCACAGACATTTGAAAAGGGGAAAAAAGATTAAATTTCTGTGGAAGCAACCAACTATTTCTGATGATTCTGCATTTTCACCTAGCTCGTCAGCTTGAAACCCAAAACAGATTCTATTTGAAAAACATGTCCAAACACCATGCAAGAGATAATTTAGCAGAATAATTGACAGAGCCTTGTCAGCTTGAAAAACATGTCCAAATACCATGCAAGAGATAATTTAGCAGAATAATTGACAGAGCCTCGTCAGCTTGAAACCCAAAATAGATTCTATTTGGAAAACATGTCCAAATACCATTCAAGAGATAATTTAGCAGACTAATTGACAAAGCACTATGCAAGTATCATCCAAGCAAAAAACAAGTTCACGGATAAAGGATGCTTAACTTAGGAAGTTTACATTTAGGTCTGTACTACAGAAAACAGATATTCAGGCAAGCATATTAACTCTGAAGTGTACTATTTAAATCATTTGACAATAACTAGGCTATACAACTTGGCAAACTTCTTGCATCAAATTAAAAGAGGTGTGTTTGGGTTAGGGCTTAAACCTAATGTCCTTCAAGATCAAACAACATGCTATAAACAGGGCAGACTTTGAGGCTTTTAATACAGATGGACAAGTTCTCTCATGGAGTTATTGGCATTGGTGATCTGATTGAGAGAAGATTTATGGATTACTTGTATACTAATACTAGGATGGGTTTCAATTAGCTCCATCTTCCAAACGTCGCATATGAACCATGCTCCCTAGTTTTTGAGATTCACAAGGTGATCCTTTATTTGCAAGGAGCATCCTCTTGCTTGTTGTCGTATTCAGAAAGGCAATGAACTACTTCATGTTTCCCACAATACTTTTCACTTGTAATCAGATTATTAAGAGCAGCATACTTGAGCTTCTTCTTTTAAAACTAATAATTCAACAGAAAGACATCATCTGTAATCTAGATTAGCCACTCTATGCGCTGCTCCAATCACAATGAAGCAGATTCTATTTCACTAAGTTTTTAACTTTTATGTCAACAAAGTCTGAGTAAAAAGTTAATGACTTCTGAACAAGCTTAGGAAACATGAAATGTCAGATCATGGCAGCATTAGATAGATGGAAAATCATACTGGAAACAAAGCCATACACCACAATTTAGGAAGCACATGCCCTCATGTATGCAAGAAGATTACAGAATATGTTGATGACAAAAATTAGCATCAGAAAAGTGGTGCCTTAGGGTCATGCCATAAATTATCTTAACAGTCTAATAATTAAGTTTAAGTATGAAATTAACATGTGACTGTAGCTTCAATTCTTATTGAACACATGACCACCAGGCAAAAACTGATCTGGACAAGAATCAAGCTTCTTCTCCTGGGCTTCTTGAGGAAATTGGAAAAGTAGTAAATGGCACATGCATTGTCAGGCAGAGTGCATAGAATCATTTAAAGCTACTTTATGCAATGTTAGATGTTTAACTACATCATCTTATCACAAAATAGAATTCTAATCATCGCTAGTAATATTCAAACAGGTCTCTATACTCAAAAGGCCGTTTGAACATACATTTGTGATAAAATAATTAACTGTTTCTGATATCACACACAAATAGGAGAATATCTTATTGTGCTAGAATCGACACCAATGATACCACATTTAGATTTGTGCTCTACAAGTAGAATACAAAGAGTCACAAAACTATAGTTCAAAGGTAATTTGACGGGGAGATCACCTCAAAAATGGGAACTACCTTGAATTGCAAGTTTGACTTAGGTTATAGTCAAATGAAGAGATTAACTAACAGGAATAACAAAAATGAACAATATAATCAGAATAAACCAAGAATCAGGAATGACGAGCAAGGACGTTGTCTAACTTCATATTGAAGACCTTTATAGTGTCCTTGTTGTGACTGACTACTATCATACAAGGAAATCTATAGCTATAGGTATACTCCATCTTAGCATGAGCATCATATCCTATGGCCATAGCAAGAAACATCGCCACAACGCCGTAATTCATGCCATTCCCTTTTAACAGGACTATAGAAGGTTACACCATGCAGCCCACTTATTACATGCACAAGTAATTGACAATCATTCAACATGCAACGGAGTTGTATCATAATACCATACATATTCATGACGTTCAGAAAAGTGACAATCATAATCCAAAGGTCTTACCTAGTCATGCAAAGCCACGAAAGGTTCAACAGGAAGAGCCAATGCACACAGATCTAATAAGAAGCTAACCTGTGACCTGTGAGGCTTTGGAGCTGAAATCCAAAGATTAGCATTCAGTATTTATCTATAATAGTTAAACTAATCATATACTGCACAATGTCATATACATCAAATGAATGAAAAAGGATGGGAAGATGGCGACGAGAAATGACATTCTAGTTACAGAGTTCTATAAAATAGAGAAGGAAATCAAATTAATTATATAATTGCCTAGATAGATTATTTCAAGGCCATATTATATGTATGTAATGAGTTGCCAAAGCGTACTAATTATTTTAGAAGCATGAAAAGGTTAAGGTCAGATCAGTCTCTTGAAATATATGCAACTGAAGAGCTCATATTGGAGAATTGCTTGACCAAGAACCATATACGTTAGTAATTCACAATAAGGATCAAGAAGATACTTCTCTCAATAAGTCTAACGAATAGATTAGCTATTAAGATACTTCGCTTCATCTTTTCCTTAACCAAGAACACGACATCCCATTTCTCAAATGACAATCTGGCCATGAATACGCAGTCTAGAGGAAAAAGCTACATTTGATAACAAGGCATCTGAAAATTGGCCAAAAGAAAAGACCGTGCATCTATTAATCTTACCTTTTGTTTTTGAGCAAATTCTACAACCATTCTTTGCAACCATTATATGGCTGAACACCATTCCACTAAATCAACTATACTTAGGGTGCATTTGATCAGATTTCCATTACTGCAAGAGAAACAAGAAAAAGTTGGAAACATTCACAAATCACACAGAGACTTGAAAAGGGGAAAAAGATTAAATTTCTGTGGAAGCAACTAACTATTTCTGATAATTCTGCATTTTCACCTAGCTCCTCAGCTTGAAACCCAAAACAGATTCTATTTGAAAAACATGTCCAAATACCATGCAAGAGATAATTTAGTAGAATAATTGACAAAGCACTATGCAAAAGAAGGTATCATCCAAGCAAAAACAAGTTTACGGATAAAGGATGCTTAACTTATGAAGTTTACATTTAGGTCCTAAGGATATCAACTTTAAGACATGTCTATACTGCAGAAAATAGATATTCAGGCAAGCATATTAACTCTAAAGTGTACTATTTAAATCATTTGACAATAACTAGGCTATATACCTTGGCAAACTACTCGCATCAAATTAAAAGATGTGTGTTACGGTTAGGGCTTAAACCTAATGTCCTTCAAGATCAAACAACATGCTGTAAACAGGGCATACTTTGAGGCTTTTAAGACAGATGGACAAGTTCTCTCATGGAGTTATTTGCATTGGTGATCTGATTGAGAGAAGATTTATGGATTACTTGTATACTAATATTGGCTAAGATGGGTTTCAATTAGCTCCATCTTCCAAACGTCGCATATGAACCATGCTCCCTGCTAGCAACTGTCTCATTCTCTCTATCATGAAAATATGCAATAATTAGGGCTAGTTTTTATATTCACAAGGTGGTCCTTTATCTGCAAGGAGCATCCTCTTGCTTGATGTTGTATTCAAAAAGGAAATGAGCTACTTCATGTTTCCCACAATACTTTTCACTTGTAAATAGATTATTAAGAGCAGCATACTTGAGCTTCTTCTTTTAAAACTAATAATTCAACAGAAAGACATTGTTTGTGATATAGATTAGCTACTTTATGCAGTGCTCCAATCACAATGAAACAAATCCTATTTCACTAAGTTTTTAACTTTTATGTCAACAAAGTCTGAGTAAAAAGTTAATGACTTCTGAACAAGCTTAGGAAACATGAAATGTCAGATCATGGCAGCATTAGATAGATGGAAAATCATACTGGAAACAAAGCCATACACCACAATTTAGGAAGCACATGCCCTCATGTATGCAAGAAGAGACAATTGCAACTAATAAATAGGAAAAGAGATTTCTTTATCAAGTACATTGCCCATGGCATATCAGAAATTCCTCAGTTAAAATATCACATTTCTTTGAAGAAGCTAAGCTTGCTAAATACTGGAAACACATGCCATATTCCACAATTTAACAAAAGCAAGCTCCAAAACTATGCCTGTCAATAGATAGACGTCACAATTTCAAAGGGGGGCTAAGTAGATATGAAATCAACAACAAAAGCAAGTTCCGAAACTGACCTAATGCATGCCTCAGAGGTACTTAAATGCAATGACTATTGAGCCACATCCTCCAAATTTATCATTTGCACAGCCATAATGTGCTTCCTCTATACCTAAAAATGGCTAAGAGTCACCTAATCATATTTGAATTAACAAATTTGATGAAAGTTTAGTATTATTTCAGTATGACCAACAGATGTACCAACAATTGATAATGCTGCTGCGGCACACATTATGCATGGTTCACCTCACATAAAGGGAGCATGCTGAGAAATTCTCTGCAACTTCTGCAGATGAAAATCCAGTGCACCGCCACTGCTTAAGAAGAATATCAAGAACTTCCATCTTTGCATGTCTTGTTGCCTAGGAAAAAGCAAGGAGAAAAATAAAGAAAGCATATCAAACTTTGGAAATTTGTCAGAGAGAAAGTTGCTTTTAGTGTAGTTTCAACATAAATTTAGGAAATGCATTTCATGAAACACATTTTCTCCTTCACATTTATTTATTTATTTTTACTCTAACTTAACGTTTGAGTAGGTGCATCTCTCAATGCCATTTCCTTCTTCCTCTTAAAGTTGAGGGCATTTGTAGAGCAAATAAAAAATTGTTAACAAAAAAGCAAATAATGACAACACAATATAACTTGTCTTCTTCCTATTCAAATTGCCTCTTTTGTATCTGCTCCATGTTGACTATACTTTTAAGGCTTAATGGTGCTCATCCTTTGCTCGTTATGCAGACTAAGTGAGGGAGATTAGAGTGCATACAATGTATCCTAGGGACAGGATTTTCGCCAAAGCCAACTGTGTTAGATCATGAATCCTATTGAAAAATCACTTTATGTAAGATAGAATCATCGATACACCTTATCTGGAAATTTCTTATCTTTCTTCATATACCCACAACACTGAGAATCTAAGAGAGGATCTTATGCGTGAAGCATGGACAACTCTCTTTGCTCCTCCCTATTAGGTATTCGATCTAATTTCTAGTACTCAAGTGTTATATTCTTTGAAATTTTACGTGAAATTGCAGTTAAACTCCCTATACTTGAGATTTTGCAAAGTCTCTTGACTTGCTTCCCTCAACTTTAGAATTTTGCATCTCTCACAACACCTTATTAATCAGGAAAGGTGAAGCAACCATAACAATTCGCTCTCATGTAATACAAAGCAAGAAACATGTACCCAGAATAATCTATAAATTTATAATCCGTTGAGGCCATCAAGAACAAGTTAACATTTTCAAGCATGCAATACAACACAATCTATGAGCGTTCAACGTACAGCTTTATTTCAATCCAATATATATATATATATATATATAATTTGTCTATTCTCTCTCTCCTCATTAAAGCTTTTTCTTTGACTATTCTCGGTCTGAAATTCAAATAGAGCACAACGGCACAGGAGAATCGTGAAACATTGTACATAGTAAAGCAAGATTCTTGCTATTGTTAGCTATGGTCATATTTTATGAAAGAGTAATGGGAACAAAACCATTTACAGCCCAATAAAGAATAGAAAATTTCACTCTTTAACAGATTTCTTCAGATATACTATATTAGCATTTATTAAAGAAATGTTTAAAGCAGAAACACAAGAAAGATTAACAATAACTGTGAATGGATAATGTGAAGGTATCATTCAGAACAACAGCAAAGTGCTGTCCAAAATTTATAAAAGGGGTGGAGAAGCAATGATAAACATTCGGATCATATCTCCTAGCTATAAGATCAAGATCTTGCAGGTCTTGTATAATATACTGGTCACAAACTTCCAAGTAATGATAATTAATACATACTCATCCTATAATTTAGATGCAAATCCCTCCTGACACTTTAACTGCTATGGCCCTAACAACACTAAAGCAAAAACTGCAACTAATTTGAGAAACTACATGTTGCTCATTACAGTGTGTCTTGTATCGGTATGTCAGAAGTTTATCCTTCATTAATCAGGTTTCACTCAAACATTCAAGAAGCATCTAGTAGTTTTAGCTTCTCAGTCATTTTCCTTCACAAGAGCTGTAGCACATAAGGATAAAAAGAGAATTTTAAACTGTTGCAAAGGCAGCAGAATTCAGAATTGACAATCAGCTTCTTGTGCTTTTTGTCTCTATTCTACTGAATAACTTATGTAAACTTCATGTTTCTGGTGATTATTTCTTTTTCATATCCACAGTCCACAGGGCAAAAGAAAATAACCACCTAACCAGTTATACATGGGCACAGCCAATGTTCATATTACTGTCACACTCCCAAGTAAATTTGTTTTTCAATTCTCTCTAGTTGCCAGAGTCAAGTGACCTTTCCTGGTGGCTTGCCATCTCATTGCAACTCCTTCATTGCTCTATGGTTTTGCCCCTTCAAGTGCCTCAAAAAACATAGAGACGGAGTCCTATCCCAGAGTTTCTCGGAATCAATTCTCCTGGCAAACCTATCACCTGCTGCAAATCCGTTTGATGATGAGTACATACTACACATCCACATTTCATAGACGCCTCAAAAGCACCCAAATCCCTTGCTTGTTTTTCCTTTGAACCTAGACTTCACCTACTTCTTTCAATACATTGCCACCTATGAAAACAACGAAAGAAAAGCTACACCTTCCAGAGATCGTCCCCGATTTTGCAGCGTCTAACGTCGATAACTTATGAATTCACTGTCAAGCATCCACAGACAAAACTTATGGAGAAACACCGATTCGGCGTCTCTCGAACAAATTCAACGACACATCCTCTAAGTTCCCGCGCAATTGCAGCACCGATCGAATCAAACTCAAAATCCACCTCAAGTATTAAATCAACTTAATAAAAGTCGGATGTGCCAAGCGTTACCTGATCTATATAGTCAGCTGCATGAAGCTGGGAACCTCAGGAGAGAATCATTCACCCGAAGCTACGTAGTCAGTCTCCATGGCTTCCATCGGTGGTGGCCGTCCGTCGCCTCCGCTGGCCGTTCCCCATCAGCCGTTGGTTCGCTAGGGACTCTGTTTCCGGAAGACGAACTTCTTCTTCTATTCGTGGCCTCCGTTGGGAGGCGGCGATCTTCAATGCGTTAGAGCTCACTGGCGTCGTATGATGGAGTTGGAAGTTTGGCTATGGTGGAGAAAAAGGAGGGAGAGCTTCCAACAACGGGAAAATCAAAGAAAATTAACGAAGAGAAGAAAGAAATACAGAATTCTCTTTGGGAATTAAAGTTAACTAACTAGGGTTAATTAAAGGGGATTTGACCAAAACAGAGAAGGTAATTGTTCATTTTAAGCAAGCGATCATCAAAGACATAATATATTTCTATAATGATGGAAGGATACAAAGACGAAAATCAGTTTTGATAAATTTATTTTATTTCACGGAAATTGACATTAACAATTTCAAAAAATTCGTTTCTATAGAAGAAACGACATAACGGGACAATTTTTATGAGTCATGTGCTCGAATCCATTTCCAGTGATAATTGAGTGAAGGGAGAATGATTGAGATTACTCTGTATAAAATGCATGAGTTAAGCTTGGATAGAGGGGAGAATCTATGCGAAATTAAGTGCAAATAAAAACAGATGCACAGTAATTGAGATCACATAGAAAAGAAATAAATTTTGAACAAAAATACGAGGAAGTGAAAGTGGCAAGAACCGAAGGTGTTAGTAAAGAAAAAAAGAAAAAAAGAAAAGAAAACAAAGATAGATAAAACTCACGAAGAGGGTATTCTTGTTTGCGCGCTCGTCTCTCTCCTTTAATGCCTTGGTCCTTTATACTCCATGGAATGGAAGTTGTCCGTGCCTTCTCTTACCAATTTACCTCCGTCAGCATCAAATGCACATCCCACATTGATAGACCGCACGATCGTTTCCCACTTCTTTTACACGTGCTAGAATCCCTGATCGCTTCCCACTTCTTTTACATGTGCTAGAATCCCTGCACGTTCTGACCAGATCATCCTCCATCCCGACCAGTTTCCACGTTTGCATGCTTTGCCAAAGGTAAGAGCTTGTGATTCGACTTTTCTTTGCAAGAAATGTGCTCTACACGTATGAAATTATTCGCCCGAGCCTCCTCCTCATGTAAATCTCCAGCCACAATCTTTGCATGCTTTCTTGGTCGAACTCATTTTCTCGATATTAAGTCGAGAAGTAGGGCGACCTCCTTTCCATGGGGCTGATTATTTCCATTGTCGCAGCTGACAAAGTTAACGCCAATTAAAATGGACTCATCAAGTACCTCAATGTTAATATATGCGTAAAAGCGGGTACTAACATCGGGTTATAAGTTTTTTTTTTTTTTGAGGAAAGATAACGAGAAGAGCAAAAAAAGAAAAAGAAAAAGAAAAAGAAAATAATGCATTGTAATCAAGGTCAGGGAGTTCATTTACCTATGAATTGCTTCCTTAGCAAGTTTCAATCATTCTAACAATAAAAGTTGCAAGCCAACACTAGCATGCTCATCTCTATTGGTCGAATCAGAAGTCATCGTATTCTTGGTTTTCATGCCATAAGGGAGAATAAGCTTAGGATTTCCTTTTGATACTATTTGACTATGTTCCTCACTCCTCCTTTGACAATCTTGCAAGTATTTTCGGTAGATCTGTTTTGATCAAATTATCTTTGTGCATAAGTGGACTCTCAACTTCTAAATCTGTTAGTTCAAGAACAGCCTCATGGAGTAAAGCTAGATCAATCAGTCAATTGTCTTGAATCCCAATCTTTAAATTGTCCTCAAGTGGCTTGCATATTATTCGGAATCTCCACTTTTTCACCTTTGCAGTTGATACTGTAAGGCTAAAGTGTACATAACTCCTATCAATTTGACCAAAATTGACTTCTCCCCACAGATTATATGGTGTGAAAAACCAAAGCAAGATTTGATCTGAATCCAATGTCAAGAAGTTTCTTCCTCCTTTGCAATCTCTCATTTCACCATTCACATGAGGTAAAAGCTCAAATATCGGATACTTTGCTTGATCATCATTACTAAAAATGGCACAAAAAGTGACCATCAGAAACTTATCATACAAGTCCTCTAAAGCCATGAATGATATGGATCTCTCTTCAATAGGGAGGATCCACTCTGGCATCTCTTCTCCAAGGAACCAATATCCATAATCGGAAGGCGTTTGCTATAAGGATAGACCATTAGAAAGTACTGAAGTTTGTTATCAGTAGTACTCAAATAAAAGAATTCATTTTGAGTTTAGTGATTAATCCTAGTGAATTCCACTTCAAACTATATCTCTCTAAATGAGTAGAGATTCATTGACCTTTGCTTGCATTAACATACAACTCTCATGTGATAGAAATCATTCCCGTAAAAGTATGTGGCCAGCTTTATTACATGCAAACACTTTATATTTGTTTGCTTTTCTTGAGCCTTTGCATTTACTACTATTGCAATATACAAGAAGATAACACATCCAGCATTCTTGAGCCATTGCATTTACTACTATTGCAATATACAAGAACATAACACATCTAGCATATACTCCGTGAGAGAGAGAGAGAGAGAGAGAGAGAGAGAGAGAGAGAGTCTAACCTGGTCGAGAGAGGGAAGGTTAGTCGTGGTCAATACTCTACGGACAAAAGCAAATGAAAATACATCTCCAATTTTTTTTGTAGAGATTTGCAATTATTAGCTGAAAGAATCTTCAAAAATGGTGGAAGCTCAGGTATTTCTTGTAATTCTTGGCAATATGAAATTGCATATACGGTCAAATGATCGCGTTCACAAATACATGTAGGAAGGCTAGCAACATTGCTCTCCGTCAGAAGTAATTCTTGCAAGAAGGGAAAACATGAAGGATTCTCAAGAAATTCTATTCCACATAAGTTACATCCTCCAAGAGATAAACAGAGTAAATTTGAAAGTCCGCTATTCATGTTCAGATGAGCTGAATCCTCATATTTTGGAAATCCTATTAAATTTGTACAATACGCAAGTTCCAAGAGTTCAATGTTTTGTAACTTGTAAATGCTAGACGGAAGAATTGCCAAGTTCTTGCAATTACTTAAATCCATTATCTTCAAAGAGACAAGATTTTCTATTGATACAGGAAGTTCTTTAATAGTGGTCCCTTGTAAACAAAGCTTTTTCAAGCCTTCAAGTTTACGTGGAATATTAGGGAAATTGTCAATTTTTCTGCACCCCCTTAAATTCAACAACTGCAACTTGTCGTGATATGCGATAGACTCATGGGCTTCTACCAAGTTTTTGCAATCACAAAGAATCAATTCCTCAAGATTTGGTGTATAAGAAAGGTCAGGCATATGAACCAATGATTCACAGTTACTGAAATTAAAGTACTTCAATTGTTGGAAGTCCTGCAAAAACAATGAAACCAACATTTCATTAAAAGGTACTATAATTTGTTTTTTTTAGAATTACATATTGTATTGAGGAATTAGCAAACAATTAGAAAATTTACTAGTAATTACAAATATGTATGTATATATTGTAAGAGATTGAAATTTAGAGATGATAAATCAAAAAGCTAATGGATATTGGTTAGATGCAAGCCATGTGGCAATCAAAAAAGTAAAGTGAAGTGCCATGCGGCAACCATGCGAATGTGGGTCATGTGACAAAATTAAGCCATGTGTCATGCCATGTTCCAATTAGAGAAGTAAAGTTAATGTCATGTGGCAAGCACTGGAGTGAACATTTTTTTTTTTTTAATTCTGATTTAGACTATATATAATAGATTAATGTCAATACTATATTCTATAACAATGAAAGTTTTCAAAAAATAAATAAAATTTAAATTTCTTTGAAGTTATGCAAAGAAAATGAAACCAACTTAGAAAAAAATTATGAAGAAAAAGAATTTACATATACAATTCAATATCTAGCTTTGACTTTTGATCAAGAAACTAGTGGTATGCCACCACTAGATCCCATTATTTGTAAACACATTACAACATTATTGGCAAAGCTTCTAATAAATATTTTATTGTGTTTGCTTGGAAATGCTTCTCCTTAAGAACTAACTTAAGTAATTAATAATGTCTAGTTTTACAGCACATTACAAAGCTAATTCTATTGATGTAGGACAAATCTTGTTGTTCAGGTATGTTACATTGGGTAAAGTTCCATCACTTGCAACTAACTAGCCCCTTAAGTTTACTTTCAGTAGGAGATATTGTCACTAGGATATCTAAGTTACCACATCCAAATCAAGCAGCATGGCCACTCAGCTCCCTACTACTTGGGTGTTTTCATTTTTATGTACAATATCAATGGATTTGTTCTCTATATTTTTGTTTCCTTTATATTTGCTCATTATACAAATTTTCTAGTAAAACAAAAAAGGTTATGCGTAAACAATTGACACAATTAGAATGGGGTTACGTAGCTTACACTAGCACATTTCCATTATTCACTAGGTAGATTTGATTTGATTTTGAAATATAACTATGTCGATTGTTAGAGACATTGGATTAAAAAAGTGTTTGAACTTCATCTCTATCATTATATAGTACATAAAGTTGCCTTTAAGGGATTTTAAATTTTTTTTTGGGTTAATACCCTGAAAAACCCCAAACTGGTACAACCGTGACAAATTTACTCCAAACTATTTTTTTGACTGTAAAAAACCCCAAACTGGTACACCTATGACAAATTTACCTCGACGATCATAAAAAACTCTAAATTTGTACAACAATGACAAATTTATCCCAAACTAATTTATTTGACTGTAAAAAACCCCAAACTGATAAATTTGTAACAAATATACGCTCCACTAAATTGGATTAATACCACAAAAAAATCAAAAAAATTGTAAACCGTAACAAATGGAGTGTAAAATCCCAAATTGGTATACCGGTCAACTGTCATGTGTCATTTAACTTAATAATTTGACAATAAAATTCAACGAAAACTAACAGAGGGTAAATTTGTCACAAGTGTACCAATTTTGGGTAAATTTATTAAAGGTGTAACAGTTTTGGGATTTTGGTGATAAAAAAAAAATAGTTTGAGATAAATTTGTCACGTGTGTACAAGTTTGGGGTTTTTCAGGGTATTAACCCATTTTTTTATTCTTTCTTTCAATTATACTCAATTACTTATTTTACAAATATTATACTCATGGACGGATATGTCAAATTGGTTATTCTATTTTATCTCACAAACTTTAAAATTATATCTTGAGTTTGAATTAGTATATCGAACCTAACCCGATTAGGGGATGTGGACCTTCATATTAGATGACGTGTAAAAGAAAAGTCCAAGTTGGTTTTTGACATGGTCTTGCACTCTTTAGATGACAATCTTGGAATATAATTTCTTTTTCTGTGTTGAAATTTATGAATCCAACACTCGAACAACCAACAAGGGTTTTTTCATATCTATCCAAGGAATAAGACCTAGAGTTGAACTCCTCGGATTGTCACCTGGTTGACTTTCCTTGAAAAGGCCGCACACGAGGATACAAAGAGGAATACTTTGAAGAAAGTCCTAGGTAGGTTTCAGAGATAGAACATAAAGTGTGGGTTTTATTTTCTGTCTTCCTTTAGTTGCAATTGCACAAAAGAGGAACAAGGGGGAAGCTCTTCTTTAGCCAAGCTCAAGTGCGAGGAACACATGGTGATATATATGTAGCATAGTTTTACATCCAAACTGATTTGTTTCTCTGTGTGCATCGTAGGTTTTGGTGTATCTAGGATTGGAAAGCACTCGAGCGATTGTAACTCTGAAATTCTCCAATTAGTGGATGTTTTTGTGTTGACTCTCTCCATGGATTAGGTACCATTATTGAGACCGAACCACATATATATATATATATATGTATATATATGTATGTATATATATATATATATGTGTATATATATATGTATATATATGTATGTATATATATATATATGTGTATATATATATGTATGTATATGTATGTGTGTATATATATATGTATGTATATATATATATATATCTCTCTCTCTCTCTTAGTTCTCTTTTGGATTTAATTTGAGATTTTTGCTTGTTTGATTGTTGTCTAGAAATTATGCTGTTGCAATTATGTGTAAAGTGAAAGTAGAAATTTTGAGAAGTTTAATGGGAGGAACAATTTTGGGTTGTGGAGCTTTACGATGCATGCACTATTAACAACTCAAGATTTGGCTAGGGTGTTGAATGGCATAATTAAGTTGGCAAAAACGATGCATATACCAATAAAGATGAGTTAATTGAGAGAGGGATGAGTATAATCCTATTGAATTTATCAAATGAGGTATTAAGAATGGTGGCCAAAGAGAAGGATGCTCCAACATTGTGGGCAAAACTTCAATCATGATGTGTAAAGAAGGGTTTGAATATCACTTATGCATGTTGAAGATGATGTTTGAAGTTCGTTATACTAAAGATACATCGGTCAAATCTCATTTAGATGTGTTTGACAAATTCATGATGGGCTTGAAAAATGTTGAAGAGACCCTAGATGATGAAAAATAAGGCATGATATTGTTGCCTTCTCTACCAAAGTCATGGCTATACTTTACTAATTCACTATTATAGGGCACACTGCAATTACCTCATAAGAGGTATAATTTGCCTTGTTCTCTAAAGAGAGGTAAAGAAAGTTGCAAGATGAGGATTTAGCACAAGAGGAGGCGTGAGGACTTATGATTCAAGGTAGAGATCAACATTGGAGTCTAGAAGAAGAGGTAAAAATAGATGGAAGTCTCACCATGGAAAGTCTAAGGGTTGCGTGATGTGCTTTGAATATCTCGAGGAGGGGCACATGAGGAGAGATTATCCTAAGCTGAGAAATGAAGTTAGTAGGCAAAATACCATAAGTAATGTAATGTGGTGAACGTTGCCAAAGAAAGCACCAATGATGCAAAGGCTATCTTGATTATGACTCGTCAAGAGATGCATAGTGCTAGAATTTGGTACATTCTTATCATTTGATTTCTTATAGGAACTGGTTTACTACTTACTAGATTACACATGGAGATAAAGTTCATTGGGGAATAATGCAACCTCAAAAGATTGTCTAAATAGGGACAATCCAAATTTGGATGCATGATGGAGTATTTCATATACTAAAAGACATGAGTCATGAAACAGAGCTCAAGAATAATTGCATTTCTTGAAACACTCGATAACATTAGGTGTAAGTACATTGTTGAAGGAGGAATGATAAAAATCTCTTGAAGTGCTGTGACATGATAAGGTGAATTCTCTGTATCATTTACTAGGAGAGACCATGACGAAAGCTCCTACAGTTTCACTAGGTGAGTCAAACTCAAACTTGACTAAGTTCAGGCATGTGCCATTGGGGCATAAGAATGAGACAAGTATGAAAGTACTGAGTGAGAGTGGGTTTGTGACATCCTGAATTTCCAGTTATGTTTTCAATTGAACAAATAGGGCTTTAATCGACGCGCCTATAGTTCTATTCTCTGAGTTGATCACTCACAAGATAACTAGTCTATCTGGTGAAGCCGTTAAGAGATTTTAATGCAATAGATTTGAGAATTCGACCAGGAATCGACTACTCAACTATGCTAGTTTGCAAGGGTTATTACGACACAATTAAGAATCAATTAGAGACCGGAGATAGGTCGACTCGACTAAGCCATGTGATTAAGTGTGGGTGATTCCACCTAATTGCAAAATTCTTGTCGATTGACAATAGACAGATTTTTCTGTCGTTTTGGTATCCTGTGTCCATATTTGAAGTCTCGAGATTTTCATGACAACCAAGAGTCACCAATGTGTCGAAGATATACAATGTGACTCGAAAATAATCGACCACGGGTCAATTGCACCAAAAATTCCTAAAAGCTACCTAATAGGCTAGGTCACGCTAAAATCGCACCAGATTGAAATTAACTACGAATTTAAATCCAATTAAGTTTTGTCATGTCATGATTCATTTTAGGACCGTCGACTCATCCTCTGAAGATTTTTCTGCAAACCGAGATTTTTGGCAGAAATTCAAAATTTTTGAATGGAAAAATAAGAGGATCGTTGTTGATCCTGTTTTTAGGATTCAAGTGAGTTCAATTGGTGAGGGAAAATATTAATTTGATCAAGGACATCTTGGTTGAATTTATGGGGGCCAAATTGAATCAATTTAAGGAGAAATTGAAGTGGAATTTGGGAAAAATGGTACCAAATTCGTAGGCCAATGGTCTATGAACATTTTGGACCACTTCGGATTACTTCTAAGGGGAATTTTGTGCACCAATTGGCTGAGGATAGGGCTAAACAAGTGGGGGCCAAGCCATGATCAATCTAAGTTTAGGACAAGAAGGACCCTCCAAGTTGCAGCTGTCCCCTTCTTCTTTAGCAAGCCTGTTTTCTCCATTTTCAGTGTATTTTGAAGCTCCAAAAACCAGAGAAAACCAAGCAGCCTTCCCCCTACCGTCGCAAGCCGCCCGTCGAGCTGCCAAGTCCTCCGCGTCGTCGTTGCGCGCTATCTGCTCGTCCGCCCGATCCTGTTCGTCCCGTGACCTCAGTCGTGCCCTCGAGCCTCCCTAGTTGCCGTAGGAGCTTAGCCAAAGCCCGTCGACGTCGTCTAGCAGCCACCGTCGCCCCTACTCGCCCGCGCAACCCGTTTGCCCATCCCTTGCCGTTTCTAGCCTCGTTCCAGCTTGCTCGATCCTTAGACAAAACCGAGAAGCCTAGCCGAGTGAGCCTTCATGGGCCATTTCGAGCCTCTTTCGGGCCTTGCTTGGCTTCGTTGCCAAGAGGATTGTCGCCCGTCTCCGTGTTGCCATCGCCATGGACTCATCGGATCGCTAAACCGGTGAGTTTACTCACTAAACTTTGCTTAGGGAGTTAATGATGCTTAAGAGGTATTTATATTAAATTAATTAAGGTTTAGGTGGTTAGTTAGAACATTTTAGCAATTCAAGGACTAGATAAATCGTGCTAATTATCTAGATTAGTTTGGAAATTTTTCGGGCCCATTTTGGTGTTTAATTAAGAATTTCCGGTCTAAGTTTCTATTTTTGTTAATTAATTGCATTTATTTAATTATTTTTATATTTATTTAGTTATTTATTATTTTTTGGAAATTATACTGGGATAGCCGGTGAACGGAATTTGGTACTGATTGCAATGGTGTGCTTGGTTTATTTAATTGAATGTTATTTTGTGCAAATTGAGTGATTGTAATTTTGGGTATTTATCTCAAAATTATGTAATTTCAAATACCGGGTGTCGGTTTATAACGCCAAAAATGTCTTTATGGACTATATTAAATAGTAGGATTTTTTAAAAGAAATATATTGCATTTTTGGTTCAGGTCGATCGTGTACCTACACGATTATTTTTATTGGGTATTTCTAACACGGTGAAAATAGGCAAAGTTCGTTATTTTAATTGGGGAATTGGTGTGCAAAGCACAAGGTCTTTGGTTGGGATTGATTTATCGTGTAATCAGCTTTGGTGAGCAATAATAATATATATAAGCTTTGGCGAGCAATAATAGTAAATCTTAGCTTGGGTGAGTAGTGATCAATTTGAGTCGATTGATTGAATGGATTGATAGATTGATTGGTTGAGATTATGAACTGTGTTGACGTGCAAAAGGGAACTGAGGCAAGGTAAGTCTTTTGACTTGTGGGTATAGCTGCCTCTAGGCGTATTTCCTTCCTAGTCGGAGTTTAGGGGGTGAACTTGTTGAGACGTTGTCTCACCCCGTCGTGGGCTCAACCTTTTCAGGTCCTTAAATGGCGGTTCCTCCAGAACATTTTGGTCGTCCGATGAGGGTCACTGAGCGGGTTTTTAATTACCCCAATCCTGAAAGTCACTGGGTCTATGAACTTGTGGTGACGATTGTCTGGGTTGAAGAGGACCTACCCCATAGGGTACCTCATCGATTCAGAGCGTGGTTTCGCTATGGACCCAATGGATTCAGGGTGGGTCTCCTCCAGGGTTTTGAAATCCTCGCTATGGTAGTAGATGCCACTCTAGGTGAGACTACAGCCAACCCTCCTGATGGTGTGGTGGAGGACCCGACGCCCCCGGAGCCTATGGAGACCGAAGGATCAGCGAATGGGTCCGGTTAGTTGGTCATAGGACAACTTTGTTTTGAGGACCGATCTTTTGTAGACTTTTGTCTATAGACTAGTATTGTATCTAATCTAGTTAGCTATGTATAAATGTGTGTTGTGGTTGTGAAATTGTGGTCCTACTTTTCTATCACATCTTTGTGCTGTCTGGGGATTTATTTATACGCTTCCGCATGTGCATTAAAATGAATGGGTCCATGACGTGTCCTGGGACATCGCAATTTAACCGACCACCGAGGGATGGGCACACGCTCGAGGATCAGGGCATGAAAAGGTTGCTCAAGGATCAGAAGATAGGGAAGCTAGACTTGTGTGAGCAATGCATCTTTAGGAAACAAAGCCAAGTTAAATTCACTACAACTACGCATTCAACCAAGCAACCGATTGGTTTCATTCATTTAGAAGTCTACAACACATCTTTAGTTTCTTTGAAATGAGGTGCTTGATATATATTGATATTCATTGACGAATTTTTGAAAAAGGTATGGATATGCTTCCTAAAGCACAAATCTGAGGTGTTCAATCAAGTCAAGAATTTTAAGACACTTATTGACAAGCATTTAGTGACCAAATTAAGTGCCTTAGAATCCATAATGACATGGAGTTCTATAGTAAATATTTTACCAATTTCTACAAAGGAGAAGGGTTATGGGACACAACATAGTGTCAGGTTTCTTCGAAAGGAGGTGTTTGATATATATATTCATTGACAAATTTTTGAAAAATGTATGGATATGCTTCCTAAAGCACAAATTTGAGGTGTTCAATCAGGTTAAGAAGTGTAAGGCACTTTGAGAAGCATTCAATGACCAAATTAGGTGCCTTAGGATCAATAACGACATGGAGTTCTGTAGTAAAGATTTACCAATTTTTGCAAAGGAAAAGGGGTTGTAGGACACAACATAGTGCCCTCGACACCACAACAGAATGGTGTCGTAGAATAAAAGAATAAGACTTTGATTGAGCGAGCTTAGTGCATTCTTTTGCATGCAAGACTAAGCAAGGAATTTTAGGCTAAAGTTGTGAACATATGCTATTACTTGATTAATCGATCTCCATCATCTGTTATTAAGTGGAAGGCTCATGAAGAAGTGTGGTCGTGGGAATCCTGTTGACTACTCTAGACTATAGTTATACGAATGTCTTGCAACTCAAGCAAATGATGGTAAGCTTGAACCGAGGTCGAAGAAATGCATAATTATGGGTTATGCACATGGGTTGAAAGGTTACCCGCTATGGTGCAATGGTGCTGACTCACCTGGTTTTCTAGTTGGCAAAGACGTGACATCAAACATGATTGTTATACTTCAACAGTGAAGTCCTAAGACACAACCAGTAGAAAAACGAATCATGGTGTCAATTGTCGAATGGATCTTTAGGTGAAGACTCCAAACAAATCACAGGTAATAGAGGTTGAGATTACAATTCCTAAAGTTGATGATACTGGAAAACTAGTAAATTTGCAACAAAATATAGCCACGAGCAGACAGAGAAGACAAATTAAACTACTAGTATTTGTGGTCATGCAAATATTGCTCATGCATTGACTATTGGTGATGAGATGGAGATAGTTGCATATTCATTTTTATTTTGAGGTGATGGCTAGTGCTAAGTCGATGTAGTGGCTAGAGGGTATGAATAAAGAGATGGACTCACTCCATTGGAAACAGACATAGGATTTGGTCAAAGTACCTAAAAGCTAGAAGATGATGCAAATGGGTTTAAAAACAAAAGGAGGGTATTCCCATTGTTAGGTAGTGAGGTATAAGGTGAGACTTTATGTGAAGTAATATACTCAATGGAATGACATTTATCACAGTAAGGCATTCTCATATGGTAAGACATTTTTCTTTTTAAGTATTACTTGCCTTAGTTGCTGCACAAGATCTCGAGCTAGTGTAGCTAAACATGATAGCAGTGTTTCTTCATGGTGCATGGGAGGAATGGACTTACGTAAGGCAACCGGAGGGATATGCTATTTCAATGAGGAAGATCATGTTTGCTTATTAAAGCAATTTTTGCATGGGTCGAGACAGTCTCCTAGGTAATTTTATAAACATTTTGATGCTTCGATGACTAGTTAGACTATTTAAAAATTCAATTGGATAGTTGTGCTAACTTTAAGAAATGATGTGTATTTGATTGATTTGTTATCATATATTGATAACATGCTGATCATAGCTAATAATATGTTTGATATTCATGTGGTGAAGTGCCAATTGAGTATTGAGTTTGAGATGAAAAACTTTAGGTAATGCAAAGAAGATACTAGGTATGAATATATTACATGATAGGGCTGTAGCAGTTTCAGGTCTATATCAAAAGAAATATATTGAGAAGATTATGACATGCAGTCAACGAAATCTACGAGTGTACCTTTAGCCAAGAACTTTTAACTCATTGTAGATTGAGAAGGAGGAACATATGTTTCTTGTTTTTTTATTCTAGTGTAGTGGGGTAGTATTATGTATGCACGAGGCTTGACATTTCATAAGTTGTGAGTATTGTGAATCGTTACATAAAACATCCTAGTAATAAACAATCAGAAGCTATGAAATAAATCCTCATATACTTAAAGGGGACAATAAATATTGGTATGGTGAAGAATGGCAATGGTAAAGCGACCACAAGTTATGTAAATTCAAATCATGCTAGTGACTTAAATGAGTGTAGGTCCTGCTTAGACTAGCAGGTAGTGCAATAAGTTGGAAGGCATTCTTATAGGACAACATTGCCTTGTCTTTGATTGAGGCAAAGTACATGACACCGAATTTTATAGTGAATGAGACTACATGACTAAGGGGTATGCTCTTGAACTTAGGGTTGGAGCAGCAAAACATTGCAATACATTGTGACAACTGAAGTACAAAATATTTGGCCTATAATCCAATTTATCACGAGGAAGCATTTCGAAATCAAGTACCATTTAATTCAAGATGTTGTGGCAAAAGGCAAGGTTGTTATGAAGAAGATTGCAACAACGAAGAACCCTTTTGACATGATGGCGAAGCTTGAGCTCAAATAGCCTTTGTAGTGAATAAGCACTCATTAGAGCTTTGGGAGAGCTACTATGGTGGATAATGGCCACAAACATCAAGCCAAGGTAGAGAGTTATTAAATTATGTCTCATGTTTGAACCTATATACTGAAGCTGACCCCATTAGAGGATGTAGATCGACTCAGATTGGAAGAGGTGTAAAAAGAAAGTCCTAGTTGGCCTTTGATTTGGTGTTTCCTTCTTTGGATGATAATCTTGGATTATAATTTTTTTGGATATATGAATCCAAGATTCAGTCAATTGACAGTGATTTTTGTTGCGAAAACATCCTTACGGTATTTTGAAGATTCCAAAACTATCATTGGTCTACTATCCTTATGATAAGTGCAGATATTTGTTTTAATAAGGCAGCAATGATTTTTTTTTTAAAAAAAACAGTGATAGTAGTGTTGGTCTTTGTGAGTTCAGTGAAGATTGATTGCAAGGATGAGGATCATGGTCGGAAAACAAGTCAAATATGATGATGTGTTCATGAGGACTTTGAGATATGATGGTTGATGTGTCATCAATGTAAAGTCTTTGGAAGATGAAATACTGAGGAGGATCATTGAATAATTGATTGCAAGTCATTCCACATAGTTTGACCATGGGCAACATCGACAAACTGGTGATAAGTGCTCGTGGTATGATAAGGTGATATGAAGTAATGTATTGTGTTGTCAAGTCTTGAAAGGCGTTGCTCAACAAGTGCGTTTTTTTATAATTGTTATATGAGTAGAATATAGCCGTTAATAGTTTAAGCCGGAGAACAGGAAATGAGTTAGAGCACCATTAATTGTTTTGATCAAATAGTTAGAGGTCCAATTAATGTAACAACTCCTATAGACTCCATTTTGGGAAACCTTGGTATCATCTAGAGGAAAGGATTGTATGGGCAATCCAGACCTTAATGACAACTCCAACCAAGTCCCAACAGCTCTTACGTCTTCAAAAGCCTCTACAAGGGATGTATTGAAGATGTCTAATAAATAGGATCAAAGTAGCTAAAAAGGGTTGGATGTAGAATTGAGAAAGCTTGTTTTAGTACATCATCTTTTTGTTCTGGTCAAATTGTGCTACTATCCATCTATAATACTCTCTGCTTGCTACTTTGTATTCAGTGATGAGAGGACGTGTACAAGAATGATGGCATTATTTTCGTTCTAATAATGTGATGCATCTGATAATAGAGTAATTCATGTTGACTGTAATTTCTCTTAAAGATTACTAGTGAATTGCAGCCAATGTTGAGGTTGTTACCCGGAAAAGCGAATGTAGGCTTTGGGATAAAGTCAAATCACTATTTATTGTTGTGTGCTATTTTCTATGCGCTCATTATTGCCTGTAATTGTTTCACAGCAACACTAGCTTGGTTGATCCTTCCAAATCTGTTTTTGCTACTATCAAAGTACATCATGTTATCTTCCGCAAGATAAATTGTTTTAAGTTTTCAATTAATCTAGTTGGCCCTCTATAAATTTTTTTTGTTAGCCCTAATGATTTCTTCATATTTATCCAAGGTTTGACTGAGGCCAATAGTTGAACTCCTTTAAATGTTGTTAAGGTGTAACTTTCATTTATTTTGTCTCCCTTCATCCGCAATTATAAAAAAAAGAAGAAGAAGAAGTGGGAAACTCTTCTTTAGCCATGCATAGGAGTGGGTTATGTGTATTAGCAATTGTAACCCTGTAATTCTCTGATTGATTATTAGATTATTTGTTGTTAGATATCCTGGTGGAGTGGGTATTGATACTAGACTAAACCAAGTAAAATCTCTTATGATCTTTATTGTTCCTAATTTATTTCATTGATGATTTCACATTCATTTAGTTTCAAGGTGATAACTTCTGCATCATTTTACAATTTATTTCAATGCTAAAATTTCAATTTTCTTATGATGCAAGGATTTTAATAGAAAACCCAAATCTCTAAATATCTCTCCCTTTCCATGTATCACTCTCTTATGACTTAATGACCTTCATAAAAAAAAATCAAATATTGAAATATCTTTCTTTCCCACAAACATTTATAAATTTTCCTAGTGTTGTGTATTTATTCTGTTTACGCTTAATTTTTCAAATGCCAAATTTGTTGCATGAAAGAATATTTCTAAAGCAAGTAGTATCATTTTGATAGAAAAGAGAGATAAGTGATTTCTATAATGCAAGAGCACCACTTTATTTTGTGTACTAGAACATATAATAGACATGTACATGTACTAATGAAGTATATAATACAAAGGTCGATGTAGGTAATTGCTCACCTTAAATTGTTTTGGCACTCCTGTAATACTGCATTTACTCATATAAATTCCAACTAATTTCTTTGGACCAGAGGAAAATTGAGGAAACCAAGAAGCATAGCCAGCCCATTGAAACCATCTTAGCTCATTAGGAAGACATATAGGACCTTGGAAAGAATTATGTAGATTGTGCATGATGAGCAATCTCAACCTGCTCGCTTTTGTAAAAGCATTAGGCTCGACATATATCTCTTTCTACTTTAGTGGCTCCAACACTATGGCTTTTACTACACAATCTCCCTGTATACACGAGACTATTTAAGTAATGCATATTTAGTAATTGGAGTCAAAGACAAGGAGCACAATTTTAACTATATTTGCAATTATTACCATGTCGCGGGACTGAACATCGAGAACATCATCATATAGCCAAAGCCTGCTGCGTCTCCAGGGATCATCACGACATTCTTGGTTCACAATATCCATACCCATCAATTGAATCAAGTCATGCATTTCTACGATTCCATGCTCCATACTTATCAAGGACCTCTCAAGGAGAATTTCTAATCCTATAGTTACCTCGAAATCGCAACTATCAATAACTTTCTTAATGTACTCACTATCCTGCCCCTTAAAGAAGCAAGCAATGTGGAGAAAAATCTCTTTCTCATTATCCTCTAGTCCATCATAACTTATTTTGAGCACATTATTAATGGTTTTGTGAGGAATCTTAGAAAACTTCTTTAGTGTACTTTTCCAGTCATGTTCCCTTCTACCACATAAGAAGGAACCTAGTACCTCAATTGCTAGAGGAAGGCCTTCAGCATAATTCAAAACACTATCCACTATATCTGTCCTGATTTTTAGTTTTTGATGTGTCTGAAAAGCATGCTTACTAAGCAGCTCGCGAGCTTCACTATCCCCTAATGCTTTAACTTCATACACATGATCTTGATCTATCCCGTGACAAGTTAGCAAATGTTTATCTCTTGTAGTAATGATGATCCTACTTCCATTACCAAACCACTTGCCTTCTCCTGCTAAAGCATTTAATTGACGCAAGTCATCAACATCATCAAGGATAAGGAGAACTTTTTTGCAACAAAGTCTATCTCGTACTAGATTAGTACCTGCATCGACATTGGACACTACTAATCTTTGTTTCAATAATAATATCTCCAATAGTAATATTTCTTGCAAAGCAACTAAATCCCCGCAACCTTTTGAAGTTTCTCTAACATTTGCCAAAAAAGCTGAACCTCCAAGTTGTTTGAAAATATCATTATAAATGGCTTTAGCTAAACTTGTCTTTCCTACACCTCCCTTTCCCCATAATCCCATCATAAGAACACCATCATCAGACTCAACGTTTAACATGGATTTTAGCTTAACCACTCGAGAATTAATCCCAACCGGATGCTTAGCAACATGCAAAGGAGTTCGGTCTAGAAGAGTGGAGATCTCCTTCACAATTCTTTCTATAAGCTCTGACTCATCTCTGATAAAGACAGAAAAAAGAAGTTGTAGGATCATTTTTAGCAATTTGAATAAGCAAATAACGAGCAACTACAAACCAACAATGATAAAGCAGTGCATCACATTCTTTGATGATCACAACCGAAACCAACATGTATTCCCACCAAATTGAATTAGAACTCCAAGAGCTCCACACCAATGGAAACAAGTCAAGGATTCAAAATTTAGTCATCCAAAGAATTCATGTTCTTCTACTTTATACATGACGATGTACTTATTTTTCTTTTTGATGGATATATGTGATTTATATGTACGCTTACTCAAAAAGAGCTATTTATAACTTTTAACGGTGATTGAGCTTTCGATTTAAAAACTCTTAAATTCCTTGAAGCACGATGTCATTGCCAACCATGGCTTGTATACACTAATAATCTTGAATCAGGTGTTGCAAACTTTCTTATTCCTTGCAAAGAAATGGAATAAGTGCATTAAAACTAAACATTTGGTCCATTGGTTGATCAAGTTTTAACATTTGATTTTATTCAAATGAGTCCGTGAACGTTTCAGCCGATGATGTCCTAGTATCAATTTTTGATAATTGGAAAAAGCATCTTGTCAATTTTATGATTATTGTAAGGGTGTCAAAGGTTCAATTCGGTTTGATTTGGTTTTCTGGAAATCAAATCGAGAAAAATTGAACCGAACTGAATCGTTAGGATAAATGGTTGAATGAACCAAACGTGACCCAAACTGAATACGAACTGAATCAAAACCCCAGTTTGGATCAACTAGGATTTTCCGTTTTTGATTTTTTTTTTTTTTTTTGCTTTGTGTTTTGTACTGGCATTCCCAGGGCCCTAGAGAGAGAGAGAGGCTCCATCACTTTACTCGTTCTCTCCCTCCATGATCAATCACCGTTTGCTTCTCTCTCTCTCTCTCTCTCAAGCAACTTTTTAACAGCACATCAAACAATTAAAGATAGCCCAAATCATTGAATTCCAAATCCCCTCTCTCTCTCTCTCTCTCTCTCTCTCTCTCTCTCTCTCCAGTTCGCTCCCTCCTCACTTCCCTTCTTCGCTCCCATATGAGCCATGGATCATTGTGACGGATCCCACTGCACTTGTCACTGCAAAAGACGAGACAACCCCTCTTCCTCCACTCTCCATGTTAGCAATTTTCGACTTAAATTAGCTAGATGGATTGAATTGGTATCAATGTAAAAATGATTATGACTAAATTGATCCAATTAAAAGGTTTATAACTGAATTTATGCAAATGCAATAGGTTTATGACTATTTTGGTACTTTTTCCAAAACTATTGTAAGAGTTGGTAAATTTAAGCAGTCGATAAAAAAGACAAATAAATTTTGGTAAAAGACAGAAAAGGTGGTAATTTACGAACTACCAAAAAGCTAGTAATTTCACAAAACTATTGTTAAATTATCAGTAGTTTATTCAAAATTTATATGATCGGTAATTTTTTAACTATTAGATATTTGATGTATATCAACTCTATAAAAAATTTATCAAAACAAATGAGATATTCATTTTTTGGGAATGGAACTAGAATTGTCCAAGCCAAAGAAATGAAATGATTCGATGCGACTGATTCCATAGAAATGATATCACTTGGTAATTGAGCAAGAACTTGAGAATTTTCGGGAATCATAAAGGAAGCATCTACATGTTTACTAACAATTGTGTTTGTAGATTTATTTATTTTTTCTTTTTTAAACAGCCTTTATACTTACTTGTAAAGATTAGCTTCTAGCACAAAAGATGGACTCAACTCTACTTACCCGTCATTAAAATGCCACCCGGACAAGCTACCGGCATCGAAAAGAGCTTTCTTCCATCGTTCCACTTTTTCCGAATCCTTCCCAAACTTGGACTCATGCTTTGCTAGAGCTTTCCCATAACTCTTGCTGCCCCGTCTCACTTCTCTTGGGTCCACTTTATAAAACACCGGTAGAACGGTGAGGTCCTTTTGCTCCTTGCACTCCATAATCTTCATCAACTCTTCTAGGCACCATCCTGAAGAAGCATAGTCCTTAGAGAAAATAATGATTGCGACGAATGACTCTTCGATGGCCTTTATGAGCGCTAGCAATGTTTGGTCTCCCTTCCTTAGTTCCTCGCTATCAATGAAAGTGTATATTCCATTATGATGTAAAGCTTTGTACAGATGAGCAAGGAAGGTGTTACGTAGGTCTGTGCCTCTGAAACTCAAGAAAACCTCATAATTACTTTTGGGCTTTGATGAAGAAGCCATTGGATGATTGATTAACAATCGGAAATGGCTTTCATCTGTTTAGTCTTCACTTTTCTTTCTCTTATATGGAAAATGAAGCATAAGCGAAACATGACCATGAGGTTCCTTGATATGAGTGGTTGACATTGACATTTGCTATTATGCATTGATTTAAAAACAGCACATGGAATATT
Source organism: Eucalyptus globulus (assembly GCA_014182545.1). Lineage (NCBI taxonomy): Eukaryota > Viridiplantae > Streptophyta > Magnoliopsida > Myrtales > Myrtaceae > Eucalyptus > Eucalyptus globulus. The sequence continues at coordinate 32,931,046 of CM024721.1, read as the reverse complement.
CATGTTATTTGATAATATCCACCGGTATGATATTGCAAAATGCATATTTTCGATACATATTTATAAGACTGCATTATTCTTTACTTGATGTCATAAAAAATAATGATGATTGTCACTTGCTGAGCCATGATATTTTTCTCCCATTATATTGCCATTCTATGTCACGGGAACAGAGAATAGTAATTGGGGGCACGTGGAGAGTACTTGTGAATGACATTTACCAAATGAACTTTAGTGAAGTGAGAGTACTTGTGAATTCCACTTTAAAAATGGTTGGACAAGATGTTTTAGGCGTGGCACCTAACAATCTCTACTTGCGCATGCATTTCCCCACTGAAATAATTCTATCGCTTCAATATGGCTTAGGAATTTGGTTTATTTTATGTTCTCATTAAGAGTGCCAGTTGATTTACAATTTAGAGATATATGCCACAACCAAAAGTTCAACATTGAGACAGTTATTTGGGTCTAATAGGTAAGAAATTAGTAAATGAACAATATATATATATATATATATATATATATATATATATTAAACTAAATCTGAATAGTAAAAGTTGAAGAGATTCATATGGAGTCTACTAATTTTAACGTTTAAATTCAATTTAGTTTATGCACTATGTTCACTTCATAATTTTTCTAGATAGATAATCGTATCACTACTTCCTAATGCCTAAGATAAATCATTTCAAGAATTTGACAGTAATAATAAAACTTTGTCGACTCTCAATATGCTAAATCTCATGCATTGAGAGCACGGATCTGGCATGAGTCCCACCTTCTGTATTGTGCATGAGCCAATCATCCTTGGTAAACTAGATTCATTAACAATTTTTTTAAATTAGGGGGATGATCATAGTGGTGCAAGCAGATTGGATGTTTAGCCTTGTTCCTAATCCCTCGATCGTACTAGATGATCTTCTGGGCTAAGAATCAATTGTGATTCCCATGATCTCATTTCATAGGTGGAAGAGGAATTAGTTCAGCTGGGTACCGCAAAAATTGAAGTTAATTCATGGAAGATCATAAATTCTCATTAGAAATTCTCAATCTCGAGTTTCTTCTCAACACATTCAAGTCATGTTCAAATGTTTTGAGTGTTCGTATCTTTCTTTCAAAGAGATTGCGTAGGTGACGGAGAACACTAATGTTAGAAAAATGTAGGCTCGGTCGGTCCCGCTGCACACTGAGGAATTATTTTTCTTCACCATCAGACACGCATCTTCTTTTCTCTTAAGCACCGAAAGAACGGCAACGACTTTAAGTCAAGCCTATGAAAATTTCCTTCCAGCTTTTTCAACGGTGACGACTTTAAGCCTATGAAATTTTCCTAAAGTGGAGGAAAAAAAGCTTTCGGCATTTTCTTGTTAGTGAAAGGACGTTTCGAGAAAGTGATGAAAAGTGTGAAGACCATAAGATGAGTTTCTAGGTTTGTTACAAAGCCTTTGCCAAAGGTTTTATGCGAGAATAATTTTTTTTTTTTTTCTAATTTGCCTTCACTAGATTGTCGTGATTCTTTTGAGTAATAATTTAGAATACAAATGCATTCAAATTTTAAAAAATTATAGTACTTACTATTTGTGCAATTCAATGTTTATTTGGGCCCACGCTATTGTCACGGCGACAATAGTTACTAATACGATAGTTATTTTTAGTGTAATGACCAAACATAAAGCCAGTTGAAAACAGATAAAAATATCTTAAAGAAAAATGTAGTCGGTCCCAATTTCAAAGGTAAGTTTGAAGAAGAGCAAAGTGGCGACAAAAAAAATTAAATAAATAAAGTGACGGCTTAAACTTTAAGTGGGAGAAGTACACTATCAGTGCCATAAGTTGTGTACGGCGCTCGCTTTGGTGCCATGATCTCATTTCATAGGTGGAAGAGGAATTTGTTCAGCTGGGTACCGCAAAAATTGAAGTTAATTCGTGGAAGATCATAAATTCTCATTAGAAATTCTCAATCTCGAGTTTCTTCTCAACACATTCAAGTCATGTTCAAATGTTTTGAGTGTTTGTATTTTTCTTTCAAATAGATTGCGTCGGTGACGGAGAACACTAATGTTAGAAAAATGTAGGCTCGGTCGGTCCCGCTGCACACTGAGGAATTATTTTTCTTCACCATCAGACACGCATCTTCTTTTCTCTTTCGCACCGAAAGAACGGCAACGACTTTAAGTCAAGCCTAGGAAAATTTCCTTCCAGCTTTTTCAACGGTGACGACTTTAAGCCTATGAAATTTTCCTAAAGTGGAGGGAAAAAAGCTTCCAGCATTTTCTTGTTAGTGAAAGGACGTTTCGAGAAAGTGATGAAAAATGTGAACAACCATAAGATGAGTTTCTAGGTTTGTTACAAAGCCTTTGTCAAAGGCCTTATGCGAGAATATTTTTTTTTTTCTAATTTGCCTTCACTAGATTGTCGTGATTCTTTTGAGTAATAATTTAGAATACAAATGCATTCAACTTTTAAAAAATTATAGTACTTACTATTTGTGCAATTCAATGTTTATTTGGGCCCATGCTATTGTCACGGCGACAATAGTTACTAATACGATAGTTATTTTTAGTGTAATGACCAAACATAAAGCCATTTGAAAACAGATAAAAATATCTTAAAGAAAAATGTAGTCGGTCCCAATTTCAAAGGTAAGTTTGAAGAAGAGCAAAGTGGCAACAAAAACAAATAAATAAATAAAGTGACGGTTTAAACTTTAAGCGGAAGAAGTACTGTCAGTGCCATAAGTTGTGTACGGCACTCACTTTGGTGCCAAAAGTTTCAATCGGATCACTTAAGTGCCAAATCGGAGGAAAAACGATCACTTTGGTGCCACCAGCGAGAGATTCCGGCCAAAATGATTACGTGGCTTTTATATTTAAAAAAAAAAAATTTGACATGGCTTGAGAAACGACGTCGTTTTCCGTCCCCCTTAAGAAAACGATGTCGTTTTGCCATCCTAAGTGGATGGCCTCACAAAACGACGCCGCACAACCCATTTTGGGATTTTATTTTTATTTTTATTTGTTGATTGAAATTAGGGTTTCGATCCTCGTCGGCCGCCGACCTAGCTCGCTCGGCCGCCATCACTCGGCCGTCGACCTAGCTCGCTTGGCCACTGTCGCTCGGCGACGTGAGGTTCGCACTTGAACGAGATCACGGGCTTCGCCTTGGCCGCCGAGTGGCCAAGTTGGGGTTGGGGTCAGGGTTGAGGTCGGGGTCGGAGCCACGGCTGTCGAGTGTGGGGGTCCTCAAGGACGGCAACTGGCCTATCACCGGTGATGTCGCTGTGGTTAAGGTTGACGCCAGCAATGGTGCGGACGCCGGGGTCGTCGGGGGCGGGGGAGCAGAAGACGTTGGAGTAGTCGCAGATGTTGGGGACAACCTAGTTGGCGGTGAAGTTGTTGGGGTCGGAGAGCATGGCCTGCTTTAGGGCCTAGAGGGCGACGTAGGCATTGCAGAGGCACAAGTTCTCGAAGGAGGTGGAGGGGTCGACGGTGACTTGCTCGCGGCAGTCGCCGAACTCGTCGAGGTAGTGGAGGAGGTGGCAATTCTTGGCGGCGCCATGGGCAGCGGCAGAGAGGACGGCAAGGGAGGAGAAGAGGACAAAGAGGACAAAGAGGGTGGCGGTGGTCAAGATTATCCAGCAGATTTAGGGGTTTAGGGTTTTGAATTGGGGGAGAGACACCAAAGGACGTCTTTTTGTGGTTTACATGCTGATCGTACTCTCCGGCGAGCCACATCAGCATAAAAAATTAATAAAAAAGTACCATGTTGGATTTCCGATCAATTTGATCGATGTTGGCACTAAAATGATCGTTTTTCAAACTTTTTGGCACTTAAGTGATCCGACAGAAACTCTTGGCACCAAGGTGAGCGCCGTACACAACTTATGGCATTGATAGTGTACTTCTCCCACTTTAAGCAGATTGCAATGTGTCAACCCTAAATTTGGGTCAGAGGTAACTTAATTTCTTTTAGATGATGTAAAGAGTTTTGACTAAGTACACACTTTGAGCGGGGCCACCTTCTGTATCGTGCATGAGCCAATCATCCTTGGTAAACCAGATTCATTAACAATTTTTTTAAATTAGGGGGATGATCATAGTGGTGCAAGAAGATTGGATGTTTAGCCTTGTTTCTAATCCCTCGATCGTAATAGATGATCTTTTGGGCTAAGAATCAATTGTGATTCCCATGATCTCATTTCATAGGTGGAAGAGGAATTTGTTCAGCTGGGTACCGCAAAAATTGAAGTTAATTCGTGGAAGATCATAAATTCTCATTAGAAATTCTCAATCTCGAGTTTCTTGTCAACAAATTCAAGTAATGTTCAAATGTTTTGAGTATTCGTATTTTTCTTTCAAAGAGATTGTGTCGGTGACGGAGAGCACTAATGTTAGAAAAATGTAGGCTCGGTCGGTCCTACTGCACAATGAGGAATTATTTTTCTTCACCATGAGACACGCAACTTCTTTTCTCTTTCACACCGAAAGAACGGCAATGACTTTAAGTCAAGCCTATGAAAATTTCCTTCCAGCTTTTTCAACGGTGACGACTTTAAGCCTATGAAATTTTCCTAAAGTGGAGGGAAAAAAGCTTCCAGCTTTTTCTTGATAGTGAAAGGACGTTTCGAGAAAGTGATGAAAAATGTGAACAACCATAACATGAGTTTCTAGGTTTGTTACAAAGCCTTTGTCAAAGGCTTTATGCAAGAATAATTTTTTTTTCTAATTTGCCTTCACTAGATTGTTGTTATTCTTTTGAGTAATAATTTAGAATACTTGCATGTAGATTTAAAAAAATTATAGTACTTGTCACGCCCCGATGCTCAAGTAAGCACAGATCCCTCTTTGGTCGATAAAAATTTTGCGACTTCCCAGGACGAGTTATCGACCCTTTCTGTTTGTTGCACATGCGGAAGCGAATAATAAATCCCCTGACAGTAATCATCTCGGGATAGAAAAGCAGGACAACAGATTTTCAAACAAACATACTTTGAAATACACACCGAGTCAAATACAAAAGTCTACCGCCACAAGACTTCAAATGATTGACTCTTAAAAAGAAACTGCCCTATCTAGCCTACACTTCAGATCCGCTCAACTTGGCTCCAGGTCTTCCACCCTACGATTCAGAAAAATGAAGCCCACGATAGGGTGAGATATAAATCTCAGCGAGTTCACTCGCTAAACCCTGATTATGAGGGTAATATGCCTAAGACGTCTTAATCACACAATCATACAATCATAGAGACTTATCTTGTCTCAAATCCTCCCTACAGGTCAGCATAGTTTATATCACAATCATGTGTATATAGCAAATTCACACACCAATTGGAATGTCTCAAATCACATCTCCGCCAATCACCACACCTTAGTCAAATATGCATTTCAAGTGATTACAGACCCACGAGCGCGACCTAATCGTCATATGGTGGATCTAATTGACATACAGTGGAATTATCCGTCACATAGCGGACCTATCCGTCACATAGCGGATCTAAATGAGATACAACAGATCTATATGTCATATAGCGGAGCGTCATCTCGCCCCATCTAGCACAACAATGTCTACCTTAAGATGGCTTTCCATTTGAAAGCATCGTTCACCTGACACATAGCTGATGACGAATTCTCTTACCCAGCACACGATTATCAAGCATAAGTTCTAGGCATGTCATAAACCAACCATAGATCATCAATTATGCACAAACCAGCAAGCATTGCACCAATAACACCACAACCATGGCATAACCATTCGCGCCTCACCACGCATAATCCTCCAGGCATAACACAGAGTAACCATAACACCAAATGTGCAATTTCCAACAAGCAAAGCATCAAGAACCATCACAAAATCATAATCGGATCTAACCGGCAAAATAGGCCCACTTGCACGTTTCCAAGTTTAAATCCAGAAACCAAATCAAACGAGTTCTAAAAATTCCCAAATTAGAATATGTTGTAAAAGACACATATACAAAAATTTTTTATGCAGACACCTTAACCCATATCCTTCTAGATTCAGCCTAGTAAATCGCTCAATCCAGCACAAAAACAGGGTCTGTTTCCAAAAAGTTTGTTTTCCGAAATCAATTTAGTTTGAGATCCAAAACATGTCCATTTAATATAAAATTTGACTATATTAAACTATAATATGTGGAAAACAACTTTTATGAAGAAACCATTTCGAAATTCGAACTCTAAGAGTTGATAAAAACCCATAGAATCCTAAAAGGTCACAAGTTCCAGTGAAAACTGAGGTTCTGTTCGAAAATGATGGAGTTGATATCTCCTTCTTTTAAATCTCTAAAAATCTAAATAAAAATATATGTTGTAGCTGAGGATGTGTAAAAAATTTCTCAAGAAGACATCAACCTCAAATTCGTAGCCCATTTCGATCCACAAAATTGGCAAATGGCGAGATTCCAAAACTCAGAACTGCAGGAATTCCACTGGAGTCAACTAATCCATCATCAATTGTGCTAATCTCACTATATAAACTATCACTAATCTATTATAAGGTTAATCTAACCATTCTAGCTTATCACTAATCTATACTTGAGCTAATCTAAACAACCCTTAAGCATAATTAACCTACTAAATAAGGTTTAGTGAGCAAACTCACCGGATTTGCACGCCGATGAGTTCACCGCTACGAGGACGCAAAGGCGAGCGATAAACTAGCCCACGATGACACCAAGCAAGGTCCGAAAGGGCCCTGAAATGCTCCATGAAGCCTCATGGCTTGCTGGTTCTTCAGCTTCTGTTCTTGAACTACAGAGGCAGAACTGGTGGTTGAAACAGCGAAGGAGGGACAACGGCAGTCCAAGCGGGTGGAGGAGGAGCCACGGCAGACCAGGCGAAACCTCCGGCGGGCTTGGCGGTGACGGGCAGAAACTGGCGACGCTAAACGACGGGTCTGGATGCGTAAACAGTAGAGAACAATGGCCACACACACACGGGCGAGCTGCTGGCTTCGGTTGGCTTGCGACAGCATTCTAGTGGGCGTGCGGGCAAGGGGGAGCTTCGGCTGGCTTGTTGGCTGACTCCTTTGGTTTTCCAAACTTTCTCTAAGCCTCAACAATGGAGAAAGCAGCTGGTTGAGGGAGAAGAAGCTTTAGCTGAAGAGGGCCCACCAAATGGCCTCCAAAGTCTTCAACCTTAGCCTCATCCACTCAATGTTTGCCCCCACCATCTCAGCCTCTTTTCCCTCACAAAACTTCCCCAACAAGCCTTAGTTGAGTCCCCAAATGTTGCACCCAACCCTTGGCTACGAATTTGTACACATTCCCCTCAAATTCCATCAACTCTCCTTCAATCTCATCTTCTTGGTTCCCTTGACTAGTTCACCTTGCATGCTGTCATCCACAGCCCATTTTCAGCCTAAAATGCCCTCTTCTAGAAGCTTGAAGTGGTCCAATTGTTGGGCCTAAGGGGGTGCTACGAATTTTGATGGAGGTTGGTTCAATTTGGACTTGAATAGCTCTTGAATCGACCTCATTTGGCCTCTAAAAATCCAACCATCATACTTTTAATAAAATTGGCATTTTTCCTCACCAATTGAACCCACTTGTATCCCAATTTCACGATAAAAAACGGTCATCTGAATTTTCTGAACAAAAACGGCCCTACCTCGACTTTTTCCCAAAAAGTCTCCGTTTGCAGAAAAATCTTCGGAAGGCAAGTCGATGTTCCTAAAATGATTTGTGACATAACAGAACTTTCAATTTCTGAAATCGGATTCAAATTCGCGATTTATTTCAATCTAGCGTGATTTTAGCGTGACCTGGGCTACAGGGTAGCTTTTAGAAATTTTTAGTGCAAATCACTCGTGGTCAATTTTCTTTGAGCCACAATGTACCACTTCGACACATCAGCAACTCTTGGTGGTTGTGAAAATCTCAAGGTTTCAATTACGGGCATAGGGTACCAAAAATGACAAAAAATCGATCTAGTGCCGATCAACGAGAATTTTGCAATTAGGTGGAATCACCCACACTTTAATCACACATCTTAGTCGAATCGACCTATCCCTGATCTCTGATCGATTTTGACAATGCCGTAATGACTCTTTCAGACTAGCACGGTCGAGTAGTTGATTTCTGGTCGAATTCTCAAGTCCATTGCATTAAAATCTCTTAATGATTTCCCCAGATAGTCTAGTTATCTCACGAATAATCGGCTTTGAGAATAGCACTATAGGTGCGTCGATGAAAGGCCCGATTTATTCAATTGAAAATAGAACTGAAAATCCAGGATGTCACAACTCGTCTCTTCTTATAAAAATTTCGTCCTTGAAATTTAAACCTTTACCAATCTTAACAAAAGATGGGGGTATCGTCCTCTTGCCGAATTTCACTTTCCCATGTTGCTTCTTTAGTCCTGTGGTGTTGTTAGACCACTTTGACCACGTGGACCTTCTTAATACACAGAATCTGATCTTTCTGAAGCACAGTCTGAATCGGGCTTTTCACATACGACACTCTGTCGTCCACGTCCAATTCTGCAAGATTTAGCACGTGGGTCGGGTCAGGCTCACACGTCCTCAACCTCGACACATGAAAGACGTCATGCACTTGCGCCTACCTTGGTGGCAATGCAAGACGATATGTTAGGAGCCCGATTCTTTTCAGAATCTCAAAGGGACCTACGTACCTGAGTTTTAGTTTTCCCTCATTGCCAAAGCGTAAGGTATCCCTCATTGGTGACACCTTCAGAAAGATGTAATCACCAATTTGGAATTCTAAGGGCCTTTGATGCTCAATGATACAACATTTCTAGCGGCTTGGAGCAGTCTTTAATTTATTTCTGATCACGGCAACTGCAATCACTTACCGCTGAACCGACTCCGGGCCTCGTAATCTCTCTCTTTTTCTGACCTCATCTCAACAAACTGAAGTTCTGTACACTATGCTCTGTCCTACTTCAAAAGGGACCATCTAATTGTTCTGCTAAAATTGGGAATCCTTGGGTCTAGATCTTATACAAATTCGTCATTGGCACTGCATGCAGATGAACTATCTGACACACATACACTTCTATATGCCTATTCAATTCAAGATCCTTTCATATGGCGATAAAGTGAGCCGACTTCATCAGTCTATTGACCATTACCCAAATGGAATCATTACCCCCTCCGACTTTCTAGTGAGTTCGTCACAAAATGTATCGTAATGTGCACTCATTTCCACTCTGGGGTCTCGAGAGGTTGTAACAATCTTCTCGGCTTACAAAGCTGTGCCTTGATTCTAATCTGAGCATCTGGCTCAATTCTGAGGGTGGCTATAAGATTTGGAATGTAGCCTACCTCAAATTTGAAAACCGAATCTCGAGCATTCACAAGTAAAGTCCATTCTTTAACCAACATATGCGCAACTGAAGACTCCTAACTCATCTGGGACATAATTCGCCTTTCTAGGGTGATACAAAAAATCACAATCCTAGTCCTTCAGAAGTTCTAATTCACGACGCTGTCTCACATTCAACTCATTCTGAGAGAACAAATACTTGAGACTTTGATGGTCTGTGAAGATTTGGAATCTTTTCCCTTTTTGGTCGATAAAAATTTTGCGACTTCCTAGGACGAGTCGCTGACCCTTTCTTATTATTGCACATGCGGAAGCGAATAATAAATCCCCCGACAATAATCATCTCGGGATAGAAAAGCAGGACAACAGATTTTCAAACAAACATGTTTTTAAATACACACCGAGTCAAATACAAAAGTTTACCTCCACAAGACTTCAAATGATGGCCTTTTAAAGAGAAATTGTCCTATTTGACCTACACTTAAGATCCCCTCAACTCGGCTCCAGGTCTTCCACCCTACGATCCTTAAAAATGAAGCCCATGACGGGGTGAGATATAAATCTCAACGAGTTCACTCGCTAAACCTCGAATATGAGGGTAATACGCCTAAGACGTTTTAATCACACAATTATACAATCACAGAGACTTACCTTGTCTCAGATCCTCCCTGTAGGTCACCACAGTATATATCACAATCATGCGTATATAGCAAATTCACACACCAATTGGAATGTCTCAAATCACATTTCCACCAATCACCACACCTCAGTCAAATATGCATTTCAAGTGATTATAGACCCATGAGCACGACTTAATCGTCATACGATGGATCTAACTAACATACCGCGAAATTATCTATCACATAGTGGATTTATCCGTCACATAGCGGATCTATTCGTCACATAGCGGATCTATTCGTCTCATAGTGGACCTATCTGTCACATAGCAGACCTATCCGTCACATAGTGGATCTAACTGAGATACAATGGATCTATCCGTCACATAGCGAATTTATTCATCACATAGTTAAGCGTCGTCTCGCCCCATCGAGCACGACAATGTCTACCTCAAGATGGCTTTCGATCTGAAAGCATCGTTCACCCGACACATAGCGGATGATGAATTCTCTTAACAAGCACACAATTATATAGCATAAGTTCTAGGCATGTCATAAACCAACCATACATCATCAATTATGCACAAACCAGCAAGCATTGCACCAATAACACCACAACCATGGCATAACCATTTGCGCCTATTTGTGCAATTCAATGTTTATTTGGGCCCACGCTATTGTCACAGCGACAATAGTTACTAATACGATAGTTATTTTTAGTGTAATGACCATACATAAACCCATTTGAAAATAGATAAAAGTATCTTAAAGAAAAATGTAGTTGGTCCCAATTTCAAAGGTAAGTTTGAAGAAAAGCAAAGTGGCAACAAAAAAAAATTAAATAAATAAAGTGACGGTCTAAACTTTAAGCGTAAGGCAGTGTCTCAACCCTAAATTTGGGGCAAAGGTAACTTAATTTCTTTTAGATGATGTAAAGAGTTTTGACTAAGTACACAGTTTGAGCAGGGCACAATAAGGACGGTTGGACCTAGTCAACCCCTAACGGTTTCTTATTGTTGTACTTGACCTCAGCTTATGCCATGATGATATGGGCCACTTACCTCTAACTTGTTTTCTCCTACCACGAGATGATACACCATCTATCAATTTTAATAAACCATTTTGTTGAATACAAAATTTCTCATATTTCACTATAAATATGGGAAAATTACCAAAAAAGTCATATACCTATTATATTTGTGCAAATTCAATTATAAAAATTTCAATTGTACTTATTCAATCCTAAACCTTTTGATGAATTTGTCAAATTAGTCATTTTGGTTGGAAAACACTGATGTAGCATTTAGTTAACACCAACTGTCTTATGAGGTGCATTGGCGTTGAGTGAACAATTTTATTTTCTGAATTTTTTTCCTTTTCATTTTTCCTATTTTCATTCTTTTTTCCTTTGGTTTTATTTTTGTATTTTTCTTTCCTTTTTGTTGGTAGTTAGTCTCAGGCGATGGCTAGCCACTAGCGATACCTGAAGAGGGCTTGCCCCCGACCGATCTGGTGAGGGCCACCCTCGTTGGCCATAGGCAAAAGACGGCCTTGCCCAGGTGAGGCTACCCTCTACAGCCCTAAGAGAGGGCTACCCTCACTGGCCATAGTCAAGGTTGTCCCTAACCAAATTTGGGAGAGGGTCGCCTTGCCCGCAGCCAATAAGGATCTAAGTGAGGTGATCCTTGCCGGAGACTAGCGAGGGCTTGTAAGTCCTTGCTTAGTGGCCAGTCGCAACAAAGAAAAGAAAAGAAAAATAAACAAATAATTTTAAATTTTAAAAAAAAATCTTTAAAATTTACAAAAAATTGTCAGAAGTTTAGATAGAGAGTAATGTTTGAAATGCTCTTCTATTTCATTCATGTGTATAATTACATCACTTTTTATAATACAAGATATCTAAATCTATAAGGAAGGAAAATATACGATAAATCAAATAAAAGAATATTCCCCGCAATCAAGATCATTCAAGATCAATTCCTATTAGCACAAGATCAATTAAGACAAATAACACTCAACAACCGTATCTTCAACACTCCCCCTCAAGCTTGGCGGCCTATACACATCAAAGACGCCTAGCTTGGTTAGTAGATACGAATGTTGCCTCTGACATAAGGCCTTGGTAAAAATGTCCGCAGGCTGCTCTGCTGTTCTTATTCCTTTTGTTTTGATCACCCCACTTTGAATCTTGTCTCGAATGAAATGACAGTTAACTTCTATGTCCTTTGTCCTTTTATGAAAAACTGGATTCATTACAAGCTTTAGTGCAGCATCGTTATCACAATATAAGATGGTGGGCATATTCACTTCTATACCGAGATCTTGAAGAAGGCCTCTTATCCAGACTATCTCACAGCTAGTTTTTACCTATGTAGCACGGACACGCGACACGCGACACGACACGACACGACACGCGATACGTCATTTCTTAAAAAGTAGAGAATTCCGACACGTTCCGACACGTTCCGACACGTTATATATTAAATAAATATTTTAATTTTTAATTAATTTGATTCAAATTCACAAATAAATAAATAAGAACTTCCAATAAATTTACACTAATAATATTAATAAATCTATTCATAAAAAAATTTAAAAATATATTCATAATTAAAACGTATGTATACTTAAAAAATATTTTTTATTCTAACAAAAATTACTTCCCTCAAATCCTCTCTCCTCGTTTCTCTCTCCCCTCTCCCCCTCTTTTCCCACGCCACCACCCCTAAAATCCCCCTCGATTTCTGCAGATCTGCCCCCACTCTCTCTCTCCCCCCCGCCCTTCCCCCTACGCGCACTTGCTCCCCTGCGCCCCCATCATTCACCCCCAGCCCCCTCGATCTCTTCCCTTCTCTCCCCCTCTCTCTCTCTCTCTCTCTCTCTCTCTCCCCCTCCCTTCCCCCTACGCCACCACCTGCTCCCTGCGCCCCCATCAATCGATCCCATCCCCTCGGTTTCTTCCCCTTCTCTCCTCTCTCCCTTCCCCCTCCCTTCCCCCCCCACGCCACCACCTGCTCCCCTGCGAGGCTGCGCTCCCCATCAATCCCCTCCATCCCCGTTCTTCCCATGCTCTCTCTCCCCCTCCCCTCCCCCACGCCACCACCTTCTCCCCGCCCCCTCGGTTTCTTCCTCACGATCTTCTCAACTCTTTCGGTCGCCTCATCGCTATCGCCTCCGGCCTTCCTCCTTCGCAGCACCTGCAGCCTTGCCGCCGGCCCTACATCGCAGCGTCCGTCACGGCCTCACCTCCGCTTCCTCGGCCTCTTACTCGACCTCATCTCTCTACCCACCATCGTCTTCTTCAACAATCTCTCTCGGACACGCGTGTTGAAGCGTGTCAAGAAAAGTTGACCGCGTGTCGGATTTCTCGACACGCGTTGACCGCGTGTCCGAACGTGTCCGAGCGTGTCCGAGCGTGTCGGACACGTCGACACGTGTCGGACACGACTCGGAAGGCTCGGCAACGTGTCCGTGCTTCATAGGTTTTTAGCATCGCTCGATATTCTGCCTCAGCGAATGATAAGGAAACCATCGATTATTTCTTCATCTTCCATGAAAGTAAAGAATCTCCTAGCTTTATACAGAAACCTGTAACAGATTTTCTACTCATTGGACAAGTAGCATAATCCGTGCCGCAATATGTTGACATCTCCATGTTACTGTCTCGAGATAACAATATTCCCAGTCCTGGACATCCTTTCAAGTATTTTATAACTTTAAATGCTGCATTCATGTGAGACTGTTTTGGAGCATGCATGAATTGACTGAGAGTCTGTACTGCATAGCAAATGTCGGGTTTGGTCATAGTCAAATAGATGAGTTTTCCAACAAGTTTTTGATAAGCAAAGGGGTCTTTAAGTAAAGGATCCTTGTTTACGGGTGACAATCCTTTGTCATATTCAGCCATTGTCAACCAGACATTCTATTCGATTGGAATAACAGTTGGCTTGGATCTCGACAATCCTGCTTCCGAGATAATTTCCAAGACAAATTTGTGTTGTCTAAGACAGATGCCTTTATTTGACCGTGCATTTTCTATCCCAAGGAAGTATTTGGGAGATCCCAAATCCTTAATGGGAAATGTAGAATGCAGGTATTTCTTAAATCTATCAATGGTAGATGCATCATTTCCTAGAATGAGTATATCATCCACATATATGAGTAAGTAGATTGACGATGTACCTTGTTTCCATGTGAATAAAGCATAGTCATGCCTGGATTGTTGGAACTTTGCATTCACAAGTGCATTAGTGAATTTGGCATACCATTGACGAGAAGCTTGTTTGAGGCCATATAGGGATTTACGGAGACGGCATACATTATTCTCCCCCTGTCTACGAAATCCCTGTGGAAGATCCATATAAATTTCTTCTTCGAGATCACCATGAAGAAAAGCATTGTGGACATCCATCTAATGAAGAGGCCAATCACATAGAGCAGCAATAGAGAGGAAAGACCGCACTGTGACTTCCTTTGCAACATGAGAGAAGGTTTCCGTATAATCAAATCATTTCCTTTGTGTGAATCCCTTTGCAACTAATTTGGCTTTATAACGTTCAATAGATCCGTCCGCTTTGTATTTGATCTTCTATACCCATTTGTAGTCTATGGGTTTTCGATACGGAGGTAGGCGAACAATATCCCAAGTCTTATTCTCCATAAGGGCTCACAATTCATCTTCCATTGCCCATGGCCAACGAGGATCTTTGGCTGCCTCGTCATATGATGAAGGTTCCTGTTGCTCAGAAATTTTGCTAATGCAACACCTATGTTCGGGCGAGAGATGAACAAAACTAACATAGGAGGAGATGGGATATTGTGTACCAGATTTGTGCAAAGAAGAGCAAACATAATCTACTGTCCATGTAGGTGGTCGAATTGTGAGACCTGATCGCTGAGGATTAACTAGTACAGGTAGAACATCATCTTGTGTTGCAGTAGGGAATTTCTTGCCAGAATAGGCGATTCTAGGGGAATAGATGCTTCATTTTCAAGCCTTGCTTCAATGTCAGGAGATGCTACAGAAGGTGACACTTGTGGAAGCATAATTATTGGTGCCTATCGGGGATCATCTTCGCTTAAAAAAAGATGATGAGATGTAGCTAGATCATCCTGTTGATAAGAAGTTGATTTATCCTAGAAAGGAAAAATATCTTCATGAAAAATAACATCACTACTAACAAAAAAACGCCCACTGGATGGATCAAGGACTAAATATCCTTTCTGTTGAGTGGGATATCCCATGAATATGCACTTCAGAGCACGAGGACACAACTTGTCACAAGGACCAACAATAGACATGTGACATCTTAATTTTCAACCCTGCTTTCAACTAAATGAAATGGGTTTTTTTTATCAATACGCTTATAGTTCTTTTCTCTGAGTTGGTCACTCACGACATAACTAGCCTATCGGGTGAAGCCGTTAAGGAATCTAGATGCGACTGACTTGAGAATTTGACCAGAAATCGACTGCTCGACTATACTTATCTACAAGGGTCATTACAACACAATTAAAAATCGATTAGAGACTGGAGATAGGTTGATTCAACAAAACCATGTGATTAAGTGTGGGTGATTCCATCTAGTTGCAATTTTTTTGTCGATTGGCACTAGACCGGTTTTTCTATCATTTTGCTACCCCGTGTCCGTATTTGAAACCTCGATATTTTTACGACAATCGAGAGTCGCCAATGTGTCGAAGATGTACAATGTGGTGTATTCAAGAAGTTCAGAGGATGGTACTTCAAACCCTGATGAATCATGAGTTGTACGCCAAGTTCAGTAAGTGTGAGTTTTGGTTGACTTGTGTGGCGTTCCTAGGTCACATGATTTCAGGTGAAGGAATCTCTGTGGACTCGACCAAGATCGAATTAGTTATCAACTAGCCAAGACCGACTACCGTGATAGAGATTAGAAGCTTTTTGGGTTTGGCAGGGTACTACAGAAGGTTTGTGGAAGGGTTTTTAGCATTAGCTTCGCCGTTGACTCAATTGCTGAAGAAGAAAGAGAAATTTGTGCGGAGAAAGATTCCAGATCTTCACAGACCATCAAAATCTCAATGACCTATTCTCTCAAAAGGAGTTGAATATGAGATAGCATCACTGGATGGGACTTCTGAAGGACTATGATTGTGACATTTTGTATCATCCTAGAGAGGCTAATAAAGTCGCAGATGTGCTAAGTCAGAAGTCTTCAGTTACGCATATGATGGTTAAGAAATGGATTTTACTCGAGAGAGTTCGAGATTCGGTTTTCAAATTTGAAGTAGGCCACCTTTCAAGTCTTATGGCCATCCTCAGAATTGAACCGAAGTACAGCTAAGAATCAAGACGTTGCAGTTGACAAATCCAAAGATCCAGAAGATTCTACAGAGAGATACGGAAAAGAGGAAGGTTAATTTTCAAATTTCTGATGATAGGACACTAAGGTTATGAGGACGATTATGTGTATCAGACGATGTGGAGCCTAAAGAGGAGATCTTATTAGAAACTCACCGTAGCAGTTATAGCATTCATTCAGACAGTACAAAGAGGTATCATAACCTGTGTCAACACTTTTGGTGGATTGGTAGGAAGGCGGACATCGCCAAGCATGTTGCCAAGTGTCTGACATGTTAGCAAGTGAAGGCACATCATGTAAGCCAGGAGGACTTCTGCAACCTCTCAAGATTCCCGAGTGGAAGTGGGAACACATCACAATAGACTTTGTGATGAGCTTATCGAGAAGTCAAAGGGGTAATGATTCCATTTGGGTTATGGTCGACAAATTGATGAAGTCTGCTCACTTTATCGCCGTACGAAAGAACTATGCATTGGACATATATGCAGAATTGTACATTCGTCAAATAGTTCGTCTACATGGAGTGCTAGTGACGATTATGTCTGATAGAGACCCGAGGTTTACAGCTGCCTTTTGGAAAAGTTTACAGACTGCCTTAGGAACGAAGCTGTAATTCAGTAAGGCTTACCATTCACAGACAGATGGCCAGTCTGAAAGGACGATTTAAACTCTCGAGGACATGTTGAGAGCGTGTGTGCTAGATTTCAAAGGAAGCTGGGAGGAATAGCTTCATCTCGTCGAGTCCACCTATAACAACAACTACCAGCAGAGTATTCAGATAGCATCGTTTGAAGCGCGGTATAGCAGAGGGTGCATAACTTCAGTTTGTTGGGATGAAGTCAAAGAACAGAAGATTATAGGCCCAAAGTTAGTTCAACAGTTAGTGGACGCAGTTACAGATATTAGAGACAGATTTAAGGCCCGTTCAAATTGTAGATCGAAAGGAGTAGGTTTTGCATACCAAGACGGTCTCGTTGGTCAAAGTGGTCTGGCAACATCACGGAATAGAAGGAGCAACATGGGAAAGTGAAGACTTGATGAGACAACGATACCCTCACATTTTTTTAAAAGATTTGTAATGGTTTAAATTTCGAAGATAAAATTTTTATAAGAGGAGAAGAGTTGTGACATCCTGATTTTCAATCCTGCTTTCGACTAACTAAAATGGGCTTTTCATTGACGCGCATATAGTTATTTTCTCTAAGTTGGCCACTCATGAGATAATAAGCCTATCATGTAAAGCCGTTAAGGAATCTAAACGCGACTAACTTGAGAATTCGACTAGAAATCGATTAGAGACCAGAGATAGGTCGATTCTACAGAATCATGTGATTAAGTGTGGGTGATTCCACCTAATTGCAAAATTCTTGTTGATCGGCACTAGACAGATTTTTCTGTCATTTTGGTACCTTGTGTTCATATTTGAAATCCGAGATTTTCACGACAACCGAGAGTCACCAATGTATTGAAGATGTATAATGTGGTTTGAAAATAATCGACCACGGGCCAACTGCGCTAAAAAATGCTAAAAGCTAACCGGTAGGTTAGGTCATGCTAAAATTGCGTCCGGTTTAAATTAACCATGAAATTGAACTCGATTTCAGGAATCGAAAGTTCTGGCATGTCACGATTTATTTTAAGAATGTCAACTCATCCTTTGAAGAATTTTCGGTGAGCCTAAGATTTTTACAGAAAATCAATTCGGACGTTTAGAAAAGAAAGGAAATTCGGATGGGCCAAATTGAGTGGATGTTTGGCTTCCTTAGTGAGCTATTTGGTGAAGGGAATTGTGAAAATTGTGTAGGCTTCCTCCATAGCAAATTTAGTCATCAAATTGGAGAGATTAGTGAAGAAATTGAATCCCAAATTAATGAAATTCGGAGGCTTGTGAGGGGGCTGCTACAATCAGCATCAACTTAGCTAATTGTGGGGATTTATGTGAAGAAAGTGATGGGGGGACAAAACGGATTAACATGAAGGCTTGTGGGACCAAGAATTGATGAATGTGAATAATTACATTAACTTTTTGCCCCCCCTCATCTAGCTTCTCTCGCATGCTTGCTACTTTCCCTTCGCAGCTTCTGTCCTATTTTCATTTTTCCCTCCTGCCCGATCACTTCCCCGACCCCTTATGTTCCTGCTTTTCTTCCATTTCCTTTAGATACTCGAGCTCCCTCCACTCATTGCAACTCCATGTTCTCTACCCCTCCACTAAAACAACCCCAGCTGCCACACGTCTAAAGACCACCGCTCCATCTCCACCGATTCTCGCCGCCTGCAGCTCACACCCTTCCACCAAGTCAACTCCCCTCCAGCGAAGCCTCATGACGTTGGCGCCAGTAGCTCCTTCCTATTTTCTTGTTCGACCAGCAATCACGACGCCAGCCTGCATCTCCACTGAGTCAACCCACAAGTTGCTTCTATCCTTTTCTACGCTTGATCGTGCAGCCCACGCACGTCTAGCCCATCCCGCGCCTCTCCAAGCTTTAGCAACCTTAGTGTGCGTCAGCCCAATTTTCCCCTCCGCCATTGCCGCGCTGCCGAAGTCAGCTCAGTCGTGTCCTCGCCAAGCTACTGCTGCATGCTGCAGTTTTGATCAACTTAGCCAAGCCATGACCAGCAACCCCCTTAAGACCAACAACAACCGTGAGCCTTGCAGGCCATTTTTTAGCCCGTCCGAACCTCCTTTGGTATCTCCGTAGACTCGAGTTTTGGCCGCCGTCGCGCCGCCATCACCGTGGACTCACCGGCTTGCTAATTCGATGAGTTTACTTGCTAAACTCTACTTAGGGAGTTAATGATACTTAAGGGGTAATTAGTTTAGGCTAATTATGGATTAGGTGGTTAGTTAGCGTGGATTAGTGATTTAATTATTCAATTGTGCATGTTAGTGGTTAGAATAGATTAATTAAAGACTAGATAAGTTATGCTATTTATCTAGATAAGTTCGGAAATTTTCCAGGCCCGTTTAAGTGGTTAATTTAGCATTTCGGCTTAAGTTGGCATTTATGGTATTTAATTGGATTTTTTAATTATTTTTGGTATTTATTTAATTATTTATTATTTTCCCGAAATTATACCGAGATAGCCGATGACCAAAATTGTGCTGATTGCAATGGTGTGCTTAATTTATACAATTGAATGCTAAATTGAGTGGTAATTGTGATTTAAGATATTTATTCCAAAATTGTGAAATTTTGATATTTAATTAGAAAAATCCCAAGTGTCGGGTTTTGACACCAAAAATTGGTTTTAAGGACTATATCGAATCGTGGGATTTTTTAAAGGTATGAATATCAACTTTTCGGGTTCGATTGATTGTGTGATGGTTTAGTGAACCCACCTCCCATGTGAGTCGGTATGTTAGCTTGTGTGAACAATGATT
Organism: Eucalyptus globulus; assembly: GCA_014182545.1. Classification (NCBI taxonomy): domain Eukaryota; kingdom Viridiplantae; phylum Streptophyta; class Magnoliopsida; order Myrtales; family Myrtaceae; genus Eucalyptus; species Eucalyptus globulus. Next base: position 32,911,399 of record CM024721.1, on the reverse strand, counting down.
TGTGTCAGCTTGTGTGAGCAATGATATGTGTCAGCTTGTGTGAGCAATGATCTATGTCAAATTGTGTGAGCAATGATCTATGTCAACTTGTGTAAGCAACGATCTGTGTCAGCTTGTGCGAGCAACGGTTCATGTCAGCTTGTGTGAGCAATAATCCCTAGCTATGCTAGAGGACCGATGTGCGTTTGTAGTTCATGCTTGTGTGAGCAATAGTCGAATTGGAATGTGTGATCGATTGAATTGATTGTATGGATGGATTGATTGATCGATGGTATTGATTAGATTGATTAATTGGGTATATGAATTGTACCGACATGCATAAGGGAACTGAGGTGAGGTAAGTCATTTGTCTTTTGTGCATAGACTGCCTCAAGACGTATTTCCTTCTTAGTTGGGGTTTAGGGGGTGAATTTGCTGAGACATTGTCTCACCCCATCGTGGACTTAATCCTTCCAAGTCCTTAGATGGAGGACTCGAAGCCCCGGAGCCTATTGAAGTGGAGTCCGAATGATCGACGAATGTGTCCGGCGAGTTGGTCGTAGGACAGCTTATGTTGGGATCGATCTTTTTGTACTTAAACCCAATTGTTTATGAAAGTGTGGCTTTTGTGAATTTGTTTCCTACTTTTCTATCACGTATTAGTTGATGTCAGGGGTAATCGTTGGCTTCCGCATGTGCATTCAAATGAATGGGTTGGCGACGTGTCCTAGGACGTCGCAATTTTATCGACCACCGAGGGATGGACACACGCTCGAGGTTTCGGGGTGTGACAAGACACATAGCATAAACATCCAAAAACACGAATATGTCGAATGTCTGGATGTTTCCCAAATAACATTTCAAAACAAGTGCTTCCATTGAGAACACGAGATGGCATCCGATTGATCAAATATACTGCTCTGATCACACAGTCTCCCCAAAACATTTATGGAATTGAGGCTTGGTATTTAAGAGCTCGGGCAACTTCTAGTAGATGACGGTTTTTTTTTCTATGATCCCATTTTATTGGGGAGTATAGACACAAGAACTTTCATGAAGGATTCCATTTGAAAGGAATAATGAAGAGCATTCATGATTAAAAAATTCACGAGCATTATCAGTGCGAATCCGTTGTACGAATTTGTTAAACTGATTTTTAATCAAAATGAAGAAGTTCTTCAGATTAGAAAGTACTTGGGCCTTGGATTGCATGAGAAAGACCCAAGTTGCTCGAGTATGGTCATTTACAATTGTTAGGAAAAAACGAGATCCGTCACGATGTGGAGTATGGTATGGTCCCCAGATGTCCATGTGTAATAGTGCAAAAGCTTGATTAGCACATGATGTACTTTTCAGAAAAGGTATTCAAGACTGTTTAGCTAAAGGACAAATAGGGCATTTGGGATGAGGAAAAGCGGCACTATGGCCAAGACGCTGATGAGAAAAAGAAATATTTTTATTATTATTAGCATTACATGAAATGCTCTTACTTAAAGGAAAAGATGCAATATCAAAGCTCTTTGGAAAAGTGTCTCAGAAATAGAGGCCCTCATGATTTCTACCCAATCCCATCAGTGTCCCAGTCCAAAGGGCCCGAAAGAGACAGATGTCAAAATAAAAAAGACCTAACAGAAGTTGTCTTCACAAATTCTAGACACATAAATGATATTAAACTGGAAATCAAGAATGAATAGAACATTTTCGAGTTTGATGGAAGAACTGAGTTGGACATCCTCAATTTTAGTAACTAAAGTGTCACTACCATTTAGAAGACGAACGAAAGTATGAGCCAAGGGCTTGTCAATTTTGGAAAAGAAACGTTCATCGCAGACTATATGGTCACTAGCACCTGAATCAATAATCCATGCTTTATTGGAAATAATGCTCATTAAACAATTGGAAATACCTGCATAACTGGTTGTCTTGTCCTGAATTCCCGTTTGATTTAAGGCCCTCATAATCTGTTGAAGTTGATCATTATTGAAGGGCTGATTGACCTTAGCATTTCCTGCAACGAAAAATTCCCGTTCCTTCTTATTTGCCAGCCTCCCAAGCAATTTCCAACAATTTTCTTTAGTATGATAAGTCCGTTTGCAATAATCGCAAAATTTACCTTTTCCTTTGGAAATAGCTTTGTTGGATGATGTGGAAGAATTCTATCCATTTGATCCCTTCCAAGTAGGTGCCGATGTGGCCAATTTCGGGCTGTTAGATCATGGTGCAGCAAGGATCAAATGTGAGCCGTTTGATTTCGCTAAAAACCCTCCACTGTCCGATCCAAGGAATGAATCTCAGCCACTCATTTGTCTCCCATATCCTTGGTCGTCGGATCTACTAAATAAATCTTGGCCATTGGCTAGAGATTGAAATGGGACTTCATCTTCTTCCTCGTGAAACCCTAGCATCCTACTTGGGTTTCGCGGGGGACCTCCATGGTCATGCGTTGCCGCGGCCAATCGTTGCTCCAGTGAAGCCTTGGCTGCAAGGATGACTTGATCACCTATTTTGACACACTCCGACGATGCCAACCGTTGAGATTCCTCTTGAATAACAAGCTGGTATATGTGGCCAAATGGGGGGAACGGGTCCATGGCCAAGATCTGGCTCCGAAATTACATGTATGTTTCATTGAGGATGAGTAGAAATCGCATGACCTTCTCTCGTTCTTTTATGTCTCGATATTGTGCCAAGGTATTTTCGGGCCCCTCTAACTTCTCCGCCATTTCAAGTTCAATCTAGAGAGCGGACAAATGGTTGAAGACGACGGAAATGGATAGATTTCCCTGTTTGAGTTCTTATAGAGATTGGGTTAACAAAAAAAAATTTGCTCGATCGAGCTTCCCGTACATTTCTCGTAGGTTGTCCCATAGTCTTTTGGCGTCTTCTATTGGTGGTATTCTGGTGGCAACTTCCGGCGTAAGGCAGTTCTTGACCTAGGTCCACACCAACTGATTACATTTCCTCCATTGTCGGGCAAGTCAATCGTCAGAAGGTATCGAAATGGAACCGTCCAAAAAACCATCTTTGTCTTTGGTCACCAAGGCTTGGCGCAACTTGCGAGACCATACAAAGTAGTTTTCTGGTCTTGAGAGCTGCTACGTGACGAGACTGAGCTCAGGTCCATCGGCGGCGGACGTTTACAGCGAGTCTCTAGGTTCTGGCCGTCCTCCGATTAGACCTGCAAGCGGAAAGAAACTAGGTCTGTAAGTCAGGTAGGGATTTCCTCCCAAACTCGGCGGACCCAATTCGTGATGACCCGAAAAAGACCAACCTGCCCCATATCCATGACCCGCCCCAGTAACATGTGATGGGCTTCCTCCTAATCCACCATTTGTTATGGGTTCTCCAAGGCTTGGATTTTGGGCTAGTCTTCCTAGGTTCGGCTGAATGGGTATAGGTACCCATTGAAGATATGGGCTTGAAAAAATTTATCCAGGGTTATACTGTCCTGTCCCCGAGACGTGTTCAACAGGACTCGATTGTCCTTCATTATCTGATGGTCTTATCTAGTGTTCTGCAAGAACGTTGTCTCCTCCTCGGTTGTTGAGAAAACTCTTCGACGCCTTCGGACACACCATAATTTGTTCCTTGATTCTTTGGCATGGTGCTCCCTTTGTTGACTAAAAACTATATAGTTGTTGACTAAAAATCACAGGTCTAGCGTTGATGTTGCCAAACCTGGAAGATGAAGCAAAAAAAAAGAATGAAGGAAGTTTTCTGAAGGATAAATGTATAATAGAAGCTAGATGGATGAGGGAGGCTCTAATACCATGTCAGAAGTTTGGATAGAGAGTAAAGTTTGAAATTCTCTTCTATTTCATTCATGTGTATAATTACATCACCTTTTCTAATACAAGAGATCTAAATCTTTGAGGAAGGAAAATATACAAAAAATCAAATAAAAGAATATTCCCCGCAATCAAGATCATTTAAGATCAATTCCTATCAACACAAGATCAATTAAGACAGCCTACTATCAGCAACCGTATCTTCAACAAAATTTTCTATGTTAACGTCGGTGATACCATGTAAGGCCATTAGCTTTATTTTGGTGATTTCTGACCAAAATTAACTGGATGGACTACATTAAAATATTATCAAAAGGTCTAGCACTAAATTGGCCAAATTAAAAAGTTTATGACTGAATTGGTGCAAATGCAACAGGTTTAGGAATTTGTTTTTAAAAAAAAATCCCTATAAATACCTAAACCATTTATTTGCTAGTTGATTTCACAATTGAAGAACTATAGCTTTTTTTGGTCAAAGAAGAGCTATAGATTTAATCTCTTTGATACCGATGTATCAAACTCTCACTTGCCACCTTGCACTCAAGTCCCCCATAACATGGCTCGAAACTACTCTCGTGGCTTCTTTACCTCATTCATCCAAATAATCGGCAGTACTCGTGGGCAATGCTTGTGACATCCTAAATTTTCACTTTTGCTTTCAATTAAATTAATCGAGCATTTCATTGATGCGCCTATAGGGCTGTTCTCATAGTTGATCACTCTCGAGATCATTAAACTATCTAGGGAAGCCATTAAAGATTTTAAGGCAAATAGACTTGAGAATTCAACTAGGAATTGGCTATTCAACCGTGCTCATCTTTAGAGGCCATTACGACACAGTTAAAAATCGATTAAAGATCAAAGATAGGTCGGTTTGACTGAGATGTGTGGCTAACGTGGGTGACTCTGCTAAATTGGAAAATTCTCATCGGCCGGCACTAGACTGATTCTTTTATCGTTTTGGTACCCTGTGTCCATATTTGAATCATTGAGATTTTCACAACAACCGAGAGTCGCCAATGTTTTGAATGGGTTCATTGTGGCTAAGGTAACGATCAAGAACAAGTATCCACTTCCGAGGATCAATGACTTGTTTGATCAATTGCAAGGAGCGTCAATAATTTCGAAGATTGACTTAAGGATAGGATATGATTAGCTGAGGATCAGGAAGGAGGACGTTCCTAAGTCAACATTTCGTACTCGGTATGGTCATTATGAGTTCACTGTGATGCCATTCGGGTTGACGAATGCTCTTGCTGCCTTCATGGATTTGATGAAACGAGTATTCAAGGAATATCTGGATCAGTTTGTGATCGTGTTCATCGATGATATTCCGGTGTATTCAAGATGTGATGAAGAGCATGAGAGTCATCTAAGATTGATGCTGCAGACGCTGAGAGTTCATCAGTTAAATGCCAAGTTCAGCAAATGCGAGTTTTGGTTGACTTGGTTACTTTCTTAAGTCACGTGATTTCAGGTGAAGGAATTTCCATGGACCCAAGCAAGATTGAAGCCGTGACCAATTGGCCAAGACCGACTATAGTGATAGAAATCAGAAGTTTTCTGGGTTTGGCAAGTTATTACAGATGGTTTGTGGAAGGGTCTCATCACTAGCATCGCCTTTGAAAAGACTCCTAAAGAAAGAAGAGAAATTTGTGTGGACAGACAAGTGCGAGCGTAGTTTTCAAGAGCTGAAGCAAAAGCTGACTTCCGCACATGTACTGACCATTCCATTTGATCCTGGAGGATTCGAGATCTATAGTGATGCGTCATTCAGAGGATTGGGTTGCATGTTGATGCAACATGGCAGGGTTGTTGTATACGCCTCCCGTCAGTTGAGGCCTCATGAACAGAACTATCCGACGCATGACTTAGAACTCGCGGCAATTATTTTCGCCCTTAATATTTGGAGACACTATTTATGTGGAGAAAGGTTCCAGATCTTCCCAGACCATCAAAGTCTCAAGCACCTGTTCTCTTAGAAGGAATTGAACATGAGACAACGCAGATGGATGGAATTGCTGAAGGACTACGATTGTGAAATCTTATATCACCCGAGAAAGGTGAATAGGGTCGTTGATGCTTTGAGTCGAAAGTCTTCAATTGCTCATTTATTGATTAAGGAGTGGAACTTAATCGAGAGAGCTCGAGATTCGGTATTCAAGTTTGAGGTAGGCCACCTCTCAAGTCTTATGGCCACCTTTAGAATTGAACCAGATGTCTTGATCAAAATCAAGCTACTCCAACCGACAGATTAGGATGTGCAGAAAATTCTACGGGAAGACACTCAGAAAAGGAAAGTTGACTTTCAGATTTTTGATGAAGGAACACTGAGGTTTCGAGGACGTTTGGTTGTACCTGATGATGTGGAGCTTAGAGAGGATATTTTATCATAAGCACATCGTAGCAATTACAGCATTCATCCTGGTAGTACCAAGATGTATCAGAATCTGTGTCAACACTATTGGTCATCAGGTATGAAGGCAGACATCGCCAAGCATGTCGCCAAGTGTTTGACGTGTCAGCAGGTTGAAGCTTAGCATTGCAAGTTGGGAGGACTTCTGCTACCTCTCGAGATCCCATAATGAAAATGAGAGCATATTATGATGGATTTCGTGATTGGACTACTAAGGAGTCAGAGAGGAAATGATTTGATTTAGGTAGTGGTCGGCAGATTAACAAAGTCGGCTCACTTTATTGCAATTCGAAAGGACCTGAGTTTGGATAGACACACGGATTTGTACGTGAGTCAAGTGGTTCGTCTGAATGGAGTGTCGTTTACGATAACTTCAAATTGAGACCCAAGGTTCACCGCTGCCTTTTGGAAGAGCATACAGAGTGCTTTAGGTACCAAGCTACAGTACAATACGGCTTATCATCCTCAGACGGATGGCCATTCTAAGAGGACAAATCAGACCCTTGAAGACATGCTGCGAGCTTGTGTACTAGACTTCAAAGGAAGTTGGGAAGAACAAATACACTCTGTGGAATACGCCTACAACAACAGTTATCAGCAGAGCATCCAGATGGCTCCATTTGAAGCATTGTATAGCCTTGTGTGCAGGACACTAGTGTGTTGGGATGAAGTCGGGGAAAGAAAGATCATAGGCCCAGAGTTGGTTCAGCAGTCAGTAGATGCTATGGCAATGATCAGAGGTAGATTAAAGACCGCATAGAGCAGACAGAAAAGTTACATAGATAAGCACCGAAGATCGTTGGAATTCCAAGTTGGTGATCACGTTTTTCTAAAAGTGTCACCAATGAGGGGAACTTCGCGCTTTAATAAGAAAGGCAAACTAAGTCCGAGGAACATAGGTCCATTTGAAATTCTAGAGAGAATCGGGACCCTAGTGTGAATCAGGATCCTAACATATCGTCTTGTGTTTTCGCCGAAACTGACGCAAGTGCACGGCGTCTTTCACGTGTTGATGTTAAGGAAGTGCGAGCTTGACCCGACCCACATGCTTAATTTTGAAGAATTGGACGTGGATGACCATGTGTCATGTTGAAAGCCCGGTTCAGATCATGGACAAAAAAGAGCAAATTCTGCATACAAAGACCATTCCGTTGGTTAAAGTGGTTTGGCAATACCACGATACTGAAGGAGCAACATAGGAGACTGAAGAGTCGATGAGACAGTTTTACCCCCACTTTTTTGCTTAAAATATTGCACTCGTTTAAATTTTGAGGACGAAATTTTTATAAGAGGGGAAGAGTTGTGACATCCTAAATTTTCGCTTCTGCTGTCAATTAAATTAATCAGGTATTTCATTGATGCGTTTATAGGGTTGTTCTCAGAGCTTATCACTCTCGAAATAACTAGACTATCTTGGGAAGCCATTAAGGATTTTAAGGCAAATAGACTTGAGAATTCATCTAGGAATTGACTATTTGACAATGCTCATCTTTATAGGCCATTATGGCACAATTAAAAATCGATTAGAGATCAAAGATAGGTCGGTTCAACTAAGATGTGTAGCTGATCGTGGGTGACTCCACTAAATTGACAAATTCTCGTTAACCGGCACTAGACTGATTTTTTTATTGTTTTGGTACCTTGTGCCCGTATTTGAATCCTCGAGATTTTCACGACAACCGAGAGTCGCCAATTTGTCGAATGGGTTCATTGTGGCTCGAAGAAAATCGACCACCGGTCATTTGCATTAAAAATTTCTAAAAATTACCCGGTAGCCTAGGTCACGATAAAATCGTGCCGAATCGAAATTAACCACGAATTTGAATCCAATTTCAGAAGTTGAAAGTTTTTTCAAGTCATAATTAATTCTAGGAGTGTCAACTTAGTCTCAGAACATTTTTCTACAAACCAAGACCTTTTGGGGAAAAGTCGTCGTAGGACCGTTTTTGTCGAGAAAAGTTCAGGGATCGTTTTTTATCGCAAAATTGGGATGCAAATAGGATCAATTGGTGAGGAAAAATATCAATTGGATCGATAAGGTGTCAGTTGAGGCTGATTTGTGTTGAATTAAGAAGGAATTAAGGTCCAATTGAAGAGGAAGCCAAGCAAATTCGTAACTCCCCCTTGCATGTAGCTTTTGGACCATTTCAAAGGTTGCCAAGGAATCCTTGGTGGCTAATTAGAGGCCAAGGGACCAGCTGGTGGTGGAGGAAAGGTCAAGGGGACCAAATTGGATGAGATTGAAGCGTGGTAGGCCCCTTGTCCCCCTCCTTCCTCAAGCTGGCCGGCCAACCCTCCCTCAGCCCCTCACTTGCCATTTTTGAGCACCCCAGCAAGCCAAGAGACTAGCCGAAGCCAACTATTGCCACCGGACCGCCCGCAACACACCGCTTGTCATCGTCGTTGTCATTGCGCACCACCGCTAGCCACGTGTCCCTCGCATCGTTCAGCTGCGCCTTTGCCTTCCTCTTGCCTATTCTGACGTCCCAGGAGCGGTTTCAAGCAACTCAGGCCACCGTGAACCACCTCCGACCACCGTGAGCCTTTGTTGTTGCCCGCTCAACCTCGCCACTACCTCCACCGGTCTTGATTGCCTCAACCAGCCTTGTTTCCTTTCTTTTGAAGCCAAGATCAGAGAGCAAAGCCCTGTTACGTGTGTTGGCCCGTTTTGAGGTTGTTCCCGGCCCTGAAAGTTAGGCCCGCTTTGGAGAGAAGTGAGCCCTGTTGTGTCCCCGATGATTTGAGCCGATCAAATTGCGAAACAAGTGAGTTTAACTCACTAATCCTCACTTAGTAGGTTAATTACGCTTAGGGGTTGATTAGATTAAGTTAAATATGGTTAGGTGGATAGATAGATTAGATTAGTGAATTTTAATGATTTACCAATGCATGTTAGGTGGATAGTTAGTGCAATTAGGGCCTAAACGAGCTCTAGTATTTATCTAGAGTGACTCGGAAATTTTGTGGGTCCATTTCGCCGTTCAATTCAGCATTACGGGCCTAAGTTGGATTTATTGGCATTTATTTAATATTTTTCGTAATTATTTCATTAATTATTTATTTTCCGAAAATTAAATCGGGATAATCGGTGATCGGAATTTCGTGTTGATTTTAGTGGTGCCTTCTGTTTATTTAATTGAGTACCGGATTGTGCAATTTGAGTATAAGTAGTGATTGTGGGTCATTATTCCAAAAATGGACAACTTTGGTAATTGACTAGAAATTTGCCGAGTGAGGCCATGATTACCACTAAATCTAAAATATGCCGAGTGGGGCCGTGATTATCACTAAACCTAAGTTATGCCGAGCGGGGCCGTGAATACCACTAAACCTAAGTTATGCCAAGTGGGGCCGTGATTACCACTAAGTTTAAGTTATGCTCGAGTGAGGCCGAGATTTATAATTAGAATGAGTAATGGAATTGATCATGTGAAGGTCCTGATGACATGAAATCGACTCAGTCGATTTTATTGTCTGGCAGGATGGAACTGAGGCTAAGGTAAGTCCTCTAACCGTGTTGTGCTTAGACAGCCCTTAGGGCGTATTTTCTTCCTAATCGAGTCTTAAGGGGTAGAACTCGCTGAGACGTAGTCTCACCTTGTTGTGGGACAACATTTCAGGTCCCTCGATGGTAGCACCTCCAGCTCATCTTGAGCATTTTGGTATACCGAAAGAGATCACTAAGATAGGTTATCACATTTTGATACACCACGACCTTGAAGGTTTGGAATATGTACTGGTGAAATCCACCATTTGGGTTGATGTGGGTGAACCCCAAAAGGTACCCCACAAATATCGGTCGTGGTATCGCCATTACAAGGATGGATGAAGGGTAGGCCCTGTACCGGAATCTGATGTACCTTTGAACATTTTAGAGGTAGCATTCGGGAAGGGGACAGTAGATCCCAAGGGTGGATTGGTAGTTGATGCAAAGGATCCCAAGCTCGAGGGCGATTCTAACTCTCCGGTATACTCAGTCGTGGGCTCCAACTGGAGCATGAAAGAAGGAGAGATCGTCGAGAAGGAGGAGGAACCGGAGGAGGATCCCAAGGAGGAGCCTTGAGACCCCCACCCCTATTTGCAAGACTTGTGTACTGAACAAGCCTGAATAGAACCTGACCTGTTAGTGTACTGTTTGGGGATTTTATATCTACTTCCGCATATGTATTAAAATCGACCAGGTGAGGGATTGGGGCGCGCTCGAGGATTGGGGCGTGACATCCCTGTTTAAGTGGAATCGAATGAATGGTTAAGGATTGGAGTAATAAGGTGCGATGGTTCATGGGATAATAGTAGGAGTGACATTTAAATTCATGCCGGTGCATGTCGATGGTAGTTGTTTTGTAGACTCACTTATAGTTTAGATCACTCTGTTTCTAATTCGGTGTGGAATTGGAAGCAGGTTTCAATAGATTAAGCTGAGCCATGAGTGATCAGGAGCATGAACTCCTATTAAGAGGACCGTTAGGGCTGTGACTCAGGGTAGAACGCCAACTAGGGTCAGTACCCGATGAGGTCGAGGTAGAGCACTAGCTCAAGCTAGCGCAAGTAGAGTGGCACCACCTCCTGTTGGTGCTAGGGTAGCAGCCCCAGGTGATTAGGGAACCATCAGGATCACCCAGGCCTTAGATGCGATGAGAGAATTGATGGGGCAACATGCCCGGGATCAAGTTGCCGCCTTCACCACTGCTGTTGCAGCCACCACTACTACTACAGTTGCCGCCACTACTAAGGTCGCAGCTGTTGCCATAGCCATTGCCGCACCTGCTGTCACACATGCTGAGGTCCAGCCTGAGAATATAGTGGTGCAGAGAGAGGCCAATCCACAAGTTAGTGGAACAATTTTTGAAATTGAACCTGCCAAGGTTCGTTGGTGCTCGAGATCCGAAAGTTGCTTCACTCTGGATCCAGGATCTCAAGAAAGTGTTTGCACTTCTTATGTGCACGAAGAGGAGAAAGTAGTCATGGTGGTGTACCAATTGCAAGGTAACGCCAATATTTGGTGGAGAGCCCTAAGGATATAGTACTTCCGGAATGTGTGGTCCTAGTGTGGGACACTTTCCTCAGAGCATTTAATGATCAGTATGTGACATCCCAAATTTTCAATCCTGTTTTCTACTGAATAAATCGGGCATTTCATTGACATGCTTATAGGGCTATTCTCAGAGCTGATCACTCTTGAGATGATTAGACTATCTGGGGAAGTCATTAAGGAATTTTAATGTAACCAACTTGAGAATTCGACTAGGAATCGGCTATTCGACCGTGTTCATCTTTAGAGGCCATTACGGCATAGTTAAAAATCAATAAGGGAATAGAGATAAGTTGGTTCGACTGAGATGTGTGGCTAATTATGGGGGACACCACTAAATTGGAAAATTCTTGTCGACCGGCACTAGACTGATTTTTCTATCGTTTTGGTACCCAATGTCCGTATTTGAATTCTCAAGATTTTCACGACAATCGAGAGTCGCCATTGTGTCAAGTGGGTTCATTGTGGCTCGAAGAAAATGGACCACGGGTCATTTGCACTGAAATTTTTTTGAAAAGTACCCGGTGGTCTAGGTCACGCTAAAATCGTGCAAAATGGAAATTAACCGGGAATTTGAATTCGATTTCAGAAATTGAATTTTCTGTCATGTCACAATAAATTCTACGAGCGTCGACTCAGTCTCAGAAGATTTTTCTACAACCTGAGACTTTTTGGAAAAAAGTTGTCCTAGGGCTGTTTTTGTTCAGAAAAAGGCCGAGACCATTTTTTATGGCGAAATTGGGAAGCAAGTGGGATCTATTGGTAAGGAAAAATATCAATTAGATTCGTGAGCTGTCAATTGAATTTATTAAGGCCAATTCATGATGAAACAAGTACGAACAAGTGTCCAATTGACCACCGGCCGCGGTGGCTCCACTGGATAAGACTCTGCTGATCCTCAACGAAGATGTGAAGGGTTCAAAAACCCAGGGGAGATGCTAGGTGTATTAAGTGTGACTCAGGGGTGGTGGGGCCTCCTACTTAAGTGTCACTTGGGGTTTACAGCGCGGCTATCGGCTGCAAGCCGGTTCCTCCAATACCAAAAAAAAAAAAAAAAAAAAAAAAGAAACAAGTGTCCAATTGGTGAAGACATGTTGCAAATTCGTAGCTTCCCCCTTGCCTAGCCAAAATGGACCATTTCAAAGGTTGTAGGGGGTGGTTTGTTGGCTGAATTGTAGCCAAGGAAGGAAGCCATGGCTGAGAAGGGTCAAGGAGACCATTGAATGGAAAAAAGGGCAAAGGTAGGTCCCCTTTGTCCCCTATCTCTTCCTCCTTCTCTCTCTAAGCAACCAGCCACCCTTCCTCAGCCTCCTTTGTGCAATTTTGAACCCCACAGTAGCCAAGGAAGCCATCGGAGAAGCTAAAGCCGCCCACTGTCACACGTCCTCACCGCCGTGGCCGTTCACGCATGCCGCCGCCACCGCAGGCGCTGCCAGCGCTCGTCCAGCCGCTCCTCCGCCTTCCTCTTGTCCTCACGCCATCCCAGCTGAGGTCCCGTGTTGTGTAGAGCCAAGCTAGAGCCGCCTCAACCACCATGAAGCGTCATCGATGGCCGTCGAGTGTCCTCGCGATCTTTGCCAATCCTTGCCATTCCTTTCAGCTTTTGTTCTTCTGTTTTGTAGCTCAAAACAAAAGCTTAAAGAGTGGGTTTCTAGCTGTGTTTGTGGCCCGTTTTGGCCTGCTTTCGGGCCCCAAAAACTTGGCCCGCCTTGAGGAAAGTCGAGCCTCGTTGCGTTCCCGACAATTAGATCCGAACCGTTCGTTGAATGAGTTTAACTCACTAACCATTGCTTAGTTTGCTAATAATGTTTAGGGGTTGTTTAGATTTAATTAAGTGCAATTAGGTGTATAGATTAGATTAGAGTAATTAATTTAGTGCCTTATTGATGCATGCTAGGCAATTGGTTAGTGTAATTAGAGAGTAGACACGTACTAGTATTTTTTAATGAACCTCGGGATTTTTCTGGGTCTGTTGCGGTGCCCAATTAGGCATTAGGGCCTAAATTTGATTTATTGGCATTTATTTATTATTTTCTGTAATTATTTAATTATTTATTTATTTTCCAGAAATTAGACCGGGATAGCCAGTGACCGAAATTTCGTGCTGATTGTAGTGGTATTCTCTGTTTATTTAATTGAGTAATTGATCATGCAAATTGAGTGAAATTGTGTGGATGGGTATTTTATTCCAAAATTGGATAATTTTGTAATTAATTGGAGAATTATTGGGCATCGGTCTACAATGCCAAAAATCTATTTTGGGACTGCTGAAAATAGTGGGAGGTTCAAAAGTGAAAACCTTATATATTGGCTGAGGCCGGCCGGGTACCCACACATGTGTATTTTTATCGGGCATGATAAAAATGGGAAATTGATTATGCAATATATCACGTTGGCTCGATGACTAAGGATATCGTCTTGGAGAAAGGCGTTATATTATGCTGGCTCAATGACTAAGGATGTCGTCTCATAGAAAGGCGTTATATTATGTTGGCTCGATGACTAAACATGTCATCTCGAAAAAAGACATTGTGTTATACCAACTCGGTGACTTGATATGTCATCTTGGAGAATAAATAATATACTTTGTCGGCTCGATGATTGAGTATGTCATCTCGGAGAAAGACATTGTATTGCATTAGCTCGGTGACTTGATAGGTCATCTCAAAGAATAGGTAATATTGAATGTACCGACCGGGGGAAGGTCGTGGTGAAATGTAATCGACTAAGTCGATTGATCGATGCTTCGATCTGTTTAGATTGATTGGGTGCTTATTCGAACTGTGTTGATTTGTAGGTAGAATCTAAGGCCAAGGTAAGTCCTCTGACCCGTGTTATGCATAGGCAGCCCTTATGGTGTATTGGCCTTCTAATCGAGTCTTAGGGGGTAGAACTTGCTGAGACGTCGTATCTCCCGTTGTGGGATAACATTTCAGGTCCATAGATGGTAACACCCCTACCTCCTCCCACACATTCTAGGATACCGAAGGAAATTACAAAGATAGGTTATCATTTTCCGATACACCCCCACCCTGAAGGATTAGAATATGTGCTGGTGAAGTCAACCATCTGGGTTGACGTGAATGAGCCCGATAAGGTGCCTCATAGGTACCGGTCATGGTATCGTCACTATCATGATGGGCGAAAGGAGGGTCCGGTGCCGGAATCTGATGTACCTCAGTTCGTGCTAGAAGCTGCTTTTGGTAAGGGTACAGCAGACCCTAAAGACGGGTCGGTGGTGGATGCAAAAGATCCTAAGCTTGAGGACAATTCTAACTCTCCAGTGTACTCAGCCGAGGGCGCTAACTAGAGTGAAGAAGAAGGTGAAATTGTCGAACAGGATGAGGAATGGGAAGAAGAGCCTGAAGAAGAACCAGAGGAGGAGCCGGAAGAAGAGGCTGAAGAAGAACCTGAAGAGGAACCGGAGGATGATCTCGAGAAGGATCCGGAGTGACCCTGACGAGGACTGAGACCCCTACCCCTATCTGCTGACCTTGTTGTTGTTGAACCTGGCTTGTATAGAAACCGACTTTTTAGTGTGGCTTGTATATGTATATATATGACTGTGTTGTTATATATGTATATAAGTGTGTTGGTTTTTAGGTTCGAGTTTTTAGTCCTACTTTCCTATCACATTATTTTATTGTTTGGGGATTATTTATATGCTTCCGCATGCGTATTAAAATGAACAGGGTCAGTGATGCGTCCTGGGACGTCGCTATTATATCAACCAGGTCAGGATGGGCGCGCACTCGAAGATCAGGGCATGACATCCCCGTTTAATGGTATCATAGCCCAGTTTAGGAATTGGAGTGATAAGATGCAATGTTTCCTGGGATAGTAGTAAGAAAGACCTTTAAATTCATGATGGTGCATGTCGATGGTAGTTGAGTGATAGACTTGCTTGCGTTTTAGATCGCTCCGTTTCTAATTCGGTGTGGAATTAGAAGCAAGTTTTAGTCATTAAAGCTAAGCTATAAGAGATAAGGAGTAAAGAACTCCTACCAAGAGGACTGTTCGTGCCGTGACTCGGGGTAGAACACCGACTAGGGCCGGTACCCAAGGAGGCTGAGGTCGAGCGCCAGCTCAGGCTGGCGCGAGTGGAGTGGCACCACCTGTAGTGTGCATGGTATGAGTGTGGACCAAAAAGCCCTGGCCTCGGCCGTCCATGAAAAAAACTTATCGGGCACCGAAGGAGAATTTTTTGAATAAAGCCTCATCAAATTAAATTGAAATTGAAAAAATATGAGGCCATTTTAGTAATATTAGTGTGGCTGCCGTATAAGTAATATTATTCGGTGTCTAACCCAATATTCTTTCTTTTATCAAAACTCAATTTCTAATTAGCCTATTGAAGTGCAGCTATTTTATCAAAGTGCCCGCTATTTTCTTAATAGTGTGTCATGAACTTGAGTTTGTCTCAGACAACCCATGTGCATAGTAAGAGTACTCCAAGTAGGCCCGGCCCTGAACATCCGTGAAAAAAAGCCAATCGGCCATCGAAGATGAATTTTTTGAACAAAGACTAGTCAAATTAAATTGAAATTGGAAAAATATGAGCCCATTTAAGTAATATTAGTGTGGCTGCCATTTAAGTAATATTATTGGGTGTCCAACCCAAAAATATTTCTTAAATCAAAACTCAATGTCTACTTAGCCTAATGAAGTGCGGCTATTTTATCAAAATGCTAGCCATTTTCTCAAAATTTGTTAGCAACTTGAGATTGTCTTAGATGACCCATGTGCATCGTAATAGTGTGCACCAAATTCCCTTGGCCTCGACCGTCCATGAAAAAAACTGATCGGCCACCGCAGCAGAATTTTTTAATAAAGCATGGTCAAATCAAATTGAAATTCAAAAAACATGAGGCCATTTAAGTATTATTTGTGTGGCTGCCATATAAGTGTGCCTATTTTATCAAAGTGCCCGCCATTTTCTCAAAAGTGTGTCAAGAACTTGAGTATGTCTCAGAAAACCCATCTGCATAGTAAGTGTGCACCAAGTAGCCCAAGCCGTGAAATTCGTGAAAAACAAACCAATCGGCCATCGAGGATGAATTTTTTTAATACAACCAGCTCAAATTAAATTGATATTGGAAAACTATTAGGCCATTTAAGTAATATAAGTGCGGCTGCCGTTTAAGTAATATTATTGGGTGTCCAACCCAATAATATTTCTTTAATCAAAATTCAATTTCCAATTTGCCTATTGAAGTGCAGCAATTTTATCAAAGTGCCCGCCATTTTCTCAAAAGTGTGTCATGAACTTAAGATTGTCTTAGACGACCCATGTGCATGGTAAGAGTTTGCACCAAATAGCCATGGCCTCGACCGTCCATGAAAAAAACTAATCAGCCACCGAAGGGGAATTTTTAGAATAAAGCCTGGTCAAATTAAATTGAAATTGAAAAAATATGAGCCGAATTAAGTAATATTAATGTGGCTCCAGTTTAAGTAATTATATTCAGTGTCTAACCAATAATCTTTCCTTAATCAAAAATTCAATTTCTAATTAACCTATTGAAGTGTGGCTATTTCATCAAAGTGCTTGCCACTTTCTTAAAAGTGTGTCATGAACTTGAGTTTGTCTCGGACGACCCATCTGCATAGTAAGTGTGGACCAAGTAGCCCAGGCCGTGAACATTCATGAAAAACAAACCAATCGGCAATCGAGGATGAATTTTTTGAATAAAACCTGCTCAAATTAAATTGATATTGGAAAACTATTAAGCCATTTAAGTAATATAAGTGCGGCTTTTCTTTAAGTAATATTATTGAGCCTCCAACCCAATTAATATATCTTTAATCAAAATTCAATTTCTAATTAGCCTATTGAAGTGCGGTAATTTTATCAAAGTGCCCACCATTTTCTCAAAAGTGTGTCATGAACATGAGATTGTCTTAGATGAACAATGTGCATGGTAAGAGAGCACACCGAATAGCCCTGGCCTCGACCGTCCATGAAAAAAAAATGATCGGCCACCGAAGGAGAATTTTTTGAATAAAGCCTGCTCAAATTAAATTGAAATTAGAAACATATGAGGCCATTTAAGTAATATCAGTGCGGCTGCCGTTTAAGTAATATTATTGGGTGTCCAACCCAATAATATTTCTTTAATCAAAATTCAATTTTCAATTAGCCCATTGAAGTGCAGCTATTTTATCAAAGTGCCCGTCATTTGCTCAAAAATTGTGTCATGAACGTGAGATTGTCTTAGACGACCCATGTGCATGGTAAGAGTTTGCAACAAATAGCCCTAGCCTTGACCGTCCATGAAAAAAACCAATTGGCCACCGAAGGGGAATTTTTCAATAAAGCCTGGTCAAATTAAATTGAAATTGAAAAAAATATGAGCCCAATTAAGTAATATTAGTGTGGCTACAGTTTAAGTAATATTATACGGTGTCTAATCCAATAATCTTTCTTTAATCAAAAATTCAATTTCTAATTAACCTATTGAAGTGCCACTATTTTATCAAAGTGCCCGCTACTTTCTTGAAAGTGTGTCATGAGCTTGAGTTTGTCTCAGATGACCCATGCGCATAGTAAGAGTGCACCAAGTAGCCTCGGCCCTAAACATCCGTGAAAAACAAACCAATCGGCCATTGAGGATGAATTTTTTGAATAAAACCTGCTCAAATTAAATTGATATTGGAAAACTATTAGGCCATTTAAGTAATATAAGTGCGGCTGCCGTTTAAGTAATATTATTGGATCTCCAACCCAATAATATATGTTTAATCAAAATTCAATTTCTAATTAGCCTATTGAAGTGCGGTAATTTTATCAAAGTACCCGCTATTTTCTCAAAAGTGTGTCATGAACTTGAGATTGTGTTAGACGAACAATGTGCATGGTAAGGGTGCACATTGAACAGCCCTGGCCTCGACCGTCCATGAAAAAAAACTGATCGGCCACAGAAGGAGAATTTTTTGAATAAAGCTTGCTCAAATTAAATTGAAATTAGAAAAATATGAGGCCATTTAAGTAATATTAGTGTGGCTGCCGTTTAAGTAATATTATTGGGTGTCCAACCCAATAATATTTCTTTAATCAAAATTCAATTTCCAATTAGCCTATTGAAGTGCAGCTATTTTATCAAAGTGCCCGCCATTTTCTCAAAATTGTGTCATGAACTTGAGATTGTCTTAGACAACCCATGTGCATGGTAAGAGTTTGCACCAAATAGCCCTGGCCTCGAACGTCCATGAAAAAAACTAATCGGCCACCAAAGGGGAATTTTTTTAATAAAGCCTGGTCGAATTATATTGAAATTGAAAAAATATGAGCCCAATTAAGGAATATTAGTGTGGCTACAGTTTAAGTAATATTATTGGGTGTCTAACCCAATAATCTTTCTTTAATCAAAATTCAATTTCTAATTAACCTATTGAAGTGCGGCTATTTTATCAAAGTGCCCGCCACTTTCTTAAAAGTGTGTCATGAACTTCAGTTTGTCTCGACGACCCATCTGTAGAGTAAGTGTGCAC
>CM024721.1:32804848-32892593 GCA_014182545.1 Eucalyptus globulus | reverse complement strand
ATGGCATCCCAAAATTTCATGGTAATTTCTAGAGGCATTACGACCTATCGAAAAGTGAATGGTTATGCCATTGAAGTATGTTGTGGCCACTAGACCGAAGAATTGTAATAGATTAAGGCCGAACACTTTAATGGAAAGATATCTTATGTTCTTAGGTTTTCAAAGTTGGTGCTATAGGATAATTTGATAATGTGAATTTTGTTCTTGGCTATGCACCTTATGGATTTGATGTTTATGGATTAATGCAAGTTTTTGGCCATATTATTTTGTAATTAGGTATTTATTTAAGTGGAAAATAATAGTGGATTATTAAAGGAGGGAGTGGGCTGATCTTTTTTTGGGACCAAACCAGTCCACAATCCCCCACCCTTCGACCAGCGAAGGCCCGGCCCAAGAGGCCCAATGGGCCGTCGACTATGGCTTGCCCAAGCCCAGCCGGATGAAGCCACCTTCTTGCATGAAGAATGGCAAGTGGCATGAGAGGTCTTCCAAGTGTCATTTGCATGCAAAAGCTAATGATGGTTAATCATTGAGGGGAAGAAATTAGTGAGGGGAAGGGGCGGATTAGGCGAGGAGCAACCGAGAGAGAGAGGGTGACCATCCGAGAGAGAGAGAGAGAGAGAGAGAGAGAGAGAGAGAGAGAGAGAGAGAGTGAAATCGAGAGAGGCAGAGCGAGCGTGCGAGAGAAGAAGGAGAAGAGGGAGGCCGTTCGCTGCGGTTCGTTACCGCCGTCGAGCCGCCGAGTCCCGCCTTGCCCCGCCGTCTTTGCTTGTTGTGTTGTGCTCGGATTATAGGCAAATAGAGTCCATTAATCTTCCCTTTTCTTGATGTGTCATGTGTGTAATGAATTGTGGATTTCGGATGCGGATGAAGTGTGAAATTTCGAAGCTATATGTTTGTGTTCTAGCCTAGTGTTCTGTTTCTGGAAAAACAGTCCGATCTCTGATGATTTTGTGAGTTGTATGCGATGTTCTAGTTGAAATTTGACTTCGACTTCTTGATGAAAGTTGTAAAGGAAATCTTGGAGAGTAACATATAAAAAATTCAGAAGAAATGAACAAGTATAGACCGGTGAAACTATTTTTCTTTGAAGAAGTTAGATCTGGAAATTGTAATGCTGACCTAGTGTGATTCTGTGAATTTTATAAAATTTTCGGTTGAAATTTGATCTCATGTTCTAAATGAAAGTTGAAGATGACATGTTAAGGAGTAATATACTAAAATTTTAGAGGAATTTGATGAGTTTAGGTTGGTGAAACCATTTTATCCGAAATGGTTAGATCTGGAATTTGATGTCAAGGGTTATGGACGGTTATGGTTATTATAGTTTTTAATCTATCACAAATATGATTTCGAGTTCTTCATGAAATATTTACCTCTAGATTTTTATATAAAATTTAAAAATTTCAGAATTTTGGAGTTGATTTACGATTTTTACTGAATTTGTGAATGAAACTGTGTATGACAATATTCCGAGATTATAAAGATTGTGATGTGTAGACTATACCGAATTGTATGATATTATTTTGACATGGTGTTCTTCATGGAATATTTTCCTCTAGATCTTGTATATAACATGTCGAATTTTCAGAATTTATCAAGATTTTTTACTAATTTTTCAAGAATTATAACCAAAGGAGTGCAATTTGTTTTTATCTGAAATTTTGCTGTATTTTCAAAAAAATAAATGAAATTACTCCATGTGATATAATGTCTTGAGTGGTTGATTATTCTGCATATGTGGTGACATATGGCATGTTATATGACATCAAAAGCTGGTTGAGACCTTTGATATTGTTGCATCAAATGCCATGTTAAAATTGAGATACATGTGTAAATATAAATTATGATAATAATGATACTGTCGGAGGTGTAAACCAACGATACCCTGGGAGTGTTGGGATGCCCGGAGTGTGGGTGCCGGATGCCCGGAGTCTGTGTACCTGATGCCCCAGGAGTGTTGGGATGCCTGGAGGTGTGTGCCGGAAGTCCTGAAAGTGTGTGCCGGGGGGATTCTTCGTGATGCCAGTTGGGGTACGGGATGCTCGGAGTGTGTGTGCCGAATGCCCGGAGGTGTGTGCCAGAGACTCCTCGCGATGCCAGGTTGGATGCGAGCAATAAATTGTGAGATGCAAACATTGGTCATTGGGAAGAAAATGATGTGATCTAATTTAAAGATAAAGATTGAGAAATTGAATCATATGACATGGTATGAACCTCATGGGAATGCAAGCATGGAGTGGATGGTGGTATATGCACGTTGCATGGTGATATATGTATGGCTGCTTGATGATATAAGTACAAGTGCATGGTGATTTATGCATGTTGTTTGGTGATATATGCATGGCTATAAGGTGAGGTATGCTTGAATGCATGAATGATATGTGTTTTGTTCATGATACATTGATGGTTCTGTTTGACGCATTGTATAGTTTGATGGATCTTTACTACTAAGTGGTTGTACTCACCCTTTTGGGGATTAATATTTCAGATTAGAAAGATGTTTCTTTCACCAGTCGTGCGTGGTACCTTCTATGGCATACCTATTGACGTTAAGGTGGAGTGCACAGAGCATTCCTGTATTAATGTACCTGGTCTGGTATATGTCCGAGTTCGTATCTTGGTGATGTACGATGTGTGTTTTGTTGATAACCCTATTATCTAAGAGTTTTTGTCTGTTCACGTTCGACGCAATAGGGTGATGCTAGGGATGCTGCAGCCGCCGCCGCCACCGCCTGATGCACCGGTTGGGTGTGATGGCACGTATGATTAGTGGGAGCTGACACATTTTTTGGGATAGCCGATGCTTGTTGATGGAGGGGTGTACATGTTTTGTCATGCCCTGATCCTCGGGCACGCACACATTTTTCTACTTGGTCAATTTTATAATGCGATATCCCAGGACTATGTATCGTCGACCCTTTTTTTTTTTTTTGTTAATCACATGTGGAAGTAGTTATAAATCCCCAGACAGTAAATCGATGGGATAGAAAAGCAATGCCATATTTTTCATATTAAAATTCACAACCATACTTTTATACAGAACATAACTCAAAGTATTTCACAAACTATTCACGGCTTTCTAATTTCACTCTATTCACATCAAAACAGGATTCCTAAAAGAGGTTGGGACCTCAGTCCTCATCCGATTGCACTCAGGATCCCTTTTTGGATCATCTTCTTCTTCAAAAATCTTCCCCCTCCTCAAGTTTCACTTATGTGTTCTCCTTCTTTGATTCCTCCTCCTTGGGCTCACCTACCGCCCTGAAATGTTGTCCTACAACCTGGATGAGACTACGTCTCAGTAAGTTTTACCCCACTAAGACCCAATTAGTAAACCAATATGCTACGAGCTGCCTAAACATGCACAGGTCAAAAAAGTACCTTGGCATCATTCCCGACCTGTAATTCAAGCTTATATACATATACTTCATATATCTCAATGAACAATCAGTCAAATCACAATTCAATTGACTTAGTCGATTACAAGTCAGTCGGACCATTTCTAGGTCGTTCCCACTTGTACCATATAATAAATAATATTATTTTTCTTTTTCTTTTCTCTTTCCCTTTCTATTTTCTTTTCGCCTCTTCAATTTTTCCTCTGATAATTTCTTTCCCGAAATTTCGGACTCGTCAATAATTTGACGGACGATGAAACGGTCCTAAAAATGAATTGTGACACGCTTGAATATTCGATTCCTGAAACCAAATTAAATTTCATGGTTAGAATTGATCAGACACAATTTTAGTCAAATCTAACCAATTAAGTAGCTTTTAGGGATTTTACCACGGATACATCCCTTAACGGCTTCACCCAATAGGTTAGTTAACTCATGAGCGATCAGCTCAGAGAAAAAGGACCATAAGTACGTCGACGAAATGCCCATTTCACTTTATCGAAACAGAGTCGAATTTCAGGATGTCATAACTCTTCCCCTCTTATAAAAATTTCGTCCTCAAAATTTAAACCATTACACACTTTGATAAAAAAGGTGGGGGTACAACTGTCTCATCGATTCTTTAGTCTCCCAGGTTGCTCCTTCAGTACCGTAGTGTTGCCATATCACTTTGACCAACAGAATGATCTTGGTATGCAGAACTTGCTCTTTGCGATCAACAATCTAAACTGGGCTTTCGACGTATGACACACGGTCATCCACGTCCAATTCCTCGAAATTGAGCACGTGGGTCGGGTCAAAATCATACTTCCTTAACATCGACACGTGGAAGACATCATTTACTTGCGCCAATCCTGGCGGCAACGCAAGACGATACGCTAGGTTTCCGATTCTTTCAAGAATCTCAAACGGACTTACGTACCTCGGATTCAACTTGCCTTTCTTACCAAAGCGCGAAGTTCCCCTCATTGGTGACACTTTTAGAAAAATGTGATCACCAACTTGGAATTCCAAAGACCTTCGACACTTATCTACATAACTTTTATGCCTGCTCCACGCCGTCTTTAATCTGTCTTTGATCACTGCCATGGCATCTACTGACTGCTGAACTATCTGGGCCTGTGATTTTTCTTTCCCCGACTTCATCCCAACTTCATTTTTCTACACACTCTGCTATACAATGCTTCAAATGGAACCATCTAAATACTCTTCTGATAAATGTTGTTGTAGGTGAATTCCACCAGATGAAGCTGATCTTCCCAACTTCATTTGAAGTCTATTACACACGCTCTCAGCATGTCCTCGAGGGTTTAAATCATCTTCTCAGACTGGCCATTCGTTTGAGGATGATATGACGTACTGTATTGAAGTTTTGTACCTAAAGCACTCTGCAAGCTCTTCCAAAAAGCAGCCGTAAACCTTGGACCTCCATCAGAAGTTATCGTAACAGGCACTCCATGCATTCGAACCACCTAACGCACGTATAAATCTACGTGCCTATCAAGACTAAGGTCCTTTTGAACTACAATGAAGTGAGCCGACTTTGCCAGCCTATCGACTACTACCTAAATCGAATCATTCCCTCTCTAACTCCTTGGTAGTCCAGTCACGAAGTCCATTGTGATATGCTCCCATTTCCACTCTGGGATCGCAAGAGGTTGCAGAAATCCTCCCGGCTTGCAATGCTGGGCCTTTACTTGTTGACAAGTTAAACACTTGGCGACATGCTTGGCAATGTCCGCCTTCATACTTGACCACCAATAGTGTTGACGCAGATTCTGATACATCTTGGTACTTCCAAGATGAATGCTATAACTACTACGATGTGCTTCAAATAAAATTTCTTCTCTAAGCTCTACATTGTTAGGTACAACCAAACGCCCACGGAACCTCAGCACTCCATCATTAGAAACTTGAAAATCAGACTTTCTTTTATCGGGGTCCTCTTGAATTATCTTATGTACATCTAAATCTATCGTTGTAGTAGCTTGATTCTGACCTGAACATCCGGTTCAATTCTAAGGGTGGCCATAAGACTCGAGAGGTGGCCTACCTCAAATTTGAACATCGAATCTCGCGCTCTTTCAATTAAATTCCACTCCTTAATTAATATATGAGCCATTGAAGACTTTCGACTCAAAGCATCGACGACTTTATTTGCCTTTCCTGAGTGATATAGAATATCACAGTCGTAATCCTTCAACAATTCCATCCATCGGCGCTATCTCATGTTCAACTCCTTTTGAGAAAACAAATACTTGAGACTCTAATTGTCTGTGAAGATCTAAAACTTTTCTCCGCACAAATAGTGCCTCCAAATCTTCAATGCAAATATGATGACTGCGAGTACTAAGTCATGCTTCGGATAATTCAATTCATGAGGTCTTAACTGCCGAGAAGTGTATGCAACAACTCTGTCATGCTGCATCAACACGCAACCCAATCCCCTGAATGACGCATCACTATAGATCTCGAGTCCTCCAGGACCAGATGGAATCGTCAGCACAGGTACGGTAGTCAGCTTTTTCTTTAGCTCTTGGAAACTATGCTCGCACTTACCTGACCATACAAATTTCTCTTCTTTCTTCAAGAGCTTTGTCAAAGGCGACGCTAACGATGAGAACCCTTCCACAAACCGTCTGTAATAACCTGCTAATCCCAGAAAAATTCTAATCTCTGTCACTATCGTCGGTCTCAGCCACATGATCACGGCTTCTATCTTGCTCGGGTCGACGGAGATTCCTTCTCCGGAAATCACATGACCTAAGAACGCAACACAAGTCAGCCAAAACTCGCATTTGCTAAACTTAGCATACCGTTGATGAGTTCTTAAGGTCTGGAGTACTACTCTCAGATGATTCTCATGCTCTTCATCACTTCTCGAATAGACCAAGGTGTCATCAATGAACACGATTACAAACTGATCCAGATATTCCTTAAACACTATGTTCATCAAATCCATAAAGGCAGCTGGAGCATTCGTCAACCTGAATGGCATCACTGTAAACTCGTAATGACCATACTGGGTACGAAATGCCGATTTAGGAATATCCTCCCTAATTCTTAGCTGATGATATCCTGTCCTGAAGTCGATCTTTGAGAATATTGACGCTCTTTGCAGTTGATCAAACAAGTCATCTATCCTCGGCAACGGATACTTGTTCTTGATCGTTACTTGATTGAGCTGCCGATAGTCGATGCACAAACGCAACAAACCATATTTCTTCTTAACAAACAGAACTGGTGCTCTCCAAGGTGATGCACTAGGACGAATAAATCCCTTATCCAGTAATTCTTGCATCTGTACCTTCAGTTCCTTCAACTCAGATAATGCCATTCGATAAGGTGCCTTTGAGATCAATTATGTCCCTAGTGCTAGCTCGATTACAAATTCAATCTCTCTTTTTGGCGGTAACCCTGGCAATTCTTTTGGAAAGACATCTAGAAACTCCTGTACCACTGTAATATCTTCCATTTTCAACTCCTCAACTGTCGTATCTACGAGAGTTGCTAAGTACCCTCGGCAACCCTCATCTAACAAACGAGTTGCTTCCGGCGACGAGATTAAGGAAATCGAGGGTCCTCCTCAATTCTCGACAAACTCAAAGCTCTTACCCCCTAACGGGTCAAACTGAATCGCCTTGCGATAGCAGTCATTTTAGCTCGTTGATTGGTGAGCCAGTCCATGCCAATTATCAAATCAAAATCATACATGGCTAGGACTAACAAGTCAATTTTCCCCACTCGCTCACCAATCTCTAACTTGCACCCCGAACATCCCAAAGCAGCAATAACTTTATCTTTCAATGGTGTAGATATGCAAATTGCCAACTCCAACAATACATGACTCAACCCTAGCATCTTAACATATTTCTCAGCAATGAAGGAATGGGTTGCTCCCGAATCAAACAAAGTATAAGCAGGTTGGTCGTTGAGTGAGACCGTACCTGTGATCACATTAGGTGCAGCTTCTGCCTGACCTTGAGTAATTGCGTACACGGTGCCCTGAACTGGAGGTCTCTGCTGTCTTCCTTGCGGTGTATTATGAGGGGCATACCCTCTTATTTGTCTCATCGGTGGCGGCGACTGTAACTGAGGTTGTCCTCTTTGCTTCCTCGGACAATTTCTGACCATATGGCCCTACTGGCCACATTCAAAACACGCACTAGCTAGGCACAATGCTGTCCCGTGTCTTCTCCCACAAAAGCGACATGCACCAACACTACTAGTTATCGGCCTATTAAATCCACTTTTCTTGCTGGGCGGACCTTGGAATCTGTTTCCCAACATCGGCCTATTTCCTTGGCGGCTATTGTCTCTATGAAAGTTAAACCTCGATCCAGATGAGGCAGCTCTATGATTCTGATCTTTCTCAATCTTCTGAGCTCTCCGATATATGTCGTTATAATTCTTTAGATCCAGAAGGACTAAGGCGCTTCTTAAATTCGGTCTGAATCCATCTCTGAACATCCTTGCTCGGTTCACAAGATTCTCAATTAACTCAGCAGCATATCGCGAAAGTTCAGCGAACTTCGCCTCATACTCATCAACAGATAGGGAACCCTGGCGAAAACGTTGAAATTATGCCATCTTCACCTCTCTGGCAGTCTCGGATACTTATCATTGAAACTTCACGAAAAGTGTTCCAATCCTGAACAACGCCATCTGGAAAGATAGTTTCACAGGTAATCATCCACCAAGTGTTCGCAACTCCATCTAGCTAGTAAGTTGCTAACATTACCTTCTCAGTCTCATTGCACATCAGCAGTGCAAACGCCTTCTCGAGCTTCTGAACCCATGAAGAAGCAACTTCGGGATCTCCCATCTTGGTAAACAACGGCGGATTTAACCTTAGGAAATGCTCCACCAGCTTGTGGATTGGTCTTGCAGCGACCACTATCCTTGGTGGACCTTCAACATTCACAGCGGCCGGAGCAATGGCAGGTTCGACTGCAGGTGCGGCAGTAGGGGCGACTCCAGTGGCGGCGACAGCAACAGTAGCGGCTTGCTGATCCGTTCTAGTACCCATCGCTTCTAGAACACGCAAGATCCCATCCAACCTGGGATCATTAGGGGTTGCTACCCCGACATCTACGACATGTGGAATCACTCCACTCGCGGTAGCCTGTGTTGGCGCTCGACCACATCCGCCTTGGGTCTCGACACGAGTCAGAGTTCTACCCCAAATAACGGTCCTACTGGTCCTCTTTGCAGGAGTTCTCGGCTTCTGATCGCTCATAGTGTAGCTTTACTCAACTAACACCTGCTTCCAATTCAACACCGAATTAGAAATAGAGCGATTCAATCAACAAACAATTTTAGCATCTAGCTAACACAGACATGCACCAGCATGAATTTAAAGGCCTTTCCTACTAACTATCCCATGGTCATCGCTCATTATCACTCTAATCTTGAACTTTGCTCTGATACCACAAAAATGGGATGTCACACTCTGATCCTTGAGCACGCACGCATCTTTCTACCTGATCGATTTTATAATGCGATATCCCAGGACTATGTATTGCCAACTTTTTTTTTTTTTGTTAAGCATATGCGGAAGTAGTTATAAATCCCCAGACAATAAATCGATGGGATAGAAAAGTAATGCCATATTTTTCATATTGAAATTCACAACCATACTTTTATATAGAACATAACTCAAAGTATTTCACAAACTATTCACGGTTTTCTAATTTCACTCTATTCACATCAAAACGGGATTCGCAAAAGAGGATGGGACCTCGCAACCCATCTCGCGTGGTCTGCTGTACCTCATCTTCGATCGCACTCGAGATCCCTTTCGGATCATCTTCTTCTTCAAAAATCTTTCTCCTCCTCAGGTTTCACTTATGTGTTCTCCTTCTCCGATTCCTCCTCCTCAAGCTCACCTACGGCTTGAAATGTTGTCCCACAACCAGGATGAGACTACGTCTCAGCAAGTTTTACCCCACTAAGACTCAATTAGTAAACCAATAGACTACGAGCTGCCTAAACACACACAGGTCAGAAAACGTACCTTGGCATCAGTCCTGACCTGCAATTCAAGCTTATATACATATGCTTCATATATCTCAATGAACAATTAGTCAAATCACAATTCAATTGACTTAGTCATTTACATGTCAGTCGGACCATTTCTAGGTCGTTCCCACTTGTACCATACAACCTCCAATAGTACACTCTTGGTCTCAGAGCCATCTTAATGCTCTCGGGCGTCAACTTCACCAAGATGACGTATCCACTAGACAATTGCGTGCATTTTTAAGGCGTCGTTTTCACTAGTGATATCCCAAATCACCGAACCACACATGCGTACAACGATGTATTCAATAGACTTGCGTGCGTTCTTTAAGGCACCATTTTCGCCAATGATATCCCAAATCATCGAACCACACATGCCTACAACGATGTATTCAATAGACAATTGCGTGCGTTCTTTAATGCGCCGTTTTTTTCCAGTGATGTCCTTAATCACCGAACCACACATGCCTATAACAATATGAGTACTAGATCGATATGTGTGTTCTTTAAGGCACCGTTTTCGCCAGTGACGTCCTTAGTCACCGAACCATGTAGGCCCATAACACCGTATCTGATCGATTATAGCCTAGAGTATTTCCATTTCACTCTCATAATTCTATCCACTTTACAAATCATCAAAGCATTATAAATGCTAAATAAATATACTTGGTCATCTACCAATCAATCATTCAATTTCACTCAATTTCCATCAATTTAAGATAAATTGATAAAATATCACAATTAATTTAGTTCCATACAACGTAGAGCTCAAATAAATAAACGAACTACACCATGACAATTAGCACGAAATTTCAATCACCGACCATCGCAGTTGAATTTCCGGAAAATAAATAATTAAATAAATAATATAATAAATTCAATTTAGCACAATATAAAGCTTAATTAAATAAATGGACTGTACCATGATCATCAACATAAAATCCTGGTCACTGGCCATCCCAATTGAATTTCCGGAAAAATAAATAATTAATTTCGAAAATTAATAATTAATTACTAAAAATCCAATTTATGCCCAAATTGCCTAATTGAAGCTTGCTAAGGGTCGGGAAAAATTCCGAGATGCTTTCAATAAATAGTAGACTACGTCTACTTGCTATTGTGCAATCAAAATGTCTAACATGCATCACAATTGTCCAATAATTACTAATCTATTCTAATATAACCTCCTAATTGTATTTAATTAAACCTAACCAACACCTAAGCATAATTAGAAAACTAAGCAGGGATTAGTGAGATTACTCACTGGAATTTAGCACAAAACGTATCAATCCGACGGGGACGACACGAGGAACGATTCTTCCCAAAGCAAGTTCCGACTTCGAGGCCCGGAAATGCTCCAAAAGCGAGCCAAAGGGAGCTGGAAACACACTAACCAGCGGCCGTTCTTGGCTGGCTGGGGCTGGTCCGATGGTTGAGAGGGCAAGGCAAGACCGGTAGAGGGTGAGGGAAGCTTCGGCGGGTCCGAACGATGGCCAGAGGTGGTCGGGCAACTGCCTGTGGTGGCCGAACAGGGGCTGGGTAGAGGCGACTGGAGCTGGATGGCGCCGGACAGCGCGTGAGGGGAGGGACGGACGGCAGCTCGGTGGGGCGGCGCACGTGTGAACGGCAGAACGTCGTGCAGCTGCTGCTCCAACTTTAGCCAACTATAGCCGTTGCTTCTGTTTCTGCTTTCACTGGGGCTTTGCACGAAACCGAGAGGAAGAGAAGGAGGGCGGCGATGGCTGAGGGGCGTGAGGGAGAGGTGAAGGCGAGCGATGAGTGGCGGAGCACGGGCGGCGACGGTGAGCTGCTCGTCTTCTCCTCTCTTGCCGCTGTCTCTAGCTTCTTTGCTGGTTCGCTAGGCATCGTGCGAACAAGGGGAAGGAGAGAGAGAGTGTCGAGAGAGAGAAAATGAGAGATGAGAGAGAGAAGAAGATAAGAGTGTTTGACGAGTCAAAAAGAAAAAGAGAGAGAGAGAGAAGCAAAGTTGAAATTGATAAGGGGGCAATCGGTGGAGGGAATCCGCACGAGGGAAGAGAGAGAGAGAGAGAGAGAGAGAGAGAGAGAGAGAGAGAGAGAGAGAGAGAGAGAGAGAGAGAGAGAAGAAAAAAGGGGAAAAGGGGGGTGAACGGTCCGAATAGGGGGAGAAAGATTACTTGAGGGAGAGAGGAGAGAGAGAAGGGAGAGAGAGAAAAGAAATAGAAAATAATAAATAATATTATTCTTATTTTTCTTTTCTTTTCCCTTTCTATTTTCTTTCGGTCTTCAATTTTTCCTCCGATAATTTCTTTCCCGAAATTTCGACTCGTCAATAATTTGATGGACGATGAGACGGTCCTAAAAATGAATTGTGACACGCTTGAATATTCGATTCCCGAAACCAAATTAAATTTTATGATTAGAATTGATCAGACGCAATTTTAGTCCAATCCAACCAATTAAGTAGCTTTTAGGGATTTTACCGTGGATACATTCCTTAACGGCTTCACTCAATAGGTTAGTTAACTCGTGAGTGATCAGCTCAGAAAAAAAAGGACCATAAGCACGTCGACGAAATGGCCATTTCACTTTATGGAAACAGGGTCGAATTTCAGGATATCACATGTTTGAAGTAGGGTCGAGTTCTCTTTTTGAGTTATAGACAAGCATAGTTAAAAATCTTGGCATTTTGCTGTACCGACCCGAGATGTCCATCGTGAAAATGTAAATAAAAGTGACTCGGCTTTGTCTTTTCATTTGGTGCTTAGTTGGTGTGCATTGCATTATTGTTATTAGAGTAAGGGATGGTGAGACTCGTTTATGCTTCCGTTGATGAGTTGCGTTGGGATCGATAAATATATATATATATGCAAACCCCCAGGTTTTATGGACTCGATGCAATTGAAATGGTATCAGAATGAAATGTTATTAGGACAAGTGATAAGTACTTGTGGCGACCATAGCGGATCAGGGGTCGTGCCGAGGGGGTGCCACAGCGGGTGGTATCAGAGCAATGGTTATAGGTGGAGTGATAAGGAGCCTCATTTGAAAATTGAGGAATGTGATGGCAATGCACACCATATGGTATTAAATGGAATAATTGGTTAACTTTGAATAACGAGTGATGGGTATTCGCTCGTAGATCCCTAGTAGTTTATTATGAGTTGTCCTTAGGTGCCAGTAACATGTATATGTTACTTATATAGTAGTAGTTGCTTTTAAATGGAGACTGTGAATCTTAGATTATTCTTGAGGCAAATGCTTGGAAACTGCAGGAAAGTCATGGTGCGAGCTAGAAGTGCTCATCCATCGAGGGCTGAAGCCTCTGCTGTAGGGGTTGAACCCCGAATGGAAGATATCCTGCATGCATTGGCCAATATTGGAAATTTGATGGAAAGGCAAGCGCAACAACAACCTGGAGTGGAACGTTGCCCTCAAGGATTGGTGGAGCAATTTCTGAAGCTGAAGCCACCTAAGTTCAGTGGAATGGGAAGTCTTGAGGAGGCGGAGCATTGGATTGATGGGATAGAACAGATTTTCCAGTTGTTGGACTGTAGTGATGCTAAGAAAATAGTTTTGGCAGAGTACCAGCTGGAGGGAAATGCAAACTTTTGGTGGAGAGCATCGAGGGCTACGATCTTTCCACCAGGTACTAATGTGAATTGGGATGAGTTTGTGAGAGCCTTCAATAGGAAGCATTTCTCTGACTGTGCTAAGGATAAGAAGATCATTGAGTTTGTTCAGTTGGAACAAATGGAGCTGACAGTGGATCAGTATGAGACAAAATTTTCTGAATTGTCTTGGTAGGCTCCCAGATTGATTGAGGATCGTGAGGAAAAAGCTAAGAGATTTCTAAAAGGGTTGAGTACTAATATTAGGAAACAACTGGTGCCTTTGAATATAAGGGATTATCATGAGATTTATGAAAATGCACAGTTAGTGGAGCAAGAGCTTATGAGAGAGCGATAAGAGTTTAAGAGATAGTTGAGCTTTAGTGATATCAAAAGGGCTAAGAGACCCTATCTTGGTCAAGGTTAGACTTGGGATGCCAAGAAGAATAGCAATTTTGGAAATTTTGGAAGAGCTAGGTATGGCCTGAATATAAGGAAAGCACCCTATCAACCTAATGTTTGTCGAAGGTGTGATGGGCAGCATGGCCCAGGACCTTGCAATGGATAGTTGAGATGTTTTGGTTGTGGACGAGTAGGTCACTTTAAGAAAGACTACCCACAAGAGAGGTCGCAAATGAGTGTTGGCTCGATGCGACAGGCACAATAGCGTGCTATTAGACCAAACCTACCAAGGAATCCTCAGAGGCCACCAGCACAAGGAAGGGTGTATGCGGTCGCCCAAGAGGAAGTGGAAGCTTCCATAAATTTTATATCAGGTACGATTTTCATAAATGGCAAGAAGGCATATGCATTGTTTGACACAGGTGCTACGCATTCATTTATATCTGAAAGATATAGGCAATTGAGTGAAATAGAAGTTACGCCTCTTGAGACGCCTCTTTGTGTTTCCATGCTTTTAAAGAATATGGTATTATCTATGATGATGTGTGCAAAATGTAAGATAACAATAGGAGGAAGGGATATGGAAATAAACCTAGTTGTAATGGCTATGTATGATTTTGATATTATCATAGGAATGGATTGGCTTCATAAGTATCAAGCTAAGATGGATTGTTATAGGAAATTAATCCAATTTGTTTTACCTAACCAGTCTATTTGTGAATTTTTCGGAGGTTAGACCAACCTATTTATAGCACTTATTTTAGCAATAGAGGCCCGTGCATTACTTGATGAAGGATGTCAAGGGTACCTAGCAGTGGCTAAAGATTTTACTAGGAAAGAACCTAAGCTTGATGAAATTCGAGTAGTCAGTGAATTTCCAAAAGTATTTCCTGAGGAGTTGCCTGGTTTACCACCGGAACGAGAAATTGAGTTTAAAATTGAACTAATGCCTGGAACAGGACCAATATCGATAGCCCCGTATAGGATGGCCTTAATGGAACTGAAGGAATTGAAGGTGCGACTACAAGAGTTGCTTGATAAAGGATTCATTAGGCCAAGTGCTTCTCCTAGGGGTGCACCAGTCTTGTTTATGAAAAAGAAGGACGAGTCGATGCATCTATGTATTGATTATAGACAG
Organism: Eucalyptus globulus; assembly: GCA_014182545.1. Lineage (NCBI taxonomy): Eukaryota > Viridiplantae > Streptophyta > Magnoliopsida > Myrtales > Myrtaceae > Eucalyptus > Eucalyptus globulus. The sequence continues at coordinate 32,878,041 of CM024721.1, read as the reverse complement.
CTGAACCAAGTGACTATAAAGAATAAATATCTCTTGCCAAGAATTGATGATCTATTCAACCAACTACAAGGAAGTTCGGTCTTTTCTAAGATTGACCTGAGATCGGGATACCATCAGCTAAGGATTAAGAAAGAAGACATTCCTAAGACTGCATTTAGGACTCGATATGGGCATTACGAGTTCCTAGTCATGCCTTTTGGATTGACAAATGCCCCGGCCGCATTCATGGATCTGATGAATAGGGTATTTAAGCTTTATCTGGATCAGTTTGTGATTGTCTTCATTGATGATATCCTGATATATTCTAGAGGACCTGAAGAGCACGAGCAACACTTGAGCATAGTTTTGCAAACTCTGAGAGATCATAAGGTATATGCCAAATTCAGCAAGTGTTAATTCTAGCTGGACTGGATAATATTTTTGGGACACGTGGTGTCAGGAGGAGGAATTGCAGTGGACCCGGTGAAAGTTGAGATGGTAATAAATTGGCTGAGACCGATAACACCCATTGGAATATGAAGTTTCTTAGGACTGGCTGGTTATTATAGAAGATTTATTGAAGGGTTTTCACGATTGGCAGGTCCCTTAACAAAATTAACACGGAAGAATGTAAAGTTTGAATAGAATGGAGAATGTGAAAAGAGTTTTCAGGAACTTAAAAGAAAATTGACCACGGCTCCAATCCTGACTATACCATTTGGGTCTGATGGTTTTATAGTATATAGTGATGCACAAAGGACTGGGATGTGTTTTGATGCAACATGGCAAGGTCATAGCCTATGCATCTAGACAATTGAAACCTCATGAATTGAATTACCCAACGTATGATTTAGAACTGGCAGCTATAATGTTTGCTTTGAAGATATGGAGGCACTATTTGTATGGAGAAAAGTTTGAGATCTATACAGATCATAAGAGCCTAAAATACCTATTTTCACAAAAGGAATTGAACATGAGACGAAAGAGGTGGATGGAATTGTTGAAGGATTATGATTGTGAAATACGGTACCATCCAGGGAAGGCGAATAAGGTAGCGGATGCCCTTAGTCGTAAGTCAGCTATGGAGATGGCTAGTTTAAGAATGGCAGAATAAAACCTATTAAAGTCTGTAGCAAAATCAAAGTTTGAATTGAAAGTGGATTGCCTTATTGGTATGCTTACTGCATTAAGGATTGAGCCCGAAATTATACAAAAAGTTAAGATCCTGCAAGAGTCCGACCCATAAATTATGAAAGTGGAAAATTCAATATCTTTAGGAAAAAGACCAGAATTTCAAGTCTCTGAAGATGGAGTGGTAAAATGCCAAGGACGACTTTGTGTTCCTGACAATGAAGTGAAGAGAGAAATTCTGTCGGAGGCACATAAAAGTAATTATAGTATTCATCCGGGTAGTACAAAGATGTACATGAATTTGCGTCAACAATTTTGGTGGAATGGCATGAAAGTAGATACGGCTAAACATGTTTCTCAATGTTTAACGTGCCAACAAGTGAAGGCAGAAAATCGCAAACCTACAAGACTATTGAGACCGTTAGACATACCAGAATGGAAATAGGAGCATGTAACGATGGACTTTGTGCAAGGACTGCCAATGACATCAAATGGTTACGATTCGATTTCGATGATAGTGGATCGCTTGACTAAATCTGCCCATTTCCTAGCTGTCTGCATAAACTATTCAATGAATAAACTTGCTGAGATGTATGTAAGCCAGGTAATACGCTTACATGGTATTCTTGTAAAGATCACCTCTGATCAAGACTCTAGGTTTACTTCAAATTTTTGGCGAAGTCTCCAAAATGCCTTAAGGACAAAGCTTCAATTTAGTACTGCTTTTCATCCTCAGACAGATGGACAAACAGAAAAAGTGATCCAGACTCTAGAAGATATGCTAAGAGCCTGTGTTATTGACTTTAGAGGAGATTGGAATGAAAAATTGCACCTGATAGAGTTTGCCTATAACAATAGTTTTCAGAAAAGTATAGGCATGGCTCCGTATGAAGCATTATATGGAAGAAGGTGCAAAACCCCTATCTGTTGGAATGAAGTAGGTGAAGGAAAACTGACAGGATCCGAGCTAGTGCAAGTTACTACAGAAGCGGTCGAGATAATCAGGAAAAGACTTAAGACAACCCAGAACTGACAAAGAGACTATGTGGATAGGCATAGAATGCCTTTGGAGTTTAGTGTGGGAGATCATGTATTTCTTAAAGTATCTCAAATGAAAGGAATATCTCGATTTGAAATGAAGGGTAAGTTAAGCCCTAGATTTGTTGGACTTTTTGAGAAACTTGAAAGAATATGAGACGTAGCTTATCGTTTGGCGCTGCCTCTTAAATTGGGAAATTTACATGATATGTTTCATGTGTTGATGCTGAGAAAGTACTAGTCGGATCCTAGTCACATACTCAATCATGAAGCTAGCAAAGTGGACGAGAAAGTGAGATACATCAAAAAGCCTGTGCAAGTGCTGAATCAAAAGGAGCAAATTCTTAGGACCAAGAAAATCATGTTGGTAAAGATATTATGGTGACATCACGGTGTGGAGGAAGCCACATGGGAGAGTGAGGAATCGATGAAGGAAAAGTACCCCTACTTGTTTCAAGAGGCATAAGTAATGTCTAATTTCGAGGACGAAATTTTCTAAGGAGGGGAGAATTGTGGTATCCCAAAATTTCATGGCAATTTCTAGAGGCATTACGACCTATGGAAAAGTGAATGGTTTGGTCGTTGAAGTATGTTGTGACCACTAAACTGAAGAATTGTAATAGATTAAGGCCGAACACTTTAATGGAAAGATATCTTATGTTCTTGGGTTATCAAAATTGGTGCTATAGGATAATTTGATAATGAGAATTTTGTTCTTGACTATGCACCTTATGGATTTGATTTTTATGGATTAATGTTGCAAGTTTTTGGCCATATTATTTTGTAATTAGGTATTTATTTAAGTAGAAAATAATAGTGGATTATTAAAGGAGGGAGTGGGCTGATTTTTTTTTGGGACCAAACTAGCCCACAATCCCCCACCCTTCCACCGGCGAAGGCCCGGCCCAAGAGGTCCAATGGGCCGTCAACCAAGGCTGGCCCAAGCCCAGCCGGATGAAGCCACCTTGTTGCATGAAGAATGGCAAGTGGCGTGAAAGGTCTTCCAAGTGTCATTTGTATGCAAAAGCTAATGATGATTAATCATTGAGGGGAAGAAATTAGTGAGGGGAAGGGGCAGATTAGGCAAGAAGCAACCGAGCGAGAGAGAGGGTGACCGTCCAAGAGAGAGAGAGAGAGAGAGTGAAATCAAGAGAGGTAGAGCGAGCATGTGAGAAAAGAAGGGGAAGAGGGAGGTCATTCGCTGCTGTCCGTCGCTGCCGTCAAGCTGCCGAGTCCGGCCTTGCCCCACCGTCTTTGCTTGTTGTGTTGTGCTCGGATTAGAGGCAAATAGAGTCCATTAATCTATCATTTGCTTGATGTGTCATGTGTGTGATGAATGGTGGATTCCGGATGTGGATGAAGTGTGAAATTTCGAAGCTATAAGTGCTGTGTTCTAGCCTAGTGTTCTGTTTCTGGAAAAACAGTCCGATCTTTGATGATTTCGTAAGTTGTATGCGATTTTCTAGTGGAAATTTGACTTCAACTTGATGAAAGTTGTAAAGAACTTCTTGTAGAGTAACATATCAAAATTTCAGAAGAAATGAACAAGTATAGACCGGTGAAACTATTTTTCTTTGAAGAAGTTAGATCTGGAAATCGTAATGCTGACCTAGTGTGATTCTGTGAATTTTATAAACTTTTTCATTTGAAATTTGATATCATTCTCTGAATGAAAGTTTAATATGACATGTTAAGGAGTAACATACTAAAATTTTAGAGGAAATGGATGAGTTTAGGTTAGTGAAATGATTTAATCCGAAATGGTTAGATCTGGAATTTGATGTCGAGGGTTATGGACGGTTATGGTTATTATAGTTTTTAATCTATCAAAAATATGATTTTGAGTTCTTCATGAAAAATTTACCTCTATATGTTTTATATAACATATAAAAATTTCATAGTTTTTGGAGTTGATTTAGGATTTTAACTGAATTGGTGAATGAAATTGTGTATGACAATATTCCGAGATTATAAAGATTGTGATGTGTGGACTAGACCGAATTGTATGATGTTCTTTTGACATGGTGTTCTTCACGGAATATTTTCCTCTAGATCTTGCATACAACATGTCGAATTTTCAGAATTTATCAAGGCTCTTTACTAATTTTTCAAGAATTATGACCAAAGGAGTGCAATATGTTTTTATCCGAAATTTTGCTGTATTTTCAAAAAAATAAATGAAATTGCTCCATGTGATATAATGTCTTGAGTGGTTGATTATGCTGCATATGTGGTGACATATGGTATGTTATATGACATCAAAAGTTTGTTGAGACCTTTTATATTGTTGCATCAAATGCCATGTTGAAATTGAGATACATGTGTGAATATAAATTATGTTAATGATGATACCGTTGGAGGTGTGAGTCGACGATGCCTCGGGAGTGTTGGGATGCTCGGAGTGTGGGTGCCGGATGCCCGGAGTGTGTGTGCCAGATGCCTTGGGAGTGTTGGGATGCCCGGAGGTGTGTGCCGGAAGCCCTGGAGGTGTATGCCGGGGAGATTCCTCGTGATGCCAGTTGGGGTACGGGATGCCCGAAGTATGTGTGCCTGATGCTCAAAGGTGTGTGCCGGAGGCTCCTTGCGATGCCATGTTGGATGCGAGCGATAAATTGTGGGATGCAAACATTAGTCCCTAGGAAGAAAATGATGTGATCTAATTGAAAGATAAAGATCGAGAAATTGAATCATATGACATGGGATGAACCTCATGGGAATGCAAGCATGGAGTGCATGGTGGTATATGCACGTTGCATTGTGATATATGCATAGCTGCTTGATGATATAAGTGCAAGTGCATGGTGATTTATGCATGTTGTATGGTGATATATGCATGGCTGTAAGGTGAGGTATGCTTGAATGCATGAATGATATGTGTATTATTCATGATACCTTGATGGTTCTGTTTGACGCATTGTGTAGTTTGGTGGATCTTTACTGCTAAGTGGTTGTACTCACCTCTTTTGGGATTAACATTTCAAATTAGAAAGATGCCTCTTTCACCAGTCATGCATGGTACCTTCTATGGCATACCTACTAACGTTGAGGTGGAGTGCACAGAGCATTCCTATATTAGTGTACTTGGTCTGGTGTATGTCCGAGTCCGTGTCTTGATGATGTACAATGTGGGTTTTGCTGATGGTCCTATTATCTAAGAGTTTTTGTCTGTTCACGTTCGACGCAATGGGGTGATGCTAGGGATGCTGTCGCCGCCGCCGCCCGATGCACCAAGTTGGGTGTGATGGCACGTATGACTAGTGGGAGCTGACACTTTTTTTGGGATAGCCAACGCTTATTGATGGAGGGATGTACATGTTTGAAGTAGGGTCGAGTTCTCTTTTGAGTTATAGCCAAGTATAGTTAAAAATCTTGGCCTTTTGTTGTACCGACCCAAAATGTCCATCGTGAAAATGTAAATAAAAGTGACTCGGCTTTGTCTTTTCATTTGGTGCGTAGTTGGTGTGCATTGCATTATTGTTATTGGAGTAATGGATGGTGAGACTCGTTTATGCTTCCATTGATGAGCTACACTAGGACCGATCAAAATATATATATATACGCAAACCCCCAGGTTTTATGGACTCATTGCAATTGAAATGGTATCAGAGTGGAATGTTATTAGGACAAGTGATAAGTACCTACGGCGACCCTAGCGGATCGGGGGCCGTGCTGAGGGGGTGCCACACAAATTTATTCACAACAACAGGCATATTCTCATATTGAAAATATACAAGCATATTCTATGCGAGCGTGGTTAAAATTTGATTTAATTGATACATTCCATTTATGTTAACCATAGCTTATAACTACGAAAATATCAAAAGCACAACTCGATCGGCCGCCTCCCTTTCTTGGCTGTCGGTTGTCGATAGTGCGCACTGCCGGTCACCAATGCCACTACCGCCATCTATCGTTACTGGTTATAGTCGAGGTCACTAGTCATTCGCTGCTTTCCATTGTTGATGAGAAGTATTCTCAAATGAGATCGTGATGCGTTTGTCATCCATACGATGAAAAAGGAAATTTTAATTTAAAGCATGATATTGCATCACCCATTTTAAGATGGGGCAGCATATGGACAATGAATCAAAGCCCAACCCTAAGGCTGAGAAGTTGAAAGGAAGAATGAACTGAGGAGGCCGTTGGGACACGTTGTCGTTTAAAAGAATCATAAACACCAAACGAGTTTCAATTTTTCGTCAATTTTTTTACATTAAAAATCAACAGCTAGAATCAAAAGAAGAAAGAAGCCAGGGTTTCCCTCTCGACCTCAAAGCTTCTCTCTAATTCAGCTAGTCCTTCACTCCTCGTCAAACCACAATCGAAAAATGGCAAGAAATGCTGCGTGTCTCTGCCACGTCTCGCGAGAATCCTCCGGCTTCCGGCGCTTGGCCGAGTTCTACAAAGGGGTGTCCCTCTCTTCTCTTTCCCCACACCGATCAGGTTTGTCACTTTCTTTCGGGTCCTGAATTGCTCTTGCGCTGATTGCGGATTCTGGCGTTGGAGGAGGTGGAGAGCCCCAAGTTCGAGTTCAAGGTGATATGGCCGGTACCGCGTGAGCTCACCCGGCAGTCGATCCCGAGTACCTTCCCTGAGCCCACCATGTCTGCTTCACCATCTCCAGTTCCGATCCTTTCGTACAAACTCTTTCGAGGTTAAGTCTTTCTTTCGGTCTGGTTGAGTTGAGGCTTGAGAGAGATAGAGAGAGTCCATGGACACGAACATGGCTTCGTGGAGCGCATTTCGCGAGCTTATTTGGAGTTCGATCTTGGAGAGACTAGCTCTCACTCGATCACCAGTCCAAAGCTTGAGGTCACCACGGCACCGCCGGAGTCGTCGATTATCTCTATCGTGGACAGGTACTCCTCGAAACAGAATCCAGCTTAGTCATTTCAGCGAACACCTTCCTTGCAAACTCGGTTCCTCCTCCGCAGCATAATCAACCGCAATAGAACTCGGACAACAGCGAGGGCAAAGCAGGAATGAACTGAAATCATATCTAGAATTGAGTCAGATGCAAAACGTCAGATGCAAAACGACCTGATTCAGCTGTGGGCGTCATCAATGAGTCAGCGAAGGCCACAAACGGCTTCAAGCCATCGCCCTCAGAAACTCAACGCTGGGTACGCGCAATCCCGAGGCCAAAGCCAAAATTATCTGGAGAGGGACAGATGACTGAAGAAGAGGAGGCTGGAGCATGGTGCTTGAAGGATCTCGCGAAGCGAGCGTAGTCGGATCTAGATCGAGACCGTCAGAGGCGAGGCGGTGATAGCGATGGTCGCTGGAGAGGGAAAAGCACACACGGAGGAGCCATCGACGGTGGCGGAGACATGCCGGCGGAGGGAGAGGAGCTGCGCTGGAGGAGGAGGCGGAGGCGGTGGCGCAGCGACGGCGAGTTAAGCCAAGTGTCCTGTCGGCTCGAGTTATGGGCTGATGCAATGGGCTGGGCTGCGCTCGTGGTCGGACCGAACTGCACGGGGCCGAAATTAAGGGATGGGCTGGAGCTCTATTATTTTTCTTTTCTCTCTCTTAATTTTCTTTTCTTTTTCTACTTTTCATTTTTGTATTTATTTATTTTTTCTATAAAAATGCGTTTTGATTTGTCAAGCACTAAGCATCTCACAAAGGAGATATTACTATTGCATACGTATCACTACGTTGATGTGCTTTGTAACAAGATGCTGTAAAGTGCTCTCTATATGATGAGCTCACATACGTGTACGGCAATATAAATGCCACAATATTATGAAGTAATCTCTTAGCATAACTGAAACTCTATCTCGATTTTATTATACATTAAAAAAATCTAATAATTTAATTTGAAATAAAGTCTCTGATTTATCAAGTGATAGACCAATGACCAAAAAACTGGTGATAACTCCATCGCTGGTCAAATGCATTCTTTAGTACATGCATAATAACTTTGAAATTACACTCAATTAAATGGTTTTTAAGATTGGAACCAGTATCACAAAGCTTCCTCGTGCATCTAAAAACCTAACGACATCCAATTATTAGGATTCAGGTGCCTTGAATAGATTTCTTTGAAATGAAGATGCGAAATGACTGATGTACATTGTAGAGCAAAACTCATGAATTGATTTTGAGCAGTAATAAGTAAAATTGTTGAATTGCACCACATGATTTTCGATTCTTTTGTTCATACCGAAATCTTCAAGTTGGAAATTCTTGATGCACAAATTAAATTAGGAACTAAATTTACAGAGCATAAGAATCCTTGCATGAGTAACAAAACCCATAATTTAATTGGCCAAAATAACAACCAAAATGGTCAAATTGCAAAATATCATTTCTGGTTCACATGTCTTTTAATATTTGATATTTTCGGGTCACAAACCGAGATATAATACGAAATTTGCCAAGAAGATTTGCCATAGAATGGGTAACTAAAATCCCATATCAATATCTAAAATGAGCAATCAAAAGAATCAAATTTCCTAACTCGCCCATAAACCATAAAATATACACGGTATCCATGTAATGACATTGAGATTATGCATCAAGTAACTTCTGAAACTATATACCGCTGCTTTTATATCACATTTAAGAAATTCAATAATCTAAAACTCGTGTAGAATTTACACTACCTAGCCTTGGAATAAAACACACGCACCTAATTTAGCCAATTATCATCTTTCAATTGAGCAATATGGACAAAGCCATACAAATTTAGTACTAGGCTTTTTTTCTTTCTTCTTCCTTAGACGGACTTGATGAATAAACCATAGGTGCATAGGATTAGGAGGGGAATAGCCAATATTTTAATAAAGACCTATAATGGATAAGTTTATTAAAATATGCTACATAAATAGGTCATGGTAAGCACATTAAAATGACAACATATAAACATGATTGGGCAATATAATATTCTCATATATTTTATTAATATTATAACAGAGCATTTTTCAAGGATCAAAATATTATGCAATTTATGTTAGCCCGCACATCCTAAAAATTTCGAACACATTATGGTCAAAAATTACAATCTTCTTATTCATGTTAGACTATTGGTTTTTCAAGCAAATATTTTGCTATTTTCAAATGTTTAAACAGATTGGGTTATGATATATTCGGTACTAGCTAGAAAGAACTCAAATTGGACATTTTATAACTGGACCACAAAAGGTCTCTCATGGAGGATGGAGGAGTGCACAATACAAAAAGCACACTTACGGAAAAAGCAATTGCCAATTACCTCTTGACCGAGCAGAACATTGAGATTATCATTACTCTTCAAGCCACCACTTGACTTTCTAAACCAACCGGGATCACCATGTGACCAATCAAAACATTGAGATTTTCCCACAATTCTTATGCTAAGCAAAGTCAGCAATAATCACCACATTAACTGGCTCTACAATATTATATATTCAAGAGGTTTATGACATAATCGGTACATCAATAAGCTTAAATCCATCAATGCATTCTTTGCTAGGAAATCCATGTGAATCACATGCGAATTATATACAACTGTATCATCATTAGGGATCACACATGATGTAGTCCAAACACTGGTGCTCAAACACATAAATTGCATGCCTAGAATTAACTCAAAGTTCGAAAAAGTCATGAAAGAAAAAATCAAGCAGATTACAAAATACGTCAATGGCAAAAATTAGCATAAAAAAAGTGATATCTACATAGGGTTGTGCCATAAATTATCTTAACGATCTAATAATTAAGTTAAAGCACAAAATGAACTTGTGATTGTAGCTGCAATCCTCAGTGAACACATGACCATCCAGGCGAAAACTAATCTGGACAAGAATCGGGCTTCTTCTCTCAGGCCCCTTGAGGAAATTCTGTGATTGAAAAAGTAGTAAATGGCTCATGCATTGTCAGTTAGAGTGCATAGAAGAATCATTTAAAGCTACTTTATGGAATGCTACATGTTTAACTACATCATCATATCACAAAATTGAATTCTAATCATCGTCAGTAATATTAAAACAAGTGTCTATACTAAAAACAGCCATTTGAACATACATTTATGATAAAATAATTAATTGTTTCTGATATCACACACAAACAGGAGAATATTTTATTACGCTAGAATCAGCACCAATGATATCTCATCCAGATTTCTGCTTTATATGTAGAATATAAAGAGTCACAAAACCATTATTCACAAGTAATTTCTTGATGAGTTCCCCTCAGAAATGGGAACTACCTTAAACTGCAATTTTGACTTAGGTTATAGTCATATAAGGAGATTAACTAACAGGAATAACAAAAATGAACAATAAAATCAGAATAAACCAAGAATTACGAATGAAGAGCAAGGATGTTGTCTAACTTCATATTGAAGACCTTTATGGTGTCCTTGTTGAGGATGACCACTATCATACAAGGAAATATATAGCTAAAGGTATACTCCATCTTAGCATGAGCGTCATATCCTACTGCCACAGTAAGAAACATTGCCACAGCGCCATAATCCGTCCCGTTCCCTTTTAACAGGCTATCTATAGAAGGTCACACCATGCAGCCCACTAATTATATGCACAAGTAATTGACAATCGTTTGACATGCAACATTTGCATCATAATACCATACGATAATGTCCATAATGTTCAGAAAAGCAACAATGATAATCCAAAGGTCTTACCTAGTTGTGCAAAGTAGGAACAACCAAAGCACACAGATCTAGTAAGACGCCTGAGTAACCCGCGACCTATGAGGCTTTGGAGCTGAAATCCAAATATTAGCATTCAGTATTTATCTACAATATTTAAACAAATCATAGACTGCACAATGTCACAAACAGGAAAAGGATGGAAAAATGGCGAAAGAAATGACATTCAAGTTACAGGGTTCCATAAAACAGAGAAGGAAAACAAATTAATTTTTTAATTGCCTAGACAAAGTATTTCAAGGCCATATTTTCTGTATCTAATGAGTTGCCAAAGTGTACTAATTATCTTAGAAGCCTGAAAAGGTTAAGGTCAGATCAGTCTCTTAAAATATATGCAACTGAAGAGCTCAAATTAGAGAATTGCTCAACCAAGAACATATATGTTGGTAATTCACGATGAGGATCAAGAAGATACTTATCTCAACGAGTCTAACAAAGGGATTAGCTATTAAGATACTGCACTTCATCTTTTTTCTTAACCAAGGACATGATGTCCCATTTCTCAAATGACAATCTGGCTAAGAATACCCAGTCTAGAGGAAAAAGCCACGTTTGATAAACAAGGCATCTGAAAATTGGCCAAAAGAAAAGACTGGGCATCTATTACTCTTACCTTTTGTTACTAAGCAAATTCTACACTCATTCTTTGCAACTGTTATGTGGCTGAACACCATTCCACTAAATCAACTATATTTGGGTGCATTTGATCTAGAATTTCCATTACCGCAAGAGAAACAAGAAAAATGTCGGAAACATTCATAAATCACATAGACACTTGAAAAGGGGAAAAAGGATTAAATTTCTGTGGAAGCAACAAGCTATTTCTGATGATTCTGCATTTTGACTGAGCTTGTCAGCTTGAAACCCAAAACTGATTCGATTTGAAAAATATGTCCAAATACCACACAAGAGATAATTTAGCAGACTAATTGACAAAGCACTTTGCAAAAGAAGGTATCATTCAAGCAAAAACAAGTTTGTGGATAAAGGAATATGCTTAACTTAGGAACCTTACATTTTGGTCCTAAGCATATCAACTTTAAGACATGTCTGAACCGCAGAAAACAGATATTCAGGCAAGCAATTTATCTAAAGTGTACCATTTAAATCAATTGACAGTAACTAGGCTATACACCTTGGCAAACTTCTTGCATCAGATTAAAAGAGGTTTTGGGTTAGCTATGGCCTAAACCTAATGTCCTTGAGATCAAACAACATGCTAGAAACAGTGCATACTTTAAGGCTTTTAATAAGGATGCGCAAGTTCTCTCAGAGTTATTGGCACTGGTGATCCGATTGAGAGAAGATTTATAGATGACTTGTATACTAATACTGGCTAGGATGGGTTTCAATCAGCTACATCTTCCAAACATCACATATGAACCGTGCTCACTGTTAACAACAGTCTCATTCCCTCTATCATGAAAATATGCAATAATTAGGGCTAGTTTTTCAGTTTCACAAGATCAAAATTGAGTAAGGTGGTCCTTTATCTACAAGAAGCATCCTCTTGCTTGATGTCGGATTCAGGAAGGCAATGTGCTACTTCATGTTTCCCACAATACTTTTGACTTATAAGCAGATTATTAAGAACAGCATATTGAGCTTCTTCATTTAAAACTAATAATTTAATAGAAATAAATTGTCTGTAATCTAGATTAGCTAGCCTTTGCACTACTCCAATCGCAATGAAACAGATCCTATTTCAATAAGTTTTTAAATTTTATGTCAAAAAAATCTGAGTAAACAATTGATGAGTTCTGAACAAGCTTAGGAAGCATGAAATGTCAGATCATGGCAGCATCGGACAGATGAAAAATCATACTGGAAACACAGGCCATATGCCACAATTTAGGAAGCACATGCCCTCATGTATGCAAGAAGAGACAATTGCAACTAATAAACAAGAAAAGAGATTTTCTTTATTGAGTACATTGCCCATGGCATATCAGAAATTCCTCATAGTTAAATTATCACATTTCTTTGAAGAAGCTATGCTTGCTAAAGACTGGAAACACATGCCATACACCACAATTTAGCAAGCACATGCCCTCAAGACGATTGCAACTACTAAACAAGAAAAGAGATTTCTTTATTGAGTACATTGGCCAAGGCATATCAGAAAGCATAAATTCCTCAAAGTTAAAAAATCATAATTCTTTGACACCGTTCTAAAAACATTGAAGACATCAAAGAATCTCGCTGGAGTGAAATAAAAAAGCAAGGAAGAAGAGATGAAGAAACAGGGGGAAATGGGAAGAGGAAAGAAAAAACTAAGGTTACCTTAACATGTATACTTCCCAAAATGTAAATTTTTTAGGGCAAGTTAAAAAAAAAAAAAAGGAAATGTCTAGCAAGTCACATTGATTTAAAAAAAAAAAAAAAAAAAAAAAGGAAACAAAGCAGGGAAAGGAAGAAACAATATTAACTTGACTTCTTGAAACTTCTCGAAACTCGAGTTTCTTAAATTCAGATGTGGAAAAGAACAGAAATGGCGGAAAATTAGTTCCATAAACCTCCCTTTAATTACATTGTTTCGCATCACAATATTCAAAGTGCGACAACAGAATTACTACAAACCACATCCATCATTAAGCAACATAAGGAGTCATATACCTCCAGTAAGCTTCAGTTGTCAATTGACATATGTCACAATTTCAGAGTGGGACTAAGGAGATATGGAATCAGCAACAAAAGCAAGTTCCGAAACTGACCTAATGCATGCTTCAGAGCCACTTGAATGCACATGAAAGTATTGAGCCACAGCCTCCGAATTTACCATTTGCCCAGCCATAATATACATCCTTTACACCTAAAATGGCTAAGAGTCATCTAATCATATTTGAATAAACACATTTTATTAGTTTAGCTTTATTTCAGTATGACAAATGGATTTACCAATGATCAATAATGCTGCTGCACACATTATGCATGGCTCACATGTCACATCGAGGGAGCATGCTGAAAACTTCTCTGCAACTTTCTGCAGATGAAAATCCAGTCCACCACCACTGTTCAAGAAGAACTTCAAGAGCTTCCATCTTTGCATATTTTGTTGCCTAGGAAAGCACAAGGAGAAAAATAATGAAAACTTTGGAGCTTTGTCAGAGAGAAAGTTGCTGTTAGTGTAGTTTCAACATAAATTTAGGAAATGCATTTCATGAAACACGGTTTCTCCTCCATGTTTATTTTTTTATTAATTTTTTACAATTGCATAATGTTTGAGTCCAATAGTTTATCTTTAAATTGGTGCATCCCTAAGTGTTGTTGCTTTCTTCCTCTTCGTGTCGAAAGCATTAGTAATGCGAATAAAAAATAGTTCACCATAGCAAATAATAGCAACATGTCTATAACTCATCCATTTCCTATTTAAATTGCCTCTTTCGTATCTGCTCCATGTTGACTATACTTTCAAGGCTTGAATCATTCATCCTTAGCTTGGTACATAGACTAAGTGAGCAAGATTGTTGTAACCTCGGGACAGGATTTTTGTCAATGCCAACTGCAGTAGGTCATGAATCCTATTGGAAAAACCACTGTCTCCAAGACAGAATCATCGATACACCCCATCCAAAAATTCAGTTCTTTCTTCAAATACCCACAACACCAAGAGTCTAAGAGAAGATCTTATGCGTGAAGCATGGACAACTCTCTTTGCTCCTCAATGTCAAGATCTGGACATTGTTTGAAGAGCATTCTCCTTACTATTAGTTATCCAATCTAATTTATAGTACTCGAGCGTTATATCTCTGGAATTTTATTTGAAATTGCAGTTATCCTCCCTATACCTGAGATTTTGCAAAATCTCATAACTGACTTCCCATGACTGTAGAATTTTGCATCTCTCACTATGCTTTTTTAATGAAGAGAGGTGAAGCCACCCTAACAACTAGCTCTTATGTAATGTAAAGCAATACATACATAACTAGAATCATCTATAAATTTATGATCTGTTGAGGCGATCAAGTACTAATTAACATATTCAAGCATGCAATACAACACAATCTATGAGCACTCAACATTCTGGTCCAGCAGCTTGCAATGGCTTTATTTCTATTCAAAAAAATAAATGCCATTCCCCTATTCTCCCTCTCCTCATTGAAGCTTTTTCTTTGATTGTTCTCGGTTCAAAATTCAGACAGACCACAATGGCAAATGAGAAATACGAAACATTATACATAGTAAAGCAAGACTCTTGCCATTGTCAGCCGCAGTCGTATTTTAGGAAAGAATAATGGGAACAAAACCATTTACAGCCCAATAATGCATATAAAATTCCACTTTTTAACAGATTTGTTCAGATATACTATATTATAATATATTAAAGAAATATTTAAGGCGGAAACACAAAAAGATTGACAACAAGTACGGGTGGATAATGTGAGGGTATCAATTCAGAACAACAACAAAGTTCTGTTGGCCAAAATTTATAGAAAGGGGTGGAGAAGCAATGATAGACATACATTCTGTGTCTCATTAATCCTGTTTCTTCCTGCCACAATAAGGTGCCCTTCCTCAACAATCACACCTCTGTTCAATCAAGTTATAATATAGATAAAGTACAATGTGAAATCATCTACCAATTAAGAATGACAATACTAATAATCTTAATTAGAAAATAAAGTAACATATCTGAAATGCACCTGGTTACTGAAATCAGTTCTTAACCAACTTGAACTTCAAGGCTGTACAAAGCAAGCTTTGCCTTATATGAAAAAGCAAATAAGTCTTGTTACTTGTTAGGAGGAAAAAAAAATGAGTATAAGAGTCAAAATTTCTTACATACTTGCATACAGGCAATTCAAGGGAAAATGAACATCAAGTCGCCAGCAGTAGAAATATTTCAGTATCAACATGCAACTACTAATGGAATGAATCCGTATCCCGTAGCTAAAAGATCAAGATTTTGCAAGTCCTGTATAATAAAGTGGTCCAAATTTCCAAGTAATGATATTAATACATACTCATCCTGTAATCAGATGCGATTCCCACCTAACACTCAAACTGATATGGCTCTAACAACACTAAAGCAAAAACAGCAACTAATTTGAGAAACTACATTAATCAGGTTTCACTCAAACATTCAAGAAGCATCCATGATTTTTAGCTGCTTGGTCATTTTCCTTCATAAAAGCTATGGCAACATAAGGATAAAAAGAGAATCCTAAACTGTTGCAAAGGCCTCAGAATTCAGAATCAACAATCAGCTTCTTGTGCTTTTGTCTCTATTCTACTGAATAACTGATGCAAACTCTGTGTTTCTTGTGATAATTTCTTTTTCATGTCCATAGTCCACAGGGCAAAAGAAAATAAGTACCTAACCAGTCATCCATGGGCACAACCGATATTCGCATTATTCTCACACCCCAAGTAAATTTGGTTTTCAAGAATTGGTTAAAGAACTCGTCCGTCAAGCAACCTTTCCCGGTCACTTGCCATCTCTCTGCATCTTCTTCATTCCTCTATGGTTTTGCCTCTTCAAGCGCCTCATAAAACATGGAGACAGAGCCCTATCCCAGTGATCGAAGTTTCTCACAATTCAATTCTCCCAGCAAATTGATCACCCGCTGCACATCTGTATGATAAGCACGTACTACACATCCACATTTCCTGGACACCTCAAAAGCACCCAAATCCATCCCTCCGTCCCTCCATCCCAACCTATACAGCACCCGGATTTGCCCAGTTTTTTTGCCTGAAAGGGGGAATGAACCAACCCATGTATGCCCTACTTCCCATTATTTCACTCTCCCTTGCTTGTTTTTACCTTTGAACCTCGGCTTCACCTACTTCTTTCAATGAATTGCCACCTATGAAAACAGCGGAAAAAAAAAAGCTATACCTTCCAGAGATTGTCGCCCATTTTGCAGCCTGTAACGTCGATGACCTATGAATTCACTATCGAGCATCCACAGACAGCGCCTCTCGAACAAATTCAACCGACACATTCTTCAAGTTCCCGCGCAACTACAGCACCAACTGAATCGATTTCAAAATCCAGCTCAAGTATTACATCAACTTAATACACGCAAGCTGATCTATAGCAAGCTACACGAAGCCCAGAACAAACCTCAGGAAAGAATCGTTCACCCCAAGCAAGCTACGTCGCCAGTTTCCATGGCTTCGGTCGGCGGAGGTAGTCCTTCGCTTCTGCTGGCCAGTCTCCGTCGCCGTCCGTTCGTGACCTCCGTCGGCAGGTGGCAATCTTCCGTTCCGTCAGAGCTCACTGTTGGCGTCGTATGGAAGATGAAGGAGCTTACCAACAACGGGTAAAATCAAAGAAAATGAGCGTAGAGAAGGTAGAATTACAGAATTCTGTTTGGGAATAAAATTGACTAGCTAGGGTTAATTAAAGGGGATTTGAACAAAAAAAGAAGAAGGTAATTGCTCATTTTAAGCAAACGATCATCAAAGGTAGATTATATTTCCTATTATGATGGAAGGGTACTTCAGCAATGACGAAAAATCAATTTTGATAGGCTCCTTTTGCTTAAAATTTTCATACAAGACCAAAAAATGAAATAACGAAGCAATTTATGGTCCAAATTTTTAAAAATATTTTAGGAGTCATGTTTGAAACTGCTTACAATATAATTGAGTGAATAAAAAATGATTGAGATCGCTCCATGATTTCATTCTTGAGTATAAAATGCACAGATGGGACTTGGATTGAGAGGATTATTAGTGAAATTTACTAAGTGCAAGTAAAGGTAGGTGTACCGAAATTGAGATTTGAAACGAAAATGCACAGAAATGAAAGTGGCAGGAGGCAAAGGTGCAAGTGCAAGTGAAGAAAAACGTTAAAAAATAAGAAGGAAAAAACAAAAAGATAGATGAAACTAACGGAAAGAGTATTCTTGGGTGGGCTCGTCTCTCTTCGTCCGTCTCTGATGCCTTGGTCCTTCGTACTCCATGCAAGTTTGTTTGTGCCTTTGTCTTCTCGAATTTTTTTTTAACCTCCACCATCATCGAATCCTCATCCCGCGTTGATAAACCTCACGGTAACTTCGCACTTCTTTTCCATATTCTGTCCAAATATTCAGCCATCGTCAGGACCACTTTCCATGTTTGCATGCTTTGCCACATGTAAAAGGATATGCTGCCATCTTCTTCTTCTTCTTCTTCTTGTTTGCCCAAGCCTCATCACGTGACTCGCCAGCCACGACCTCCGCATGCTTTTCTCGGTCGAACTCATCCTCTCGATATTAAGTTCGAGAAGGAGGTCGAGCCTCTCTCTATTTGTTGAGCTCTCGCCCAGGGCTGATCATTTCCCTCGTTGGAGCTGGCAAAATCAACGCTAGATGAGGTGGACAGGTAAAAAGTACCTCAGTGTCAATATACGGGTGAAAGCGGGTACTAGTTACGAGTTTTTCTGAGAAAAGAGAGCGAGAAGAACAAGGAAGAAAGAAGGCATTGTAATCAAGATCGGCTAAGTTCACTCACCTACGAATTGCTTCCTTAGCAAGTCTCCCGATCATTCCTACTACAAATGCAGCCAGCCCACACTATGGTGCTCGTCTCCATCGGTCAAGTATGGAAGTGAACATCGTCTTGATTCGCTTGCCCAGAGGGAGATTAAAATCATGTTTTCTCTTTGATCCAATTTGACTATGTTCCTCAATACTCGTTTGACAATCTTGCCAGTCCTCTTGTAGATTTGCTTCGCTCAAATTATCTTCATGCACATGTGAACTCTCGGCTGCTAAATTTGTTGATCCATGACCGACCTCGTAGAGTAAAGCTGGATCTATCAATTGCTTATCTTGAAGCTCAGCCTTTAAATCATCTCCTAGTTGCTTGCATATTATTCGAATCCCCACTTTTTCACAACTCTACCCCTTACTCCAACACCAAATTGTTTATAATGCCCATCAAATTGAGCAACATCATCTTCTTCCCAAAACTCACGTGAATATTCAACGGCGAAATGATCCAAATCCAACAAATCATAACGTCCTTTCTCGCTATACAGCCTTTTGCCATTAACATACGAATCAATATAATATGTGTCGTCCTCAACCATTTCATCATTTTTTAGAATGGTACAATATGCTACTCCAATAATCTTGTCATAAAAGTCCTTTGAAACCATGAAAAATACAGAATCCCCTTCAATAGGAAAGACCCATTGTGGCATCTCTCCTTGAGGGAGAATGAATTTTGGCCGATCCTGTTACAAAGATAGACCGGAAGTAAGTATCCGAGTTTGTATTAGCACCCAAAGGAGAAGATCCATTGATCATTGCTTGCATTAATACACAGGTCTCATGCAATAGAAATCATTCCCATAAAAAAGTACAGCAGCCACCTGTGCTACATTTATATACGTGCAGAACCATTTTATATAAATTTGCTTTTCTTAAGTCTTCAATCTTGCATTCTCTGCTATTGCAATATATAAGCACACAATGGACCCAGCATACACTCCATAATGATATGGGTAGGTTTGTGCGCTCACGCGAGAGAGAGAGAGAGAATCTAACCTCAAACATGTCACTTGAAACAGTCGAACCTGCACGGACAATATGATGAATTGGGATGAAATCTTCATTTTTTTGTAGAGATTCGCAATTATCCGCAAAAAAATGTGTCAAAAATGAGGGGAGCTCTGGAATCTCTTGTAATTGATAGCAATCCGAAAGATGCAACTGAGACAAACTATCACGCTTATTGATGGATGTAGGAAGTGTAGTAATATCATTCTTCGACAGAATTAATTCGTTCAAGAGGGGCAAACAGGAAAGATTCTCAAGAAACTCTACTTCGGGCAGATTACATTCTGAAAGTTCTAATCGGCGTAAATTTGAAAGTCCGGCCTTCATGCATAGATCAACTGAATCCTCATACTTTGGAAACCCAATCAAATTTGGGCAACACATAATCTTCAAACTTTCAAGATTTTGTAACTTGTAAATGCTAGACGGAAGATGTTTCAAGTTATTGCAATAACTTATATATATTTGCTCCAAATTGACAAGATTTTCTATTGACGTAGGAAGTTCTTTAACAGCGGTCTCAATTAAAGAAAGCTCTTTAAAGCTTTTTAGTTCATGTGGAATATCAGGGAACCTTTCAAATTTCGTGCAAGAAAATCTGAATTCTCGCAGATCTTTCGAATAGAGCACATGGGGAAAAACACTAAGTTTAGAGCATGCCCCCAAATCCAACACTTGCAACTTGTCAAGATATGCAATGGACTCATGGGCTTCTACCAAGTTTTTACAAACACTGAAATCCAATTCCTTGAGATTTGGAGTACATGAGAGGTCGGGCATGTGAACCATTGACTCGCAATAACTGAAATTAATGTACGTCAAATTTTGGAACTCCTGCAAAAATAGAGAAACCAACTTTGATAAACATTCTGAAATTATTATATTTTAGGTCGTCAATACATGGAGCGATATGTTTATTTAAAGAAGTGATCTGCTGCAGAGTCTACAAATAGGCCTATGTAAGTTGTTGTACATAGATGGGGGAGTCAAACTCGTGAAATGATGGAAATGTAATTTCGGACGTCATTCACGTTGTCCATGGTTTTATGTATTCATCATTAGTAATATCATAATTTATTTGTAAGGACTTAGCTTGATTAAGGGTTATAAAATTGGCTACATAAAACGTGGGGTAGATTGGGCTTCTCAGGGATAATTACATATCCTTGACTGTTATATAATCTATATATTGACCTAGTGTATATGTCATAATTACAGATGGTTAGGCTACTACACTCTTTATGTGGAAGGAAGCAAGGATCTCCCGTAGATCAGACAACTCAGAACCTTCTATTCAGGTTTCTAAGTAAATGTCTTGACCTATTAATTAACTTTTCATTCAAAGTTACTATAATAGATTTTGTGAGAATTAAATATTGTTTTGAGAAATTACTAAAAACTTGAAAACTTTACCAGTACTTACACACACACACATATAGATTAGCAAATTAGAGCTAACTCTCATCATTTTACATTTTATGTATTATTTTAAAATTTGAGTTAACAACTATTTTAAAAAATTAGAATAAATACCATTAAAAATTCCAAATCAGTATGCACATTTAACCCTAATTAATTTTCATTTCACAAAAACCCTTAATAAGTATGATAATGAAACATTTATCCCAAACTAAGTTTTTCTAATGAAAAATCCCAAATTTGTACTCCTCACCCAAATCTACCCTCCATTAGTAGACGGAAATTAGTTTGGGATAAAACTGTGTCGCCCGTCATGCATGTGGCAATCACAAAATTTAAGTGAGGTGTCCTACGATGTGCATGCAAATGTAGGCCACACGACAAAACTATGCCACACGTCATGCCACATGACAACCATAGAAGCATAGTAAAGTGCCATGTGACAAGTGCAGACGTGGGTGTGGGCCATGTGACAAAACTATTCCACATGTGATGTCATATTTTGCAATCACAAAAACAAAATGAAGTATCATGTGACGAGAATAGAAATGAAGACTTTGCTAGATTTGGCTTTAACTATTCATTGTAGAGGAATGGGGGATTTAAATACTTTCACAATGAGCTTGCGTAACGATTAATAAACTTTCAATATTTTCTTTTTGAAGTCATGCAAGGACAATGAAGCCAACTTTAAAAAACATTCGAAAGAAAATAAAATTTTCATATACACAATTCAAAATCTGGTTCTAACTTTCTATCAAGAAACTAGTGGAATGCCCCTACTGGATCACTTACTTTGACTTAGTGGTGCACACATTACTGGCAAAGTTCCTTATAAATACTCTATTATGTCCACTAAGAAGTGCTGCTCCTTAAGAAATTATTTAAGCAACTAACAATGCCTTGCATTCAAACCTTTGACTCAGCTAATTTTTTTGATGCTGGACAAATCCTCGCCGTTTAAGAATGTGTATTTGGTATGGGTCCTACCAATAAACCAGCTACTTGGGTGTTTTTAATTCTACATACATGTCAACGGGTAGATTCGTCGTATTTTTATTTCCCTTTTGTTCAATCACTATACAATACTTTTGTAAATTAAAAAAGTTCATATGTAAACAACCGACAACAAATTTCATGTTAAATTTCTTCACTAGGTAGATTTGATCTACCTTGAAATATATCTATGTCGATAGTTAGAGATATTAGGTCTAGAAAGTACATAAACTTTATCTATACTATTACATAAGTAAAGATGATCTCCTACTTTAAAAGATTTCAATCTTTACATACATACATACATATATACATACATACATACATACATACATACATACATACATATATACATACATACATACATACATACATACATATATATATATATATATATATATATATATATATATATATATACACATATTTCTTCCATCAACTGTCCTCAACTGATTATTTTACAGCTATTATACCATGGACAATTGATCATTTAATTTGTTTATCTGTCACATATTTTGATATTAAAATTGGGATTTCCTAATGACGAGATGACCTTCATATAAAAAAAAATTAAATCTTGAAATATCTTTCTCTTTCCACATATATGTAAGAAAACTTCTTTGTATTTGTGCATTTCATTAACAAAATGGATCCATTGAGTATTTCTAATAAAGTTGTTCGCTTAATTTTATAAATAACAATTTTGCTGCACGTAAAAAATTTTCTAACGCAAGTAGGTCATTTTGAAAGAAAATGGAGAAGTGGTTTCGAAAACATAGCAACACTGCTTCCTTTCGTGTAATGTTACATATAATACACAAACACATACAAATGAAGTAGATAATAAAAAGGTCTATGTAGGTAAATGCTCACCTTAAATTGTTTTGGCTCTATGGTGATATTGCTTTCGCTCATATTAAGTCCCACTAATTTTTTTGGACCAGGAGAAAATTCTAGAAACCGGTCAGCATATCCATGCCATTCAAACCATCTAAGCTCATTGGGAAGACATATAGGACCTTGGAAAGAATTATGCACATTGCGCAAGATGAGCAATCTTAGCTTGCTCATTTTTGTAAAAGCATCAGGACCAATACACATCTCTGTCGACTCAGGTAGCTTCAACACTATAGCTTTGACAGCACAATCTCCCTGTATATATAAGATTATTTTTTATTATGCATTTTCAATATTGGAGTAAAAAATAAGGCATGGAATTTTGATGGTATTTGCAAGCCTTACCATATCACATGATAGAACATCGACAACATCATTAGATAGCCATAGTCTACTACGTCTTCCAGAATCATGAGGACATTCTTGTCTCACAATATGCATACCCATCGACTGAATCAAGTCATGCATTTGTAGTTTTCCACACTCAATGCTTATCAATGACCTCTCAAAAAGAACTTCTAATCCTATTGTTGCATCAAAATCACAACTATCAAGAACTTTCTTTATGTGCTCATTATCCCACCCCTTAAAGAAGCAGGCAATGTGGAGAAAAATCCCTTTCTCATCGTCATCTAGTCCATCATAACTTATTATGAGCACATCAATGATTCTATTGTTAGGAACTCTAGGCAGCTTCTTTAGTGTACTTT
This sequence comes from Eucalyptus globulus, assembly GCA_014182545.1. Classification (NCBI taxonomy): domain Eukaryota; kingdom Viridiplantae; phylum Streptophyta; class Magnoliopsida; order Myrtales; family Myrtaceae; genus Eucalyptus; species Eucalyptus globulus. Next base: position 32,854,720 of record CM024721.1, on the reverse strand, counting down.
TCCATTCATGCTCTCTTCTACCACATAAGAAGGAACCTAGCACCTCAAGTGCTAAGGGAAGGCCTTTAGCATGATTTAGGACACTATCCACTAGATCTTTCTTGATTTCCAATTTTTTATGTGTCGAAAAAGCATGTTTACAAAGCAGCTGACAAGCTTCATCGTGATTAAGTTCTCTAACATTATACACATGGTCTTGATCTATCCCAAGACAAGTTAGCAAATGGCTATCTCTTGTGGTAACAATGATCCTACTCCCATTACCAAACCACTTGCCTTCTCCTGCCAAAGCATCTAATTGGTGCAAGTCATCCACACCATCAAGGATGAGGAGAATTTTTTTGTGACAAAGTCTATGCTGTATTAGTTCGATACCTCTTTCAACACTACATACTTCTAATTTTTGACGCGGTGATAAAATCTCTGATAGTAATTTTTCTTGCAATGAAACTAAATCCTTGGGATGTTGTGCTTCTCGAACATTTGCCAAAAGACATGAACCCTCGAATTGTCTAAAAATAGCATTGTAGAGAGCTCTTGCTAAAGTTGATTTCCCTATGCCTCCCTGTCCCCATAATCCCACCTTGACAACATCATCACCAGACTCAAGATCTAACATTGATTTCAACTTAGCCACACGAGAATCTATCCCAATCGGATGCTTAGCAACATGCAAAGGTGGTCGGTTTAGGCGACTGGAGATTTCCTTCACAATTCTTTGTATAAGCTCCGATTCATCTCTGATAAAAATGGAAAATGAAGTTGTAGCATTATTTTTGAATAAGCAATTGCCAGCCAAATGACAGAGAAATGCATCAAATTTTCACATAATCACATAAAAAAAAAAAATAATTATTCGCATTCAATCAAATTAGAACTCAAAGCTCCACACGAATCAAAAAAAGTTCAAGGTTCAATTTTTAGTCATCCAAGTGATTCATGTTATTATAATTTATGCACAACAATTTACTTATTTTTCTTTTCGATTGTTATGTGTGATTTATTTAAACACTTAATCAAGCTTTTTATGACTTTGAATGATGGTCAAAATTTCGAAACTGTCGAATACCCCGAAGCACGATGTCATTGCCTTATATGGGCTATGCAAACTAATTGTCATGTATCAAGCATCACGAACTTTCTTATTCCTTCCAAAGGAATAGCGTAAGCATAATAACACTACTTAACATTTTGTCCATGGGTCGACCGAGTTTTAAAATTTTAAACTTACAATAGGTGCATGTCGATTCAGTTTTTTTTTTTTTTTTTTTTTTTTTACAGTCTTTATACTCACTTGTAAAGATTATTTTCTTACATAAAATATGAACTCTAGACAACTTACTCATCATTCAGATGCCACCCGGACAAGCTCCCAGCGTTAGAAAGAATTTTCTTCCATCTCTTCACTTCCTTTAAATCCTTCCCGGTCAAAGCTTTCCCACATCTCACTTCTCTTGGCTCCACTTTGTAAAACACTGGTAGAACAGTGAGGTTGTTTTGCTCTTTGCACTGCATAATTTTGGCCACCTCTTTTAAGCACCACGTTGAGGAAGCATAATTCTTAGAGAAAATGATGATTGCGATGCGGGATTCTTCTATTGCTTTCATAAGCATCAATATTTGGTCTCCCTTTTTCAATTCCTCGCTATCCAGGAAAGTGTATATTCCAATCTGGTGTAAAGCTTGGTAGAGATGGCTGACGAAGTTGTTACGCAAGTCTGTGCCTCTGAAACTCAAGAAAACATCGTAAATCTTTTTGGATTTCGATGAAGAAGCCATTGGACAAGGGAGTTTAACAATCGGCAATGACAACTAGCTAAAAATTTGAAACTGTGTTTTCAAGCAGGTCATTCACCACTTGATCTTCTTGTTAATCTATTCTTATACTAGAGGACCAAGATGCATTACTTCTTTTTTGGGTAAGGAAAATAAAAATAATATTAGAACTTTAGAAAATAAAGACCACGTATGACCGACCATGTGACACAAGCTTCTTTGTGGCCGACAAAAGTAGGGATTAATAGTAGAGCACAAACCGACAAACAACTTTAGGGTGGTGGATTCTCTGATTGTTCTAGGCTCACTCATAAAAACAACTTTCCTAGCCTTCCTAGAAATTTCATTCCCCAACCTCTAAGAGGTAGTTTTGCTATATAACAATTTACCACATGACTACTCAAGGCACATATAATTACATGCACAATTAAGTATCCCAGAAAAGATAATATTATGGGTCTATTAATAATAGTCTAATTTTGGAAAAACATGGTGCTAAAGTATGGACAAGGATATGTAATAGGTGTGAACACATGGACTTAATTTTCATCACTGCGTTATTCCGATTCTCTGATTGACACAATCTTCTTTGTGGCCAACAAAAGTAGGGATTAATAATAGAGCACGAACCAACAAACAACTTTAGGGTGGTGAATTCTCGTGATCGTCCTAGGCTCACTCATAAAAACAACTTTCCTAGCCTTCCTAGAAATTTCATTCCCCAACCTCTAAGAGGTAGTTTTGCTATATAACAATTTACCACATGACTACTCAAGGCATATATAATTACATGCACAATTAAGTATCCCAGATAAGATAATATTATGGGTCTATTAATAATAGTCGAATTTTGGAAAAACATAGTGCTAAAGTATGGACCAAGATATGTAATAGGTGTGAACACATGGACTTATTTTTCATTACCCCGTTATTCCGATTCTCTGATTGACACAATCTTCTCTGTGGCCGACAAAAGTAGGAATTAATAATAGAGCACAAACCGACAAACAACTTTAGGGTGGTGGATTCTCGTGATCGCCTAGGCTCACTCATAAAAACAACTTTCCTAGCCTTCCTAGAAATTTCATTCCCCAACCTCTAAGAGTAGTTTTGCTATATAATAATTTACCACATGACTACTCAAGGCATATATAATTACATGCACAATTAAGTATCCCGGAAAAGATAATATTATGGGTCTATTGATAATAGTCGAATTTTGGAAAAACATGGTGCTAAAGTATGGACCAAGATATGTAATAGGTGTGAACACATGGACTTAATTTTCATCACCGCGTTATTCCGATTCTCTGATTGACGCAATCTTCTTTGTGGCCGACAAAATTAGTGAGGAAACAACTTTGGGGTTGTGAATTCTTGTCATCTGGTCATAGGCTCTCTAATCAGAAAAATATTGGTTGCTTCCTCGAAATGGCATCCCCAACTCCGAGTGATTTCTTATTTACTAAGTAATAATATCAGACAACTACTTAAACGACATACAATAACAACAAGATAATTAGAATATTAATCAACAAATGTAAAAAGATCGGTTTGTGAAAGTTTGTACCTCTAACCTTGTATTGACATAAATTTTTGTTTGGGGACTTTTCATTCATTCCATTGAAAAACTAAAAGTCGAGTTCGTTAATAGTGGTGCGAGTGGATCCTTAAATAAAAAATAATTTGCTTAGCTTAGTCCTACACTTGTATCTTTTTTCACATTCTCTGCATTTGACAATATACACATTTATGTTTAGGCACAATGCATTTAGATTAAACAAAGCTTGTTTGCATAGAATAAAACTGGGGCTCAACTATGAACTTTTTCATTTTAATTGGCCCGATGGATGGCTTGACATGCGAGATTAACTAAAATTCAAAACTCCAAAATCGTAGGAGTTAGCTTCAATTTCATGATAGCGTGACTGGACACAACTCCAAGATAGGGGCATTGGTCCTAACTCCTTGCTGTGGAGTTAGATATGATTCGGACAAGTTGGATATCGACTGTCACACTTCAATCCTCGGACATACACCCATCCCTCACCTGGTCGATTTAATTACGACGTCCTAAGACGCATCGCTGACCCATTCATTTTAATACGCATGCGGAAACATATAAATAATCCCCAAGACAATAAAACATTGGGATAGGAAAGTATGACCAATTTTTCACAAAATACCTTTTTATAAACACAGATCTATACAGAAAGGTTTACAAAAGGAATTGGCTCCCTACAGAAGAGAATTGTCCTACGACTAGCTAGTCGAACAAATATTTGATTTATGGATATATGTGATTTATATGTACGCTTACTCAAAAAGAGCTATTTATAACTTTTAACGGTGGTTGAGATTTCGATTTAAAAACTCTTAAATTCCTTGAAACACGATGTCATCGCCCACCATGGCCTGTACACACCAAAAATTCTGCCTCAGGTGTTCCGAACTTTCTTATTTCTTGCAAAGAAATGGGATAAGTGCATTAAATCTACTTAACATTTTTTCCATTGGTTGATCAAGTTTTGACACTTGATTTTATTCAAATGAGTCAGTGAACGTTTCGGCCGATGACGTCCTAGTATCAATTTCTGATAATTGGAAAAAACATCTTATCAATTAGGGGTGTCAATGCTTCGGTTCAGTTTGGTTTGGTTTGGTTTTCTTGAAAACCGAATCGAGAAAAGTCGAACCGAACTAAACCATTAGGATAAATGGCTGAACGAACCAAATGTGACCCAAACTGAATACGAACTAAATCAAAACCCTAGTTTGGATCAACTCAGATTTTTTATTTTCAGCTCTTTTTTTTTTGGCTTTGTGTTTCGTATTGGCATTCCCATGGCCAGAGAGAGAGAGAGTGGGATTTTTTTTTTTTAAATAGTCTTTATACTTACTGGTAAAGATTAGCTCCTTGCACAAAAGATGGACTCTACTCTACTTACCCGTCATTAAAATGCAACCCGGACAAGCTACCGGCATCGAAAAAAGCTTTCTTCCATTATTCCACTTTTTCCGAATCCTTCCCAAACTTGGACTCATGCTTTGCTAGAGCTTTCCCATAACTCTTGCTGCCCTGTCTCACTTCTCTTGGGTCCACTTTATAAAACACCGGTAGAACGGTGAGGTTCTTTTGCTCCTTGCACTCCATAATCTTCATCAACTCTTCCAGGCACCATCGCGAGGAAGCATAGTCCTTAGAGAAAACAATGATTGCAACGAATGACTCTTCGATGGCCTTCATGAGCGCCGGCAATGTTTGGTCTTCCTTCCTTAGTTCCTCGCTATCAATGAAAGTGTATATTCCATTATGATGTAAAGCTTTGTAGAGATGACCAAGGAAGGTGTTACGTAGGTCTGTGCCTCTGAAACTCAAGAAAACCTCATAATTACTTTTGGGTTTTGATGAAGAAGCCATTTTGGATGATTGAGATTAACAATCAGAAATGGCTTTTATCTGTTTAGTCTTCACTTTTCTTTCTCTTATATGGAAAATGAAGCATAGGCGAAACATGACCATGAGGTTCCTTGATATGAGTGGTTGACATTGACATTTGCTATGATGCAATGATTTATAAACAGTACATGGAATATTCATGTTATTTGATAATATCCACTAGTATGATATTGCAAAATGCATATTTTTGATACATATTTATAAGACTGCATTATTCTTTACTTGATGTCATAAGAAATAATGATGATTGTCACTTGCTAAGCCATGATATTTTTCTCCCATTATATTGCCATTCTATGTCACAAGAACATAGAATAGTATTTGGGGGCACGTGGAGAGTACTTGTGAATGACATTTACCAAATGAACTTTAGTAGAGAGTACTTGTGAATTCCACTTCAAAAATGGTTGGACAAGATGTTTTAGGCGTGGCACCTAACAATCTCTACTTGCGCATGCATTTCCCCACTGCAATAATTCTATCGCTGCAATATGGCTTAGGAATTTGGTTAATTTTATGCTCTCATTAAGAGTGCCAGTTGATTTACAATTTAGAGATATATTCCACAACCAAAAGTTCAACATTGAGACAGTTATTTGGGTCTAATAGGTAAGAAATTAGTAAATGAACAATATATATATATATATATTAAACTAAATCTGAATAGTAAAAGTTGAAGAGATTCATATGGAGTCTACTATTTTTAACGTTCAAATTCAATTTAGTTTATGCACTATGTTCACTTCATAATTTTTCTAGATAGATAATCGTATCACTACTTCCTAATGCCTAAGATAAATCATTTCAAGATTTCGATGGTAACAATAAACTTTGTCTATTCTCAATATGCTATCTCATGCGTTGAGAGGATGGATTTGGCATGAGTCCCACCTTCTGTATTGTGCATGAGCCAATCATCCTTGGTAAACCAGATTCATTGACATTTTTTTTTTTAAAATTAGGGGATGATCATAGTGGTGCCAGCAGATCGGATGTTTAGCCGTGTTCCTAATCCCTCGATCGTAATAGATGATCTTCTGGGCTAAGAATCAATTGTGATTCTCATGATCTCATTTCATAGGTGGAAGAGGAATTTGTTCAGCTGGGTACCGCAAAAATTGAAGTTAATCCATGGAAGATCATAAATTCTCATTAGAAATTATCAATCTCTAGTTTCTTGTCAACAAATTCAAGTCATGTTCAAACATTTTGAGTCTTTGTATTTTTCTTACAAAAAGAGTGCGTTGGTGACAAAGAACACTAAGGTTAGAAAAATGTATGCACGGTGGGTCCCATTGCACACTGAGCAATTCTTTTTCTTCACCATCAAACACGCATCTTCTTTTCTCTTTAGCACCGAAAGAACGGCAACGACTTTATGCCAAGCCTATGAAAATTTCCTCCCAACTTTTTCCACGGCGACGACTTTAAGTCAAGCCTATGAAATTTTCCTAAAGTGGAGGGGAAAAATCTTCCAGCTTTTTCTTGTTAGTGAAAGGATGTTTCGAGACAGTGATGAAAAATGTGAACAACCATAAGACGAGTTTCTAGGTTTGTTACAAAGCCGTTGTGAAAGGTTTTATGCGAGAATAATTTTTTTTCCTAGTTTGCCTTCACTAGATTGTCGTGATTTTTTTAGTAATAATTTAGAAAACAAATGCATTCAGATTTTAAAAAATTATATTACTTACTATTTGTGCAATTTAATTTTTATTTAGGCCCACGCTATTGTCACAGCGACAATAGTTAGTAATACGATAGTTATTTTTAGTGTAATGACCAAACGTAAACCCATTTGAAAACAGATAAAAATATCTTAAAGAAAAATGTAGTCAGTCCCAATTTCAAAGGTAAGTTTGAAGAAGAGCAAAGTGGCAACAAAAAAAAAACTAAATAAATAAAGTGACGGTTTAAACTTTAAGCAGAAGGCAGTGTCTCAACCCTAAATTTGGGGCAGAGGTAACTTAATTTCTTTTAGATGATGTAAAGAGTTTTGACTAAGTACACACCTTGAGCGGGGCACATTAAGGACGGCTGGACCTAGTCAACCCCTAACAGTTTCTTATTGTTGTGCTTGACCTCGGCTTTATGCCATTATGATATAGGCCACTTACCTCTAACTTGTTTTCTCCTAACACGTGACGACACACCATCTATCGATTTTAAAACCATTTTGTTGAATACAAAATTTCTCATATTTCACTATAAATATGGGAAAATTACCAAAAAAAGTCCTATACCTATTATATTTATACCAATTCAATTATAAACCTTTCAATTGTACGAATTTAATCATAAACCTTTTGATGATTTGTCAAATTAGTCATTACGATCGGAAAACACTAACGTAACATTTAGTTAACACCAACTGTCCTATGAGGCGCATTGGCATTGTGTGAACAATTTTATTTTCTAATGTTATTTTCCTTTTCCTTATTTTCATTCTTTTTTCCTTTTTTTTTTTTGTATTTTTTTTTCCTTTTTGCTGGTAGCCAATCTCAAGTAATGGCCAGTCACCAGCGATACCCGAAAAGGGCTTGCCCTCGGCCTATCTGGCGAGGGCCACCCTCGCCGGCCATAGGCAAAGGACGACCTCGCCCAAGTGAGGCCACCCTCTACAGCCACATGAGAGGGCTACCCTCACTGGCCATAGTCGAGGTTGGCCCTCACCAAATTTGGGAGAGGGTCGCCTCACTCGTAGCTAGGGGTGAGCGGGTCCAGGGTGGGTAGGGTCTAGACCTAGACCCTGTTCCCTACCCTATTATAACCGGTTCTCATTTTTTGGACCCTGTTCCCTACCCTGTTTTTAGTGGACCCTGTTCTCGGCCCACCCTGTTTTTCCGGTCCGGGAACAGGGTTGACCCTGTTTTCATTGGACCATGTTTTGCATAAAAATTAACCTTAGAAAAAACAATTCTAGATAAGTTATCCGCTTAAACAAAAAGGCCGGACCAAGCACATCCTTCGACCAAACTCATTGGGAACATGTATAAAATTTGGACTCCTCTTGAAAAAAAACAACCAAGTATATAATTCGACCATCTCGCATCCCCATATCCCACAAAATACATCGAGTTCATATCAACCTTGTCCTTCATGTGCTCGATCTTCTTCTCCTTCTTCGGCCTTGCGTTCCACATGGTACAAAATCTCTGACAAAAACCTAAAATTCATATATAAAGAAAAATCAACAATAATCCATACTTTAGAATTTAATAAAGTCTATTTACTTACCACAAAATTGGAGTTTCGACAAAATGAAGTTTATTTTCCTATGATAATGTCCTTGGTAAGACAATCCAAATCTATAAAAAAGAAAAAAGAAAAAAAAAAGAGAGATTAAATAAGGCATGCACTTAATAGATAGTTATGCGAATGAATTACAAAATACAAAGAAATATATATATATAACTTACCCGCCTCAAATTGTTCCGCATTTTCGATGCACTCTTCAACATTAATTGGCACACGAACAGCTCTCAACCAATCTTGAGTACAAATTAAACCTTCCACCACTCTAGGAGTCAAAGAACTTCGAAAGCCATCAAGTACACGTCCCGATGTACTAAAAGCCGACTCGAAGCAACGGTAGTCACGGGAATAGACAAAACATCTCGAGCCATCAAAGATACGATTTTATACTTTGACCCAGTAGTCTTCCACCACATCAAAAGATCAATATTAAGGATATCTTCACTTTCAGCTTCAAGATACCGATCAAGCTCAGATTTGTTTTCATCCAATACTTTTTCTTCGCATGGAGAAAGCTTTTGTGCCAAGCATCGAATTCACAATCATTGTCATCAATATCAACATTAGAAGCACTACTACTGTTACTCACACTTGAATCACCAAATTTTCCTTTACCAGAAGAGCCAACAAAAGATCGCTCATAAGATTTATACAAATTCTCCAAGGCGACCTTCACCTTATCATGCATCTCATCAATTTTTGCTTCATCATCATAGATTTGTTCAAAACAGAACTTTACATAGTTCAACTTCTTTGTAGGATCCAATGCAACCGCAATCAATGCCATCATATTAACTTTATCCAAACTCCCATAATACTTGTCAAACTTCTCTTTCATTTTTAAACCCATAGCTTGAAGCTTTGGGTCTAAAGAATTCGTCGCATTATTCAAATACTTGTACAACTTAGCTATCTCCTCAAAATAATGATTTGAAGTAACATATAAACTACCCGACATCCTTTTGGTTGCATCATAAAACCGTCTCAGAAATTTAGAAATAATGATGGCATTTTCCCAATCTTCATCTTCAGGAGGATCATTGTCAATTTCCCTTAAGAAATATAAATCTTCTTCTTCCATTCTTTTAAAAGCTTTCTTGAACTTTATGGCGGTGTCTAGCATCATATAAGTGAAGTTCCATCTAGTGGCAACATCAAGACAGACCGAACCATTGTATGCAATCCTCTCACTCTCAATGCAACCTTTGAATGTCTTAGCTCTAGCCGGAGAACTCCTTACATACCTAACCATGTTTCGGATGCGTGCAATAGAATCACGCACCTCATTCAATCCGTCTCTTACTATCAAGTTAAGTATATGAGCAGTGCATCTCATATGTAAAGCATCACCATTCAAGATCAAAAATCCTTCTTCTGAAAATTTTTCTTTCAAATAACTAACAGCCACATCATTTGAACTTGCATTATCCACTGTTATTGTGGACACCTTCCTTTCTATTCCCCAATCATAAATGCATTTCCCCACCATTTTACCAATCTCCTTACCCTTGTGACTATGCATCATCACAAAATTGATTATTCTTTTTTGTAACTGCCAATTTTCATCAATATAATGTGCAGTAAGACACAAATAGTTCAAGTTTTGAATGGAACTCCACATATCCGTTGTGAGTGCAATCCTAGATTTAAGCTTACCAAAGTAAGCTTTCAAACAAGTCCTTTCACTCAAATATAACTTCATACAATCTCTTGCCATTGTAAATCGTGAAAGATGATGAAAAAGAGGTTGCAATTCAGTAGTAAAATCCCGAAAACCAACACGTTCAACCATGGAAAATGGCTGCTCATCAATAATAATCATTCGAGCAAGCATATGCCTACAACGTTCTTGATCAAACTTCCATGTCGTTAAGACACTATCACTAGTAGTGTTTTCCCCAACCTCGCCAACTACACTTTTGTCACGTGATGCAAACAACATTTGCTTTTTATCTGTGTGAGAATACTTTTTGCACTTTCTCAAGTGCTTCCACATAGTAGAGGTTCCATGATCAACATTATACACATAATCCATCCCGCAATGAATGCACTTCACCTTAACTGTTTTCTGTGTTTTCTCATCTATAATTCTCGAAAAATTATCCCAACAATTTGATTGATTAGCTCGCTTTTACCCGAAGCAGTATGAGAATTAGGTACCCGACCTTGTCCATCGCGGCCATGGTTGCGATTCCACTTCATCAGCTCCATGGAATGGCAATTCCATGAGTGGACTCATTTCATCATGTCCCTCTACTTCCATTGATATGTTTTGGTCTTGAACCATTGACTGAAAACTGAAAATAAAAATAAAAATATGTATATATAACATTAGGATTCCACAAAGTTGAAGTATGAGGACTGCTCAAGAAAGACATGCTTACAATGCTTACAATGCATCTTTGGTGTCAATCACGAATGTAACCCTTTGTAAATTAGTGTTGCTAAGTAGAAAAAGTCACGTAAAGCATGTTTAATTTCTTAGTAACTGTCTATGTAACTAATGATTATGAGTTGTAAGTACCACAAGTGTAAACTTTTTAAAGGACCTCCAATGAATTACAAAACTTAAATGTTCTTTTGCAAATTTTCCTTCATCTCTAGTTTTCAGTAATTTATCTCCTGAAAAATACATAACTAGCAATGATTGTTCTTGGCATTCTTAAAGGCCTGCTTGCACCTAATCTAGCTCGGATCTCTCCCTGTTCTTCATTTGACTATTTAAGAAAGCACGTCAGCGTTGACATAGCTGATCCCAATAGCTACGTGTCGATCTTGATGTTTGAAAAAATTGACCTAAATAAACAGAAAATTAGCAAAGAGACTCGTCCTATCCCTAACTAATCCCGCTAGTGTCTTCTCTCCCTCGTTTCACTGAGCTTAACTCTAGTGATATTAACTCTGCCAATTCTGTCATGAAGAAGCTTGATAAGCGGGACGCTCTTCCCGCCGTAAACTCTATTGATGCTGATGAAATGCTTAAAAGTGTGTTGTGAATGCAGACAAGATCAAGGAAGACAGCAACAGTTGGATGCAGATTTAAGGACAAAAATAATGCTAGTGTGAAAAAGAATACAAAATGACTAATGTTACCGATGGACAGCACAATCGAGATTCGAATGGCTTGGATCCCGAAAAACAGAACATAAGCACTCCCAAATCTGATTTAAAACAACAAGCTGTTGTTAACCATAAAATCGATATTCTAAATATAGCTTCTGTATTGATCCAAATGTGACAAGATGAGAGACAAATTGGTACTGCAGCAAGGGACTCGGTGGGACGCGGCTTCAGGCGGTGTCGGCCGAGCGAGGGGGCGTCGTTCGGGCGTCGGTAGATCAACAGCGGGGAGATTTGCGGGGTCAGCGACTTCGCGGCGAGGGCGATCGAACGGAGATTTGCGGGTCAAGGGCGTCGGCGAGGCAACAAAGCAGCGGAGTGGGATGAGGCGATCGAACGGAGGCAGCGTCGGTGCTCGGGTGCGAGCTCGGCGGGGTCGCGACTTCGCGGGCAAAACCGGTGGAGCTCGGCGGGGGTCGGCGGCTCATCAAAGCTTCGATGACCGGCGGAATGGCAGCGGTGGTGCGAGCGCGAGGGGGTGACGACCCGAGAGCGGCGGAGCGGCGTCGGTGCTTGGGTGCTTCGCGATTTAGGGATTTCGTTTCGGCAGAGATAAAGGAAAGGAGAAAGACACAGACAGCAGATTAGGTTTTGTTTTGCTCGTGTGTTTTGGGGGCTTCAAACCGGTTCCCAAACCGGTTCTCCAACCGGTTCCAAAACCGGTCCGGGCGATCCGGTTCCCGGGTGGGTAATCCCTCGGAACCGATTCCCGGACCGGTTCAAACAGTGGTCTGATATTTGGGAACCGGTTCCCGGACCGGTTTCAACCGGAACCCGGTTCCCGACCCTGTTTTCGGGTGGGCGATCCGGAACCGGGTTGACCGGACAGGTTGCACACCCCTACTCGTAGCCAACAAGGGTCTAGGTGAGGTGATCCTTGCCGAGACTAGCGATTGTAGGTCCTCACTTAGTGGCTAGCCGCAACAAAGAAAAGAAAAGAAAAATACACAAATAATTTTAAATTTAAAAAAATTAAAAATTACAAAAATTATCTATGTTAGCATTGGTGATACCATGTAAGACCACTAGCTCTATGTTGGTGATTTCCGACCAAATTAACTAGATGGACTACATTGAAAAATTGTCAAAATGTTTATGACTAAATTGACTAAATTAAAAATTTTAGAACTAAATTAGTACAAATGCAATAGGTTTAGGACTTTTTTTTAAAAATCCCTATAAATACCCTAAACCATTTATTTGCTAGTTAATTTCACAACCGAAGAACTATTTTATTTTATTTTTTGGTCAAAGAAGAACTATAGATTTAATCTCTTTGATAGCGATGTATCAAACTCTCACCTGCCACCTTGCACTCAAGTCCCCCTGAACATGGCTCGAAACTGCTCTCATGGCTTCTTTACCTCATTCATCTAGATAATCGGCAGTACTCATGGGCAATGCTTGCCCTCTCTAGCTTAAAGAATTACGTGTGTACCACTAGACAAGGTGTCCTCTCCATCACCAATCCTGGATGACTGGTATTACCATGCAATCCTTATTATCCTCTCTTGCTAAAAGAATTGTGTGAGAACCTTAGGACAAGTTCCTCAACGGTCATTGGTCCCACCCCCCTCAAACCATATATGGAATCCATCGTACAGATTCTCTTCAATATTCTTGCTAAAAGAATCGTGTGTGAACCTTGGAGCAAGGTCCTCTATAATCACAATTCTCTCCCCCCTCCAAAACCATATTTGAAAGGCATTGTATAAATCAAGTTATCTTGAATCTTGATTATCATCTCAATCTATAGCATCACCCATTGCTTTACCCTATCATCCAAAGACCTCAAGATCACCTCCTTGACACCACCGGTCGATCTGCAACATCATATGATTCATGAAAAATATTATTCTTCGAATCCCCTTGAGAAATCAATCAAACAACTCACTCATCATATATGAGATTGGCAACTCCTCTTTCATTTTGGATATTTAGTGTCGACACCTAAATTTTTTCCTACAGGTCCAATAGATTTAAAACTTTAGACTTGAGATTCCTAATGGCAATAGGTTCATTTCTTGACAAAAAAGAATCATTTATGTGTCATTAGAGTAAGAAATTAAGAGCATTCCATGCTATTTGTATTTATGTACCATTTTTTCAATGAATCAATTGTTGACTTTTAGGTTAACTTTTTAGTCAAACCAAAGACTTTGACCCTCAATTAATAGTTCCAAAATTCATTCATTTGATTTTTTTAGACATTTGATTTAGGGGACTGTGATAATTCTAGATTTCAACCCTAATTTCGATGATTCTTGACATGGAGAGGATGGTCAACATTCAAACATGAGTTTAGGGCTATAGTTGACCTTTCACAATAAATTCAAGGAGTACATTATAAACTCCATTATGGCCAAATTAATTCAATTTCATATCAATTTATGCAACATTTGAAAAATTTGAAGAAGTCAGTCATAAAATGACGAATCAAGAACAATAAGTCAGGCCAGGGCCAACGTGGTTAGGACTAATGGGCTAAAAGCCCATTTCGGCCTAATGGGCCAAACAAAGCAAGATAGCCCAACTCATGTCATGATTTGGAGAGGAATAGAACAATTGAGAGGTCTTGGGTCAACCAAGTCAACTTGGTTTAGCCAATTTTGACCCAAGTCAACCAAATAGTCATCCCAGTTTGCTCACAAGACCCCATGACTAGCCCTCTCTCCCTTTGTTTACAAAATGCCATTATCTCCATAACCAAAATTAAATTCCACACCATCAATCCTTAAGAAAGGCTAATCTTAGCCATTCATTTCCCTTATAATCAAGACCTTAAGATGTGCCATGTCACCTATCCTTGATCCAGGTGACCTAAAGAGCCAATCATATCATTTCTACCTCATTAAGAATTGAGTGACCATAAGACTGAAATTTACATCAAGGGTTAAGATTAGAGGCTTATTTGAATATTTTCACTCTTCCTTAGCATTGGCCTACCACCCCTCTCTCATAATTTCATCCTCACAAAAATTTGAAAAGAAAAGCTCTCTCTCTCTCTCTCTCTCTCTCTCTCTCTCTCTCTCTCTCTCCTGTAATTGTTCCTCTCTCTTGCCGGTTCTTCACCATCACCGGATCAATTCTGACATTGACACGCCGGCCTCTTCATGAGACCGTGTTCCTTGGTCTGTCCGTGGCTAAGTTGTGGTAGGCACCTTCCATTTTAGTCAGGGAACACCTCAATTCGCTTTATTTACTTTGCCATCATTTGATGATCCTAACAAAGGTAGGAGCTATAGTTCTCGTAACAATTTGGAATGACTATCCTAGGATACTTAGGTTGATCATAGTCTAAAATTATAGTGATATATTCAATCTATGATTAATCTTAAGTTACGAGACAATGGAATTTGTTATCATTAGAATAGGATGCCTATAGATTTTTGATTGTTTGATAAAATCATATATCAATTGCAAGTTTAGGTGACTTTAGAAATCGAATTCCTTGCTGGCAGGAGTATCCTAGATGACTGTCAAAGTTAACTTTAGTTAATTTCATGTCAATTAAACTAGATTTTGCATGTTTAGATAATAATCCTTGAATATTAGCTTTAAACCTAGCTTAATTGCATGATTTATATATTGAATTCTTTGCTGTAATGAGGTGGCCAAACACTTAGTGGGTTGATTTGATGTTCATTTGAAGGCCGATTAGTTTTAAGATGATGTTGCGTGAATCATGATTTGAGAACATGTTAAATGGATTCCATGATGATTTTGTAGGAGTTATGCTCAATTGGTTCATGATAATGTTTGATGATATTTGAATGTTTGAATGTGTTGAATGAACTTGGTTGAAGGTGTTCTAGGCTTAGATGTATACATAGGATCATGCATTGAATGTGCTAAAATTATGAATGTTTTCTGGAAAATTCGAAGTTGTTCTGACCTTTCAATGTTCAATGATTTTTACAAAAAAAAATCAAATTTGAATCAGGAATATTTGTCTTCTAACGAATTGTAGCTGAGATTCATAAATTTAATTTGGTATAACATTCATAAAATTTGAAGATTGTTAAGATTTAAAGTAATTTGGAGCTAGATTTGAAAATTTTATCGCCACGTCGACTAATTTTGCTTTGAAAATAATAAATATGGAGGACTACTTTACAAAAGCTCAAAAACACGAAAGTTGTCTGAGTGATGTTAAACTGCAAAAACCCAAAATTTTTAAAAATTTCACTAGGATGAGTTGGTCAATTTAATTAAAGAAGACCAAAGTCAAATTTGGCTTACAAAACTAATACAGATTAAGTCATCAAGGTAAATTGCATAACCACACATAGTTGGAGGACTAATATACAAAAGTTCAAAACATAAAAATAGTAAAATGCATATTAAGTTAGCTGCTTGTCAACTTGGGTGCCATTTGATTGTCCTCTAGTATTTTCTTTCGGGATTTTAATAGAAACCGATGAGAACAGGGTAAAATCTACAGTAATGGAGCTTAATCAAATTTTCTGTGTTATCTGGGCCATAATTAGGACAAGTGACATGAATAAAAGTTAAAGAGGACATTTGAGCTGGAATTAAGAGTTGGAATTGCTTGATTTGGAATTCGTCAAGGCCTTCATTTGGATCAAAACTTAGATGGTCAGAATCAAATAAAAATAGAGAAGTTTCAACTAATTCATCTTGTGATTTCTAAGGTTAATTAGCCTCAATACATGTCTATTTGATTTTGGCTTTTTTTTTTTTTTTTTTTTTTTTTTTTGGTAGAAAGGGTAATAGTCTATTTGATTTTGTTTGTTATTGAATTGGTAACTAATTGCCTTTAATTTTGATTATCGATACATGACACCTTTGGTGGATAGTTTAAGGATAGGGATCAGACTTTAATTAGGTGCTTAGTGACTAAGCCCACCGCTTGAGGAATTTGCAACTGGGGATCAACAATCACTTTGCATTAATTTTTAATCCTTAGTTAATTACGAGGTGGATGGGTAATCAAATCACATGTCATTATCTAAATCCCAAACCGAACTCAATTTCTTTGCCTCAAGCTCATGGGGAATCATGTTACGAGGCTTAAGAACAAAGCCTTGTACATTCTTTGCCTGACTTAGTATCGAGTCAAGCTCATGGAGGATCATGCCTTGGGACTTAGAACAAAACCTTGTATATTATTTGATTGACAATTATCATGCTTTCTTTATTGTACTTTACTTTTAGCATTTTAATAATTTTGTGTTTAATTCTCGCACTTTCATTACATGGAATATTATTTTATCTTTTAGAACGGTTAGGATAAGCTTTAGGACCATAATAAATCCTTAAACACTGTTGCATAAACACTTAATGAGTAGAATGACCTTTAGAACTCATAATTGGCAACAAAGACTGCTTGATCACTTAGATAAGCAATCCAATTAAATTAGAAGTACCAAAAAGGCACTAATAAAAACTATTAGTGTAATCAAGTCCCCAATCTTAAAAAATTTCCAATTACGTTGGAAATGAGGTAATCTCCCATGTCTCACTTGGTTTCTAACCAATCATAATAGGCTAGTGATAACTCTCGTTTCACAAAGTAAGGACTTGGGAGATTCTGTTTTTAATTAAGGATTGTTGGTCCACCTTTTGAGCATTACCTCTAATCCCATCTCCCACACAACATCAGGTGGGTCGCGACATTCATCAATCCACCGTGATTGTCACGCCCCGACCCTCAGGCACGCACACATCCCTTACTTTTGGTCGATTTAAAAAATGCGATATCCCAGGACTATGTATCGCCGACCCTTTCATTTATAATAAGCGTGCGGAAACGATTATAAATCCCTGACAATAAAGAATGGGATAGAAAAGCAGGCCATACATTTTTCTCACTGAAATTCACAACTACAAGTTTTTACATGCAAACAAGGTCTGACAAGACAGGATAGGATTTCGGTCCTCATCCGGGTCGTACTCGATGTCATACTCGGGGTCCTCCTCCACGTACTCCTCTTCGGGTTCCTCAACAAGGATCTCCTCGTCGATTCATGCTCCTTAGGCTCCTCATCCGGGTCCCGAAATGGTTATTCAATAACCACCGAGACCACGTCTCAAGCAAGTTCTACTTCCTAAGACCCGATTAGTAAACTAATACACCTTAGGGCTGCCTATGCACAACATGAGTCATAGGACTTACCTTGGCCTCAGATTCCACCTGCATATTAGCACAAATCAAATAGACACCCAAGCAATCACATCACAGATCGAAACATCGATCTAATCGACTTAGTCGATTACACGCCAACAAGACCACTCAACATCATTTCCATTCAATCAATCAAGTCACAACATCAAATCAAGGCAATGATCAATCACATTTAAATCATACTCATATCGAATTATCGATCAAATCGACCTAGTCGATTACATGTCAACAAGACCACTCACGGTCATTCCCATTCAATCAATCAATTCACAACATCAGATCAAAACAATGATCAATCGACCTAGTCGATTACATGTCATTCGGACCACCTCTAGGCCATTCCCACTCATACCACGATTTCCCAGTGGTGTACTCATTCACCAAATCACATGTGTTTCTCGGGCGTCGTTTTCGCCAATGACATACCGATCACCGACACCGTGCGTTCTTTAAGGCGCCGTTTTCACCGGTGATAACCTTGATCACCGAACCACGTGTCCTTTCAAGGGCGCCGTTTTTCGCCAAGGTGACATCGGCTATAGACAACATCGTGCGTTCTTAAGGCGCCGTTTTCACCGATATTCCCATAACCACCGAACCACGTTTGTCTATAAGTCATTTACGTGCGTTCTTTAAGGCGCCGTTTTCGCCAGTGATACTTCCAATCACCGAACCATGTATATCCAATAACATCGTACCTGATTGGTCTCAGCCAATAACATTCTCAGTTAGCTCTCACCATTCTCCCTACTATATAGCCCATCAACGTACTGGCGCTATATACCCATACTCAGCCATCTACAACTCAATCATTCAATTTCATTCAAATTCAATCAATTAAGGAATAACTCCATAAATTGCACAATCAATTTAATTAAGCACAACGTGGAGTTCAAATAAATAAACGGACTACACCACGACAATCAGCACGAAATTCCGGTCACCGGCCATCCCGGTTGAATTTCCGGAAAATAAATAATTAAATAATTAATTTCGAAAATTAAATAAATAAATACAATAAATTCAATTTAGCACAATATAGAGCTCAATTAAATAAACGGTCCCACCACGATCATCATCAGCATAAAATCCCGGTCACCTTTGGCCATCCTAGTTGAATTTCCGGGAAATAAATAATTAAAATATTAATTTCGAAAATTAATAATTAATTCCTAAAAATACCACCTAGGCCCGAATCGCTTAATTAACACCCGATAAGGGACGGGAAAAATCCCAAGAAGCATCCAATAAATACTACATGCAATTCTCTATCTAATTACACTAATTACATCACTAATATACAAAGCAATTAACTAATAATCCTAATCCATTCTAATCTAACAACCTAATTACACTTAATTAACACTAATCAACCTTTAAGCATAATTAGCGTACTAAGAAGGCATTAGTGAGTAAAACTCACTCAAAACGACGGGCTCCACGCGAGGATCGACTTTCCTCAAAGCGGGCCGAGCATCCGGGCTCGGGAAGGCGGCCAAAACGGGCCAAAACCCACTGCAATACCCATTTCTGCACTCTCTGTGCGCTGCTGGTTGGGGCGGATCCGAGGCTGATTCGAGCTAGCCAAGGCCGGTGGAGGGCGAGGGGACTCCGGTGAGGCCAGACGGTGGCCGGAGGAGGTCGGGCGGTGGCCGGAGGCGGCTGAACGGGACCAACCAGAGGCGAAACAGAGGCTGGACAGCAGCTCTGGACGTCGACCAAGCCAGGGACGACGCGGCTGAAGGCGGAGACGCGCGGGCGGCGCTCGGCGGCGACTTCAGCTCCGGTTGCTTGCTGCGGCGGCGATGAGACTTGCTGCTTCGGTTTGCACTGATCTTCGCACAGTAAGGGCACCAAACAATCGAAAGAGGACAGAGGAGAGAAGCAGAGGTGCGCTCGGGTGGAGCGAAGCAGTGACGGCGGCAGCGTTCCGGCACGACGGCGACGATAGCTCCGGCGCGACTGCAGCTCCTTTAACCGACGATGGTTGCTGCTTCTGTTTCTATTTTCGTTTCTGTTCGAACCAGAGGGAGGAGCGGGGGTGGAGATGTGCAAACGGCAGCACGGCGGCAGGCTTGGGTGCGCGAGCAGCTCCGGTGCTTGCGGGCGTCCGACGGCGGGGGTGAGAGGCGGCGACGGGCGAAGCTGCTGCTGCTGCTTCGGCTTCTTCGGTTGTTGCTGAAGAAGAAACCCCAAAGAAAGAGGAAGAAGATGGAGATGCAGGGGAGAGAGGCAGCGACGAGGAAGAAATGGGGAACCGGTTTCCCCTTTTTCCTCTCTCACTCTCTCTCTCTCTCTTATGTCATCCGCACATGGGCACCACCAGCTGCCCTCCACTCACAATTCCAAGACAACTTTGCCCCTTCTAGAAGCATTTAGGTAAGCCAAAATATGGGGTAAGTGTGGCATACGAATTTGCTAGGTTTTCTTTCCAATTGGGCCTTAATTCCTCTTGAATTAAATCAAACTAACCCCCATTAATTTATTCAACACCTCGTCATTCCAATTGGTATTTTCCTTACCAACGTAGCCCCCCACTTGCATCCCAATTTCACAATCCTTGGCTTCAACCGAACAAAAGCGACCCTATTATCTAGTCAATTTAGAACCCGAAAATCTGGATGTCACAGTGATAGCATTCGAGTCGGTATTCACTTGGTCAAATGGAGATTTTAGAGAATTATTGACCTCTTCATATTTCTTTTAACTCAATCTCGGACATGAAATGGAAGAGCGTAGAGAGTTTCGAATACAAATTGGCTTCAACTTTGGCCTCTTTCTCCCTCAACACTTTTGACATTGCATTGAATACAGATCCTTTTCTTTCCTCCAAATCACTCTCCATCCTAAAATTTAAGTTTTTTTTCTTTGCATCGTCATCAATTTCTTTCTCTCCTTTTGCACTTCATTGCTTCAATTGCTTATTCGAGAGTGCCGACTTTGGGATCTACTTTTTTGGAGCTTTGATGCTCTAGAGAGTTCTCGAATCTATCGATTCGACTGACGTGACAATTTTAGCTTTGTGAATTGATCAAAGCTTTCTTGCTCCATCTGCTTCAACACCTTGAATGATTCCAAAGTGTAGTGAGAGAGAGAGAGAGAGAGAGAGAGAGAGAGAGAGAGAGAGAGAGGGGCAGAAATATTATGAACGTGGGAATGGAGAGAAAATTAATAAGGCCCTATTCCATAAGTGCATAGCTACCTTAGTTTTGTATTCAGTTAGTTTACAGGAATGATTTAAAAGATAGATAAAGAAAGGAATTAAGATACTTTTTATATTAGAATTGAGCTTATTCCTAAGGCGTTTTGGACTTGTAGGAAAAAAAATGGGTTATTCAGCCATTGTATTAGCACCCCATTCACCTGTTACTGGTAAAATTTTGCTGCAAGTGAGAAGATAACCAAATACGTTAGCCTCATTCTTGCCTAAGAGAATGGATTTATTTCTGCATACAACTATTTGCAGGTAGAGTCAATTAGTCATGGATGGCAACTAATGTGATAAACTATCATTTGATAATGGCTGTTAATATGCTTGTTAAGTTACGTTCTAGACGCCTAGAAAATGTCAAAATTTTATGTAGGATTTTATACTTGTACATAAAATATTATCCCTATTTTTACCTATACTTATTTTGAGTAAAAATTGTCCAGAATATCATAAATCTTTTCACATGTTACCAATTGAGTCCATTTAACCAATGTTGATAGGAAATCACTGACATTGACCCGATTGTCCTACGTAGCATGGTTAGCGCTGATGTAAACAATTTGTTAATAATATTATAATATTTTTTCAAATTCTTTGATTAATTATTTCCTTTTTTTCTTCTCTTTTCCTTCTTACTTTTTTGGTTTTTTTCTCTTTTTTTTTTTTTTCCTTTTCTCCTTTTTCCCTTTGTTGACCTCAAGTGAGGGACACCTAGGCCTGGGCTGGTGAGGGCTGCCCTCACGTAGGCAAGGGCGGCTCCCCCTTGAGGTTGGCTACAAGCCTCAATGGCTGGCGAAAGGGAAAAGAGAAAAAGAAAAGAAGAGAAAAAAGGGAAAGAAAAAAGAAAGAAAAAAAAAGGAAAATATTAATAAAAATTCGGAAAATATTAATTATAAAAAATTATTCACCTCAATGTCGGCTGTCTGCCAGCCGTGTTATATAGGATGACTGGCATCAACATCAAGTAATGAAGTATATTGTGATTAGGTTGTCGAAAAAGCAGGTCACATTCAATGCCTAATAAAACTTTGCCTCATCACTTTGTATATCTATTTAGTAAGAGCAATATTTGCTTGCTCTTGATGCACATGAACCAAGAGCATATCACCCGTTCAATCACGTGAGTGCATGAGATTCAACATGTGAGATCAATTGGGTTTACATGTGTATGTAAGTGTTAAAAATCTAATATTAAGTCCTTGCCACCTGCGGATGAGGGAATAGAGGCCCTTGTGGAAGGACCTTTCCCAACGTAGTATGACTGAACTTTGTCAGTTTTCCGATTAAGTATTTAATTCATTTTTCCTTCTTTTTTTTTTTTTTCCAATTGAATATCTTAACTTTCCTAGTTATGCTCAATGTCAGCTTCCGTTCAGTACTTGACAGAAATTGTTGATGCACCACTTACAACCGTTAAACAACCATAAATTATGTTGATGTGGGGCTTACATGGAAAATTATTATCGAGTAGTAATTTAACCAATGTGGAATGGGGCCTCTCCCTCTCTGCCCACCACTATTGCCAACACTGTCCACCACAACTGCAACCACAAGCACTATCACACTCCACCTTTGACATCCATGAGCCAACGGGACCACCGCCCCCAGCCAAGAACGTATTGCATCTCCACCACCATCAACCGCCCAGCCGACCAGCACCTCCATTGCCATCTCCCTGTGAAGGTTGGGGATAGTGAGAAAGATAATCACAAGCTCTAGCACGGCAGATGGCAACGGCATGTCATGACCTCATAGCGTTAACAAGCGGCATCAATGGCACTTTATCAATTCGGATGATGGCTAAGCACGGAAGAAGATGATGAAGATGAAAGGGAAAAAAAAATATTTGAAAATTAAAAAATATATGTCTAATCCATTTTGATTGAGTGGGCACTCCTAGTTATTAATGTGCATCGTTTATATTGATTAGGGGACTCAATATTGGGAAATTTTTATTTTCTTCTAAGTTGTAACATTTACTTTCCAATTTCAATTACTCCTATTAATTTATCAAGGATCATACTACATATTCAAGGAAACCAAAATCTAGTAGAAAACAGAGAAGAGTTGAAGATAACAAAGATCCTGCGCACTTTCCGCTAAGCCAGTTCCTCCCAGTGCTGCAAGCAACTACAAAAACATCATCCCGTCACACCAATTGCAAGTCATTCTTTCACCTGCAGCTTACCCAATGGATTCACGTCTGGTAAGAGAACTCTCATGGGAGATATTGAGCGAAACTCTCAGGCAGCACTTGCCCATGCCTCCATTACTAAAGGGTGACTGCCATTGTGATTTGGACATATAGCTAAATACGTAAAGTATATAAGCAGAATTACAGTCAAGAGAGATGTACCTTCATGAATTAGTGGAACAATAAATAAAGAAGCTTTACAGAAAAAAAAAATCAGAGAGCATCAACCAAAGGCAGAGCCAAGGTCGTTGCATCTCCTTGTGAATATCTTCTACATGTACTTCAAAAAGCTGTGAACTAACATGCTTCTCTTCCTATTTCTTGCAGAGGAAAGGCCGTGAGTTTAGCCAAATCGGTCTCCAGTGAAACCCCTTTTATCATTTCCAAACTGCAAAAGATAGAAGATAATTCTATTTGACTATTTTGTGAAGACTTCTTCATCGAAGGGGTAATCATTGTAATTTATGGGTCATGTGGAGTGAAGAAAGATAACACGAAGCCACACCAGTATGCTAGCTTATAAACATAGGAAGTAATGAATACTAAGCTTAATTGCGAATCAGATCGCAATGTGACATGACCCTAGTGTTCTCCATTTTTCATGTATATTAATGAGAGAACTTCCTTTTACCTTACAAATGAGAAGAGTACTTTCTAGTAGTCGAAAAATCACACCATTCCTAACCAGATGTCAAAGCAGAGTTCTTCAAAGCTTATACCTGTATCCTTGAAAGAAACTAGTTCTTCGAATGCGACCAAAATGAAGTAATGCTCTGTACTCAAAACAGCAAGATGAAAAGTAACTCAAGGACATTTTATTAGCATTTTAGGTAACTAGTAAAACAAAAGAACAAAAGTTCTAACCAGTTCATGCAGACACTTTGGGAGAAAATGAACATGAATAGTCTGACAAAAAACTATAACCTTCTCTCTCAATGCACCACAGCTTCAAATTTAATGCCAAATGCAACTTCAAATTGGGGAAAGCGTTAAACTTCCCGCGGACAATCTGAAACCTACAATAAGCAAACGAAGTTCAAGTATGCGTGATCAGCTCTATGAATTAAAATGCACTCTCAGATCCAACTTTCATTCTTTGAAAAAAAGGAATCCCACAAGGTAGTGCTAGTATATTACAGGCAGAGGTATTGTGAAATCCATTTAAAGATGAACAGGACTGGTTCTCCATTGTGGTGAGGAAGACTCAGGCAATTGAGAAAATAGATGGCGCAAAAATTATGGACTTTAACCCCCACACAAGACAAATTCATCCATAGGAAATGTAAAAGAATCTTAGGGAGACAGACCATGTAGGATAATCAAAACTGCAAAACGAAGAGTTGACTAATCCCAATCAAAGCAAATAGTTTCTACTTCACGTGCAATACATAAACAAGCATTGATAATCAAGACAAATATGCTAGTCCATTGATTTTTTATTGTGCTTTTATGACTAACAGATTCTATCACTAGCATCTGCTCACTTGAAAAAGACAAAGAACGTGAGAGTACTAATTTTGGCACCAGAAGTAAACTAACCTCACTCGGTACTGTTGATTTGTTGAAAAGCTCCAGCCACATTGCGAAAGAACATGAGGTGAAGTTAAATTTCATCCAAAGATGAAGAAGCTTTTGTTAAATCTCATAGACCTGATGAAGAAACAAAGAGAGGCTGTGAGAATGCTAATAGAGGGTTTGAGGAGAAGAGTTGATGGTACTTTTCAGAGGAGGACCAACTTTTAATGCATAATCAGTAAAGAGGAGGTAGGGCAGGTACCTTTCTTTTGTTTGAGTAGGTTACTTTTCTTTTACCAACGGGAACTTTCTTCTGCCTGAAGGCCACAATCATACCTAATTAAATTCTGCACAAGGGATATTCAACTTATGAAGAGTTTGGTTTTTTCTTTTTCTAGTCAATGCCATAAGCAAAGTGAAACTCACTACTCAACATAAATCCTCACATGGATGCCGTGGATGGCTATGCGATCCAAAGCGAGAGTTCCTCCCAAGTGTCCCAACTTTCCACTTGCACAACTCATACGGCTAAGAAATACTAGAATGTCCTTAGCCTACTAGACTGAGCCAATCAATTTCACACATCATGTTGGGTCCACATTGGAGCTCATTGAAAAGCCGTGTATTCCACATGAATTCATTGCCTATTATGTCCTTAATAAAAGTAACCCCATATTAAATGGGCCCATGTAGCTGCTCCACTCTCATCAATGCTTAACATGATGAGCTGTTTTAGGATGCTTACATGTTCGTGACAATAGAAACAACCTCATGCGCTTTCTATCAATGATCCCCACAAGAGCGAAAGCCACTTCTGAAGTGATGAAAGTGGCTGGAATTTCTCACAATTATCTCATGATCAACAATCTTTGCAATAAGTTTAATTGTGGAATGATAATCCCTACAGATGCGAAGATTCCCCATTACAGTTACCTCACTGCCCTCAACAATACTAATCAATGCAAATGCAATAGCAAGCCTTTCACTATGGTAAAATAATGACTCTTCCTTCTATTTGTCAACCACATCATAGGGAGAGAACATCTTATCTGGAACATAACCCAATTCCTTCAACTTCATTTTCAACCAATCCAGCTTCCAATATATGTTCTCACTCAAAGGGTGGGATTTTATCCCTGGAAAGAAATAAATGCTTTTGCCCCTTATAGTAACCCAACTTCTACCTGGTTGCTTCACAATCCCTTTATCCCTCATAGTCACTCTTAATCGTGAGACATCGCCCCATATATTAGCAGAAGCATAGAAGTTGGACAGGAAAACATAAGCAGCACTACAATGTGGTTCTAGGTCAAGAAAATAGTTTGCAGCTCTTTCTGCCAAAACTAGGTTAGAATGCATCCTGCAAGAAATAAGCAAAGCAAGCCACACTATGTAGTTTTAAGGGGCATGTTTCTTACAAAATCCTCTGCTTCCTCTAGCTTCCCACATCGTCCTAGCACATCGCTCGTGCTTCAATTCGATGGAAGTGTTCTCAATAAAATATCTGAAAAAGCATCTCCCCTTTTGTAACATCCTAGAATGACTACAGGAAGAAAGCAGTCCTGTGGGTGTGATCTCATCTGGTTGTACCAATCCGCTTATCATTTGGCTAAATAACACCATAGCCCACATCCCTCGGCCATGTTGTGCACACCTGCAAATAGTGGCATTCCAGGTGATGGTGTTCTTCTCCCTGAGTCTTTTGAACATTACAACAGCATCATCAATGGCTCCACACTTATTATACATGACTACGAGAGAATTGCCAACAAATACATCACTTCCCAAATGCAGCTTTACAGCTGACGCATGGACCTCCTTACCTCGATCTAGAGACTCTAAGCTACCGCAAGAATTTAAAGCGCTTACAAAAGAAGATTGATTAGGAAGAGCACTTGTTCTCATAATGTCACTGAATACCTTCAGGCCATCTTCATGCCTACCATTGAAGTTATAACCAATTAGAAGAGCCATACATATGACCACATTCCTATACACTGCTTCATTGAAGACTTGGGTTGCTGTCTCAATTCGCTCGCAGTTAGCATAGAACGTGGTAAGAGAAGCACATACAAATACGCTAAGGCAGAATCCCGACTTGAAAACATAAGCATGAATCTGCACACCAAGAGGAAAAGACAATGCATTTGCATAGGCACTTAATGCACACGTCAAAGTACTCGGATTGGGTACAACACCAGACTTGAACATTCTCTCAAAAACAATTAAAGCTTCTTCACTCTTACCGTTTTGGTCAAGCTTACCAATCATTGAAGTCCATGAAATCACATTTCGAGAAGGCATTTGCTCAAACAATTTCACAGCATCGTCCACCCTCAATTCTCACAATACCCATGAAGCATCGCATTCCACACAGCAAGATCGCTTATGGGCATCTTATTGAAAAATCTCTCTACCAGCTCAACCTGTCCAAATCGAAAGAGCCCATCTATCATCGCCGTCCACAAAACAACACTTGATTTGGGCATTTCACCGAAAAGCTCTTCCGCTGTGATCAAGTCCCCGCAGTCCAAGCAGCCTTCGATCATTGTGTTCCAACAAATTGCGTCTCTCACGGGCATTTCGCAGAACAGTTTCAGGGCGTCGTCAAGGCGGCCAGTTTGCACGTGACCCATGATCATCTTCGTGAACGAACGCACATCTGGGCATTGAAAGATGTCCAGAACCTCCCGAGTTTCATCTGGCTTTACGTCCTTAAGGTGTGCAGAAACTGCGGGATTGTCACGAGTTGCATGACTCGCGCGTTTAAAGAAGCGCTTGGAGAGTTGGGTGGAGGTTTCGGATGAGCCAAGGCATGAAGAAGGGAAAGATGGCGCGAAATTTGATCATAACAACGACGAGCTTATCTACTCCTGTTGTCCCGGTGGGCAGGACGCGGGACAGCATCTCGTGAACTTTTAAAACTGTCGCACGATCAAGGCCGATGTAACGAAGGCATTTAATTCAATAAATTGAGATTTTTTTGCTTGCTGTTTTGAGGAGCACAAATTTGACGGTTGCAATTTGTCATGTGGAGTAAAGCTTGTCTCACTACTACTCACTCTCTCTCTCTCAGTTCCATTAGTGGCCTGGGAGCTTCTTCAAGGACTTCAATTAGATATTTTTATAAAATACTGAATGGTGAATTCTTGGAGATTGCAATAAATCCATTAGAAATTTACATATCTTGTCTGGGTATATATTTAAATATGTATTTTTTTCTAGATAATGAGATAATGTCATTCTTTTTAATAATGAATCTTTATTTTATTTTGCCTTAAAGCAATTCTCAATATTGAAATTGAACCCTGATAAAATAGAGTTGATCTTTTGTTGGATATCAGGATGGATACAGTGCTGAGTTTCTTCGATTGAGTGGTTCTAAATGTTGGACATTGTCTGTCAAGGGTTAAGGGTTCTTCCTTGTATCCTCAGTAGTCTTTTCTCTTGGAATATAGCATGCACGCTCAAGAGGATGTGGTGTTAGCAAGGCGCGACCCAGCCCACTTGGGCCAGAAACAGGATCGTGCCTAGGCTCGGCCTGCTTGGTAGCAGATCGTGCAACGTTTTGGGACTCTAATGGGCTGGCCTTGGCCCAATTCTCATTTTCCGATCCAGCCTTGGAGGCCAAATCCAATAATGGGGCCCAACTATGGGAAACTTTTGAGGCCTCAGCCCCAAAAATCACTTTAGTGACCAATTCGGCCTAACAGCCGATCGTTGGGCCATAATTTAAAATTATATGCATTTGTTAGTGATCGTTCGGTCACTAATGATCACCAATCAGTAATCAGTTGACCCCATTTCTCTCATTTTTCAATCTTTACTCATATATTAATTTCAAACGCTTTTTGTCTCTACGAACGTTTGTTAATTCCGTTTATTTCCTTCTCCTTACAAGGATTTAGTCACGTTCTAAGTATTACAATGGAGAACAAAAACAACAATAATAATAACTGTGTCGAATAATTCCCATAAAATTTTGATTTCACCTTAAAATAGTTGTGGAACTCATTCATTGAATATTGTGATAACAACATTTACACGCCAGCTCAACCTTTGTAATCAATCGAATTTGACTTCGACAAGACACAGCTACTCATCAATTATGAGGAATTGTAGGAATGAACGTTAGAAGCTAGTACCCACAAAGACACTTCCCAAAATGATTCCCCTACCCTTGGAAAGCCCTACGCAACTATGGGCAAGCTTTAAAAACAAGAACATATTTAGAGAAATTTCCGGCTCGAAATCAATGTCAATTGTAACAAAAAGGCTATTTGCAAGGAAATAATGTATTATAAGGGTCGTAACTTTCACATGATGCTCACTTTAGTATGATCACTTGCAATCAACTACTAGAGTGTCATAATTTCCATACTACTTTCACTAGAATGTCATGACTATTCATTTAATTACTTGAGTATTGTAACTTTTAAAAAAGCAGTCACGAGCTCTTAAATGAGGCTTTTTCTAATATTTGTAAGAAATTATTTTTTAAATTAAAGAAAAAGGTAAACCATTTGTGTTTAGGGCGGGCACAGCCCGGTGTGTAATGCATTGATGAAGTCGATCTTTTCGTGGATTGCTTGGGTTCGAAACCAACCTCATCTTGAACGTCTGTGCATGGGCAGTCAAAGCTGACAAAACATTTGTTTGGAGGAAAATACCTAATGTGAGAAGCTTGTTGTTGCCACGCGTTAAATATGTGAAACGTTATCGGACAAAATACAACCTTTACGGTTCGACAATTGACAATCCCATGGTGTTCTTGGGGGCAAAAATCCAGTTCGAGTGATATATGATTCAGGTTTAGGTCTCCACGGCAAATTTTCTTTTGTCAACTGGAGGCTATGTTCAATAGGTTATAAACCTTCTATAGGATGAACAAATGTGTAATGTAATTTCTGGTTATTTGTTGTGTAATGGGAGTCCTGAATTGAGGAGGGCTCACATATTTTTCTTTCGTCCCTTTGACCAAACACACACACACACATACTTACCAATATAACATGATATGGATGTTGGTGTTAATTAATCAATCTATAATTTTGCAAGGGAAAATAAGTCGATTAATAATATGTCCGTAAAAATAGCGAGCGATGATTGAGTGGTTTGAAATCCAAAAGCATTAAGACCAAAGTATGTGTGATTTTTTACAAGTACTATCTTTAATTTTATAAGTACTTTCACACAAGAAGAAAAAAGAGAGTTTTCATTCCATTTTGAAAATTTCACTTCGGCAGATGTACTTTATCGTTGGATTTTTTTTCTTTTATTTATTTTTTCTCGCAACTTAAGTCGAAACACCTCCAACGGTATATAGAGCAGAATTATGATTTTGACCTTCATAGTCCAGAGTTTGGCAGCATGTATCACGGAACAGGAGAGTGGACAATAGCGAAGTAGCTTGGGCTCTGAAGCATCTTAAAGAAAGGAAGTTTGAAAGAGGTCTTGTCAAGTGGATCCAGAATGCTGCGATGTATTTTCTATGGGAGGAGAGGAATCAGGTGGTCCATGTTGATTTTGCTCCCTACACCAGCAGAGTCTTGGCAATTATTAAGCTTGATCCCTGCCAAAGATGGAGAATTCAACTTTTGTTGCTGGTAGGAAATGTTCATGGTTAGTTGCTGCTAGTGTTCTTGGTGGATTTTAAGGTGGATAATTTTCCTTGTAGCTGGGATTTTGGTTTTTACTAACTGCACGGTACATTTTATGAGATTTATCATGACAACGACGGAGCGGCTTGAAATGTTGTGATAGATTAATCAACATTCAAAGAAGGCCCGACCTCTCCCTCTCTAACAAGACGGCAGCAACAGTGGAGGGTGATGGCAAAACTTAATTTGAGTTTGGTTCAGTAGGTGGTTTGAGATCAGAGTTTATATGCGGACTTTTTGTACAAAGGGAAGATATTTTAGTCATTTATGCCTTGCAAAGATGAAATTGAGTTGCATATTTGCATTTCTAAAAAGAGATGATGCAAAGTGGCCACCCTTAGCCAGGTTGCGGGCTTGCAGTGGTGGTTGCGTATCATTGTCACGACCCTTACCCCTTTTGCCCTGTGTATTACTCCGAACACTGGCCTAAATTGAATTCCCCAATTTGGAATATCCCCATTCTAGGCACACCTCGTGACATTGGCACAATATAATCACAGCTCATGAAATCGAGTAAAAAAGTCATGGACCAGCATCTTCGACACATTGCAACTTGGAAGTTCATTTTTATCGAGATATCTTTTCAACAAAGAATCATAAAGAGAAAAAATAAGTAGGGTTTTCTATGCCTAGAAATGTATTACCACATGTTAGATTTACATCTCGTGCACATAATATATAAGTTAAATTTGAGAGCAAAACTAAATTACTTGAACATGCTTAATACTAAACAAAGAATTTTGCCAATAATATGTCAGAATTATGTCATGTTATTGTGCCTAAATAATATGTACTTCGATGATTTGCAACTTATATAAGAATTTTGCCAATAATATGTCAGAATTATGTCATGTTATTGTGTCTAAATAATATGTACTTCGATGATTTGCAACTTATACAAGAATTTTGCCAATAATATATCAGAATTATGTCATGTTATTGTGTCTAAGTAATATACCTCATGTTGTGTCATGTACTTTGAGGATTCGCAACTTATATAAGAATATAAAGTTGATCAAGGTAATTACTAAAAGAAAGTAAAAGGTACATAGACAAAAAGAGAAGAAAGTAAGGGAAATATTGAAAAGATATCTCAATTTTCACTCAATGACTGAGAAAAATACCAAAAAAGTCATAATTAATTCAATCCTAAAATTTCTAATTGGATTGATTTAGTTCCACACATTTTGCATTTGTGCCAATTGAATCCATTCGATCAATTCTGATCGTAAATCGCTAACATAAATGCCGGCCATCCCACATAGCATGGCCGGCATAGGATGGCCAATGCTAGCGTAGAAATTTTCACATAAATTTTTTTTATATTTTTTTTCGAAAATTTTAATTTTTCTTAATTTTTATTTTCATTTCCTTTTTTTTTTTTTTTTTTGGTTATATGTGGTTGGCGAGGGTTGCCGCACCCTCACCAACCACTAGGCAAGGGCTACAAAGCCCTTGTTAGTCATCATTTAAGGTTGCAGCCCTTGCCCAGCCTTGCCCAAATGCAGGCAAGGTGGAGGTAGGCATGGGTGAAGTTGGCCATCGCCTTGTTCATGGCTAGCAAGGCCGAGGCCACCTTCATTCTCGGCTGGTGAGGCTGGCCTCGCCTGCACCCACGACGCTCACCCTGATCAAGTTTTTGCATTCATCGAAGAATCTCGCTTCCGTGAAGAAAGTGCAGTGTGTCGTTCTCATGGAACCTCTGATCCTTCTTACTTATCATACAACGAACATAAACGATCACTTGCTTTGGGTCAACTTTCTCTTTCGATTCACGGAATTTGAATTTGTGATTTGTGTCCAGGGACTTGCCACTTGATCGATTGAGGATTTGGGTGAGAGCTGATATAATACGCAAATTGCCGGTTACAATTTCGGCGAATTTGAGGGAAAAATCGTGTCTCCTAATGGCCGCTTCAATGGCCAATCATCAATGCCTGACCCTGAGATGTGGATCATCCAAGGCACATTAGCATGGATTAGGGTCCTTCTCTGTCGAGATTAGGGTCATTCTCAACGTCGACAGAGAAGGACCCTTCATTTAGATCAAGAACCCCGACCAACATGGGGCCGGCCCTCCTCAGTTCAGGGGACTCCAGAGCAAGCGTAAGGCCTTGTCCCCGCCCCCCTGCAGGGGCAGTTCGGGCAGCTGTGGTACAGCCCGGCCGACCCGCCCGACTTCCTGAACTACGAAGGGTGTGAGTTGCTGCTGATATCGGCATCGGACGACATAGAGGAAGAGCTAGGGTTAGAGCTCAAAGGGGAAGGAGAGGCCGATTCCTCCTGTTCCGATCTGCTCAAGAAGTCCGAGGAAACTGCACCCGCGGATGCCCTCCTCAGGGGCACCTGGATCAGAATTTCAATGTTTTTTTGACATTTTTTGGTCTGTATTTAAGTAGGAGACCCGTTTCATGTTTCAACTGCAGTTGCGCATGTGTAATATATTTGGTACCC
Organism: Eucalyptus globulus; assembly: GCA_014182545.1. NCBI lineage: Eukaryota > Viridiplantae > Streptophyta > Magnoliopsida > Myrtales > Myrtaceae > Eucalyptus > Eucalyptus globulus. The sequence continues at coordinate 32,821,930 of CM024721.1, read as the reverse complement.
CGAATGCCAATCTTGCAATATAATCTAATTTAATCGGTCCAAATGGTTCTAACCTACTTAGGAATGATAATGATGCTTGCGTGGGCTAAGCAGTGGAATGCCAATCCCAAGAAGTTGGCGGAACCACCATTCTACGGTTCAATTGGGTTTGGCCATTGGAATTGCGATCACAGTCCTACTCATTCATGCAAACCTAATAAAACACGTCTTTAAAAAGTTAACAATCTCATATGATATCGAATTGGAAGTTCTAAATTTAAATCTTTTCATAGTATATTTATCTCCATAATTATCTCCATAATTAAATTATTGAGTGTTTAATATATTTAAATAATAAATCATGTTTTCATTTAACGATTTAAATTTTTAGAACAGTTCTCACAACTTTATTTGCATAAATAGGTAAATTCGAACCTAAATCATGTGGACAATGAAAGAGGGCAATTGCAAACAAGAAGAGTTTTTGAGCTTGTCGAATATAGAGACGGGTGAATGCCAGCCATTTTGGAGATTTTTGAATACTCATGTGTCCTTTTTAAAAATTTTCAAAATACATTTTAATATCATTATTTTCATATTATTATTGGATTGATAAATTGTCTACTCGAGGAAGAAAAGAGAAAACAATATAGAAAAGCTCAGGTCTTTCCTACCTAAAAATGAGGGGCAAAAACAAGCCGGAGGCTACAGGCTATATTTCGATACGTTAATGAAATGTAAATAATTAGACTTATTTAGAACTGCAAATTTCATTTCATAAAGTAATCTAGCTATGCCTAGTTAGATGCCAATTAACTCTTTGTGGCAGAATAGCTATGCGGAAAGCCCTCTATTGGAAGAAGCCTCGTCGGCTAAGTCAACTATCCCTTACTCATTTTTGAATACATTGAGATTGTTTGGCTACTTAACCATTATATTGGATCAAATCCAACGTCCTCTATGACACTAACCAAAGTGATGATGTGCTTAGAAAAAGACTAGGGATTAGATACCTTTTGTGCTATTATTGGTTGGACAAAATTGCATGTTTTAATTTGTTCATTTGTACTTGTTTTCTTGATTGTATCATCTTTGTAAACTCATAAATTATATTTGTTTCAATCATGTCATCTCGATGTTTCATAAGTGTTTTGATATGAGAACAGCTTATATTTCTACGATTATTCATGGAAATTGTGTTAGGATGACTCGATCTAAGGGGAAAAAACTGTACTTGGTAAATCACCGTATTTTGGGAGCTCTTTTGGCGAAGATATCACATTTTGTACCAAAAGAAGCAATAGTGGGGCCGGTGAAGTCTAATTGACGGCTAACAAAGGCTAAATTCGATATGAAGTCTGACTCATTAACTTCTTACTCATTAACATTGGGCCGTGGCCCTATCACATACAACGGCCCCAGCTAATTAACTACTATTCGTTTGAAAAGTTCCCGTGCATCTCCATGGATTTTTTATGATAGGAGAAGAAAGAAAAAGAGATTTTTTTTTTTTTTTAACAACAGAAAGAAAAAGAGAATCATATGAGAGCCACTTGCGCCCACCTGTTAGGGTTGGGGCCTAGTACAACCCCTTCTCACTTGGGCCACTATCTCGGCTTTGGCCCTACCCAAGCCCAATTCATTTTTATTTTTTCAAACAACAACCAATGATCACTATTATAGCAGTGGCTATTAGGGCGTGCGTAGACCGGCATGACTTGGCCCAAATGATCCAAGGGAAGAACCGTCAACCTTTGGGCTTTGAGGGAGCCCATGACCCAAGGGAAAAATTCAATCAGGCAAACAAAGGACTTTGAGTCGAGAGTGCCAATGGCATCACTGATTGAGGAGAATATCATGAACTGAAGATTTTCAAGACACAACAGGAAGAGGAGGTGGCTAAGTTAGCTAGGCTTGAAGCTCCTAAGAGTCTAGGGTTTCCTATAATTAAATGGGATCAAGTGGTAGATGGCGATATTAGATTTTCACTGTTAGATGGAGGCTAGATATGCAATTATAAGTTGATGACATGTTGTATATAGAGAAGTCTTCTTCTATCTGACCAAAAAAAAAAAAAAAAGTCTTCTTCTATGATTGTGCAAGTCCAACACAATGAAAATCACCAAATTAGTCATGAATATATTATATCAATTTAACTCTAAATTTTTTAATTTCCTAAATTTAAACCTAAACTTTTGCTCAAATTTCAATGTAGTTTTTCTGTTCAATTGCTGCTAAAAATTGCCGACTTAACTTTTGGTTATCACCAACCGTTCCACATGGCACAATAGACAATCTAGTCTATATGACTACTCAAAACGACATAGTTTTGTTTATTTTTCTCAATTTTCTCACTTTTTTCTTTTCTTTTCTTTTTCTTCTGTTTTTTTTTTAATTTTTTTTTTTATTTTGTTACTATTCATCTTCTCCATTGAAAAGGATTTGCGATGTGTTGATGTTGTCACGACTTGTCACCGCTGCAAGCTGAATCGGCCATTCACAATAACTTCCTCTCTTTCTACAGCAGAAGAACCATTCAAATGTTAGCCCCTCCTAATTTTGAGCTTCAAACTTCGAGAGGGAGTCAGACCTGTGAGCCCTTGACCTCCATTAACGAAGGCACTCGAGCGACCTCAAATCTGGGTTGTGCGACACCAAATGTGAAGGAGCGTGACGTCAAATGAGGTGCCGTGCCCTAATCACAGGAGGCGAGCTCCATTAACGGAGGTTGACCACCTAGCGAAGAAAGAGAGAGAGGATGGCGGCTTCTGTATGACGGTGATAATCGTCATTTTCCTTTAAAGCACATAAGAAAAGGGTAGATTATTATAATATCACCTCAGAATTGTGTTATCATAATGTAAACTAGCAAGAACTTACATATTGTAAATTAATGTTTGAATTATAAGATTGTACAGAGAAATCGTATCCAGTAAGTGAATTTGTTACTAATTTTTGTGCTAGAAATCAAAAATAATATTATTTTTGTTTATGTGATATAATCATATTTCGGGAATAAATGACTTCTAACATGTCATTAGTTGGCTTAGGAATATATTAAAAAAATTCATTGTTGAAGTAATTTTACCTTAATACAATATGACATGTGATCTATTCTATACCGATATAATTCGGTTCACTCCAAAAGTATGCGTGTTTTTCCATAAGTTCCAATGTGTTGGAGACAAAAATTTTGTTGAAAATCACATATGTATGTATACTTTACATAAAGTGAGTATTTAACTAATGGAGTTCTTCCCCATCTAATGAATATAACATGACCGAATATTGACAACAGCCATTGTTGTACTTTGGTGAGCTATTGCAATTGTAAATTGTTTCAATGTAATCTAATATTCCATACATTAAGCAGAAAAAAGAGTTTAAGTTTGCAATTTTTTTCTATATTATTTGATCGAATTTAAGTAATGACGCTAACTTATTAAGCATATCGTTTAATGAGCAAAGCCACAAAAGTTAAAATACATTTATTAAAGCACTTTACACGAGACATACTCACACTGTCCATTTAACAATCGAGATTTTGATTAAAAAAAAAACAATTGAGGCATATTAGAGTTTATTTGTTTTTTTTTGGTCAGTAGAGTTTATTTGTTGAAAATTGTTTAAGGGGTCGCTAGTTTGACTGTGGGCCCCACAAAAGAAAACTAGGAAAAAATATTACGTAGGCCTGTTCCTCCACGTCATCATGGCCCTGCCCATTTAATGGACGACACGTGGCACCTCGTGTCATCCAGGGGTCCCACTTTCTATCTTTCCATTGAAGAAATCTGCGCCCTTTCTCTCGCTTCCTTTTTTTGTCGAATTTCACTCCCGCCATCTCCTCCAAAGAACGAAGAAGGCACACTCTCTGCTCTCTCTCCCTCCCTCTTCACTTGTTCTTCCTCTTTTCATTTTCTCAGAAATTCAAAGAAGGAACGTGGCTCTCTCTTCGCTCCCAGTACTGTGAAGCTGTCTCTCTACTCGCTTCCAACCACGCGTTCGCCTCCACCGTTGCCTCCTGGAGGCTCCGATTCTCTCTCCGCTTGGTGGTCGGGATACCTGTATTTTGGCATCGTTGGTTTTGTCGTTCTTCAATGTGTTTTTGAGTTTACAGGAGTCATTGCTTCTGCAAGAGAATTTGAGAAGTTGTACAAATTATACAAATTAGGAAATCAAGTTTCCTGGGGTTTGCTTATGGAATTGTTTAGATCTGTTAACGACAAACCAAGCCTTATCATCACTAAGTGGGATCGGTTGAATGAATTCCATTCAATCCTCAGTTGGATCAATTGAAGCTCAAAATACTCCATGTGTTTTTTTAAAAGTCTCCTTCCACATCCTTCTAGGTCTTCTCCTGCCCCTTCGAGCCTCTGTTTCCAGTGACCCCTGATATTTTCTTGGTTTGCACTGTTAAGAGATTTCCAAATGAACGCCAATTGCAAAGCAGAGGATTGGAGGGACTGCTTGTTTCCTTGTCAATTTTTGGGAGTCGGCATAATATCTTTGGGAGTACACAGCTGTTTTTCCATTTGATGCTTAAGGTTATGAATCTGTTGATTCTTTCTAGACCATGTGATTAGTCTTGTCTTGCTTGAGACTCTTTGCTGCACCGAAGACATCCCCCCCACCAAAAAAACATTCGTAAGGTTCACACCCTAACACGATCCATTCTTGGCTGTTAAATTTTCCTTCTTTTTCTTAATACAGCTGTTTTTTTTTTTTTGGTAAAAAAAAAATAATCATCTGTTATGTAGTCTAATCATCTGAAATTTGCTTTTTAGAGGTGGTGTCCTTTCTGGTAGGCTGAAAATAATCACATGATGTAAATACGACCGGCAATATTTTCTGTCAAGAAGCAACTTGTAAAGCACGAAGCGATGACCACGGAGATCACAAAGGCAACTCCCACAACTTCTCTGGGCTTGCGAGGCATTTGTTAATAGGACACGGCCTATCCTACATTATGGAATAATGTATTAGATTTTTGAGCTTTCCAGGTCGGGAGGGAAAGAAGGCATTAGTAAAAGTCCATGTTGGAGAAAATTAAGAGGAACAGAGAAGTTTAGTTGGAGAAAATTTCTTGCTTCACTTTAACGATAAATTTTCTTATTAGTACCCTTTATTGTTATGGTGGTGACATCATATGTTGACGTTCCTGCGGGGATGCAGGGGAGCAATTCCATCGTCCTCCCACAAGCTGAGCTAGCATGCGCTGTCTGGCACTTTCATGCCTGTCTTTGAGACCTTTCAACGTGAGTGGAGTATGCGGTTGAATGACCGTCACTGCAACGGCCTTCAGATGTAGTGTTGGTGGTGGGGGTTGACTCTAAGGCAAACTCAACAGGGGTAGATTCAAGAAGAGAAGCTGGGGGGATGCCTCTAGTTATGGCAGACCTAACTGGTCTTTTGTTTCCAGTTTCTTATAACAATTTGCAAGTAAGATTACTTATGATGCTCACGCTTCTTTGTTCATGAATCAGCCTTACAATTCTTGTGTAAATTATTCATTAGAGATCATTTACCCCAAAAAAAATTTCCATCTATTCCCTTTGCATCCCTCTTTAGACTACATGAAATATTGAAATGTCATGTCGTGCAAAGACAACCATATCAAATATCAAGAAAAGACCCTATTTTGATTGCAATGAACTAAGAAAAATGCCTAGATCTTCCAATGAGCGTGGAACTATAAAAGATTGGCTTATTCATATTAATGAATTCTATGGTATAGACTTTCCAGACTTCTCTCATTGAAGGTAAATCCTCTGCAACAAAATGAGTGATTCTCCGTTCTTAGGAGCTGCTGCTCAACTCCTCTTGAATGTAGTCTCAAGCATATTGGCAGGCACCGGGAATTATTTCAAAATTGCCTGGAAATAACAAAAAAGCATAAGAAACTCAAAACTGTAATATTTTAGGGTTAGAAAAATGTGTAAGAGCCAGCAGCTGAGCAAACGGCATTCCATACCTGTCAGAAATATATGTTGTTCAGATTCCCAGGATCATCTCATACTGCACGCATAACTGAAATTTGCTTCCCATAGTTCAAATCCTCTTCCCTTTGCTCAAGCTCAGTAAAAGATCAGCAAAAATGTGCTCATGGTGGGCATTTTCCCATAACCTGCATAAGCATTGAAAAGCTGTTTTATAACCAACCATGACAGAAGGGGAAGTGTGCATGTTTGCGAGTAAAATTTCACAAGCTATTCGTACACCTAAAACCATTAACATAAGATAACTAGAATGCAGTTTCCTTTCACTTGCCTGGGAAGCAGTTGATGTCAATTACATAATACCTATATCTCTATTCACTTGCTCCCTTTTATCATAGCTATGTTGAACAGCTGGAGACCCTGAATCGATATGCACATAATAAACATAAAAGAGGTGCCTATGGCCCTACTGGCATAGTAGAAAAAAATGAAGTGTAAAACCACATTACCAGCCGGTAGTTTGCAAGCCGCTCCAGTAATGGCCTTGGAGGGAGTTCTGCATGGGAAGGAAGACTTATGACAAGGTCTTAGGAAGAAAATCTAAGGGTTAATTCTTTTATTTGTAACTGCTATGCCCGCTCATAAGTATATGTTTTACGGAGAAGATGACAAACCATGTAGAGAACACTCAAGTAATTGTTTGTGGAACATTGAACGAATCATGAGGCAGAAATGTTTCATAAGAAGTTACAAATAGAACTCCAAATGTTTCATCTTGTTTCTTGTGTTTGCAGATGCTTCAAGAAGAAGTAGACAATATTTTGCAAACCACTAATAGCGAATGAAACAATAGCGCGGAAAGGGAATTTTTCTCTCATGCCTCTCGTGTTTCTTCCTCTAAAAGTCCAATTTTCACTAACTAAATAAGGTTGCAGGGGATGATGTTTATTACGAAGTCTTCAATCTGAACCAACAGATGGACATGACATAAACAGCATAAGCCTGGATGAAAATCTTACGCTCAGACTTGCATCACAAGGAAGGATATTAACAGAACAACTAAACCCACAGATCTCCTGGTTTCCTGTGCCGGTGAAAGATCACCTAGAAACTGACTTGAAAATTCTCACTTAATAAGATATACATAAAGGAAAAGCAGTTCAATATCTCTAACCGGCAACATCGGGGTCAGTATCTGCATCTTCTGCTGATGATGCAGCAGCAAGAGAAACCCTTCGGAATGGAAAACTCCGGTGACTTTAGAAAGTTCCCGTCTGCTGATATTTGCTAGAGAGAAAATTCTAACACCCTTTGCAAACTCGCCGATGGTATATACCTTAAGAGAACACCACCTTCAACAAACAAAGCACAAGTTGTCAGACAGTTGATTTTCGTGATGTGATTGTCAGAGAGCGTATGCAATCTAGCAACCGACACCCTCAAAACAGAAACGAAGAATTACACCATGATTAACAAACTCCTGCAAAACCAAGGGAGGCTCGTGCTCTACAATGGAGTACCGACCATAAGCAAGGAGTTGGGACTTCCATCCACCACTAGTGGTTCGTCAACTGAAATGGCAATCAGTCATAGGGCTTGACTCTCACCAAGAAGGTAGCCCACCCAAAATCGAAACCAAGAATTGGTAAATCCGGCAGGAATTCGAAAGAGGGAGAAAAACCTAACCTGATCCGAGCTCCTCGGACGCAGATGACGAATCGGCGCTGCCGATGGGTCTTTGGGAGGCGATGGTGGTGGCGTCATTGGGAGCGAAGAGAGAGACACCTTCGTAGATATGGGAGAGAGAAGGGGTTCTGAGCTCGTCCGACGCAGAGGATGAATCGGAGCCGCTGATGGGGCTCTGGGAGGCGACGGCGGATGAGGCGGCGTGGTTGGGAGCGAGTGAGAGACAGCTTCGCAGTAATGGGAGCGAAGAGAGAGCAGCATTCTTTCTTTGAATTTATGAGAAGATGAAAAGAGGAAGTGGAGAGCGAGGGAGGGAGAGCACAGAGAGCGTGTCTTCCTCGTTCTTTGGAGGAGAGAGGGAGTGAAATTTGAAGGAATGGAGGACAGAGAGAAACAACGCGGGAGAGATGTCTTCAGTGGAGGAGAGAGAGAAGTGGGACCCATGGACGAAAGTGGCGCCATGTGTCGTCCGCCGAATGGGTCGGTCCCATGGTGACGTGGAGGGGCCGGCCTACGCGATATTTACATCTTCCAACCATCTCTTGACCTTTCTCCTGAAAGTTGACAGGCATTCATCCAAGGTCTCGTTATCCTCCATGCATTTCCCTTTGATGGATAAATGGCTCTCAACTTCCGCTCGTTGTCGATCGCGCTCCTGCATCTTTGCTTGGACCTCCGAAAGCCGTTGCTTCATAGATCTCCCTTCACGCCGAATATGAATATCGTAATGTTCAATCTGGCCTTCAACTTCAGCAAGAAGTGCTTTGAGCCTTTCCTTTTCTGCAGTAAGTTCATCCCTCTTGTCATGAGCAGCCTGATAAGAACTGCGCTGTTCTTTCAGAATTTTCTTTCCATCTTCCAGTCTGTCTTCCAGTTTGTTGAAGCTCTCTTCAACGGCTGTTGACATATCAATCTTGTCGCAGTTCTGTCTAAAAACTTCAATACCATCAGCAAACTCTTCGCAGTCATGCTGAAATTTGGGAGTCTTGGTGAAGCAATCATCACCAGAACTCAACTCGGCGAGCAGATTCTTTATTCTATCTTCGACGCTCAAGTTAGAAGCAATCTGGGAGTATCCTTCTTTTGTGAGTTGGTAAAGCTCCTCCCATTTAGCCCTTACGCAATCGACAGCTCCAGGTGTCATTGTGTCAGAACCAGACGGGAGGGGCCTTTCACGCCTTGGTTTTACTACTCCCAAGATTTCATCAATTGCTTCTAAATCGGACATCTCAATGTCTGAAGCTTCAGAAGCCGATTCTTCAACCGCTGTGGATGATTGTGTACTGGGCAGATCAACCATTTCCACTGCTACCTGAGAGGGCATGCATGCTGTTGATGTTGTTGGCATTGCGGTTGATGGCAAAGCTAGTGCAGTTCCTGAGCCTGTAGTAGACGGATCATTGCTCGGTTCTGGTTCAAGTACATGTGCGGCTGATTCACCAACGCTGGAAGTCCTCGCATTGGTTTGCTTCCCTGAGTTGGTCAACGATTGAACTTCAGGAGGCTGAATAGGTATTTGCGTGCCTTGAGGGAGATTAAGCTTATGGTTTCTCTTTGATACTAATTGACTATGTTTCTCGGTACTCATTTGACAATCTTGCAAGTCCTTATGTAGATCTGTTTCCATCGAACTATCTTCATACATAAATGAACTCTTGGTTTTTAAACCAATTGATGCATGACCAACCTCATGGAGTAAAGCTGGTTTCATTAGTTGATTGTCTTGAACCAAGAACCTTGAATGGTCCTCTAATTGCTTGGATATTAATTTGAATCCCCATTTTTTCACGTCCGTGCCCGATAAAGTAAGGTTGAGTTGTACATGACTCCCATCAGGTCGACCAAAATCGACTATTCCCCATAGTTGAGACGGTGTGGTATACAAAAGCCATATATGATCTGAATTCAGCATATGGGGAAACTGTATAGAGCAATCCCGCCTTTCACCATTAACATGTGGTACAACCTCAAATGGGTGATCCTCTTTCTCTTCAGCATTACCGACGATGACACAGAGAACCAATCCAACTAACTTTTCATACAATTCCTTCGAAGTCATGAAAGATACAAACCCCTCTTTAATAGGAAGGACCCAATTGGGCATCTCTCCTCCGGGGAGAGTAATAGAGTAACCAGAAAACTGTCATAAAGATAAACCATTAGGAAGTATCGAGTTTGTAATTTGTACCCAAATACAAGAATTCAATATGAGTATAGTGAGTAATCCTAGTGAATTCCACTTGGAAATTGAGCTCTATAAATGAGTAGAGATCCATTGATCCTCGTTTGCATTAATAGACAAGTCTTGTGTGATAGGATTCATTCCAATAAAATTACAAATGCGCACTCAATCACATGCATATATGTGCAATTGTTTTTCTTAGGGCTCCAATCTTTGCATTTTCTGCTTTTGCAATACACAAGCATCCACCGTATCCAGCATATACTCCACATTGATGTGTTTGTGCATGTGTGTATGAGAGAGAGAGAGAGAGAGAATCTAACCTTGCCTTGTGCCGAAATAGAAGCAATGGTCAACCCTCTACGGACAAAATCATGAATGGAAGTAATATCTCCAATTTTTCGGAGAGAATCGCAACCTGCGGCCCAAAGACTGTTCAAAAATGGTGGAAGCTCGTGAATCTCTCGTAATTCACGGCAATTCATGACTTCCAATATCGCCAAGTTATCACGCTTATTGATGGATATCGGAAGGCTAATCATATTGTTCTGTGACAGATCTAAATGTCTCAAGAAAGGAAAACAGGAAAGATTCTCAAGAAATTCTATTTCGGATAGACTACATCCTCTAAGCATTAACCAATGTAGATTTGAAAGTCCAATCTTCATGTGCGAATCAACTAAATCCTCGTACTTTGGAAATCTGAGTAAACTTGTGCAACCATCAAGTCCCATCTCTTTAAGGCTTTGTAACTTGTAGATGGTAGATGGAAGACTTACAAGGTTCTTGCAATGATTTAAATGCATTTTCTCCAAAAAGACGAGATTTTCTATTGATTCGGGAAGTCTTTTTATAGCGGTTCCTCGTAAACAAAGCTCTTTCAGGCCTTTGTGTTTAAGTGGAATATCAGGAAATCTTTCAAATTTTGTACAATAATCAAGATTAAGGTATTGGAGATTATTCGGCTTGAGCTCAGTTGGGAAAATACTAAGTTCAGAGCATCCGCTTAATTTCAACACCTGTAACTTCTCATGACATGCAATTGACTCATGTGCTGCTACCAACTTTTCGCAATGCTCAAGATTCAATTCCGTGAGATTTGGAAGGCCTGAGACGTCGGGCATAAGAACCAGCAACTTGTTTTTACTTAAATTAAGATACTTCAATTCTGAGACCTGCAAAAACAGGAAACCGACTTTGATGAACATTCTGAAAGGGAAAAACGAGGGGTGTTTGTGCGATGCTGTTGCCAAGTTTACGGATTTTCATCCTTTGGCCACAACACTCTTCACGTGGAAGGAACCAAGGAGCATCGTTAGATCAGGCAACTTGGAACCTGCCATTCGGTTTTATGGGTAAATTTCTTAAACTATTAATAACTTTGCGTTCAAAGTTACTGTAAATTGATATTGTGAAACTTTATATTCATTACCTGTAATTACAAATCTATATCTATATATGGAAAAGCTTTCACGAGATTGAGCCACGTGGCATGCTCACGAACAAGATTTATCAGGTAATTTAGTTTTCATAGTCACTTTAGCAAAGCAGAGATAACTATAATCCTTTTGCATTTTACATATTATTTGAAAGGGTTACATAATAGATACATAATATTAAAATGTTTCACAAACAAATTATGTTAGACGATTATTATATGTATAACATGATAGTCCATATTTTACGAGTAAAAAATATAAGATGATCATTAGGAAATTACAAGTTGATTTTAGAAATAACTGAATATTAAAAATTATAGAATTTTTTTAGCAAATATAAGGGTCACATTATATAATGTTCAAACGTAACTGACCAAAAAAAAAAAAAAAAATTGTTCAAACGTATAGTTGTAACTCTTATCACTTTATAATTAGTGACATTTTTGGTGGTATGCTTCTGCTGGACCACTTATATCGAATTAGTTGAACACGGATTGCACACATTATCAGCAAAGTTTCTAATAATATTTAATTAGGTCTACTTAGAAATGCATCTCCATTAAGAACTGATTTATGCAATTAACAAGGCCTTGTTTTGCAACAAGGTGCATTCAAACCTTCAATTGAGCTAATTCTAATGACGTGTGAATAAGGCTCTATCGCTCGGTGACTGCATGACCTCTAAAGTTACTTAAATGTTATGATTAGTATATCTGATCTGCCACATCCCAATCAAACCTTTTACCACTCGGCCAGGTATTCCTTAGGTGGTTCTACTTTACATACATGTTAACAGGTTGGTTCAAGTACAGAGCACGTGGGTTCTGGAACCACTCATTATTGAGGCTAGAAATTTAATTATGGGCTTTTCTAACTTAAGTTTGGCCTATTGCAGTAGAGAGTCAAATTTAGTTGTGGATTGGTTAGCAAAAACACATAGAAATGGGTCTTTACCTTTTAATTGGTTGTCCAACCCACCGGAAGCCCTTTGGTCCTTATTCTGTTCTAATTCAAGTTTGTTGTACTCAAACTCTTTGAGTTAGTTATGATAGTTTATTTTCGACCCCAAAAAAAAAAAAAAAAAAAAACAGGTTGGTTCATCATATTTTTGTTTCCTTTTTATTTGATCATTGTACGATTTTTTACCATGTTTATATGTAAACATTAAACGGCCAACATAGTTAAAATTAGGTTACACAACTTACACTAGCAGATTTGCATTTTGAATTTCTCCACTAGGCAGATTTGATTTGATTTTGAAGTACAACTATGTCGATATTTAGAGATATTAAGTTTTGAAAACACTTGAACTTCATCTATACTAATACATAAAGTAAAGGGTTAATACCTTAAAAAACCCCAAACTGGTACACTTGTGACAAATTTACCCTAAACTATTTTTTTGACCATGAAAAACCCCAAACTGATACACTTGTGACAAATTTACCCCCGACTAACTATAAAAACCTAAACTGGTACATTTATGACAAATTTACCCCAAATTAATTTATTCGACCACAAAAAACCCCAACCGGTAAATTTGTGACTAATATACCCTTCGAAAAATTATATTAATACCACAAAAAATCACCAAAATTATAAACTATGACAAACAGAGTGTAAAATCCCAAATTGATATAACAGTCAATTGTCACGTATTATTTAACTTTATAATTTAACAAAAAAATTAACTAAAACTAACGAGAGGGTAAATTTATGTACCAGTTTAAGGTAAATTTGTCAAAGGTATACTGGTTTGGGGGTTTTTTGTGGTCAAAAAAATAGTTTTGGGTAAATTTGTCACAAATGTACCAGTTTGGGGTTTTTCAAGGTATAAACCCTAAAGTAAAAGAAGAACTTTTACTTTTGAGGGATCTCAATCTTGTATTTTTTATTCCTTCCATCAATCATTCTCAATTACTTATTTTACAAATATTCTACCCATGGACAAAGAAGTGAAATTGCTTATTCTATAGGAAAATGAGATGGTGACGGTTCATTATCGACAATGAAAGAAATGGCCCATCATTCACCGCTCATTTTCATTGGTAAACGGGTATAATTGTTGTATTGGTTTTTAATTTCTTATCCCTACAATATCTATTATTGTCTACAAATATCCCATGTATATGAATCTGCGTTTTTTTACTACATTAAATCATTTGAACAATAATTTTGGTTAATAGAACCTAATAGCCACAAAACCAAATTCTAAAGATGGTTGGCTGCGTCATACAAAAATGTTGTGATTTATTAGGCCACATGCAAGAACTATGATCCTTCTTTCTGTCGTGAGAATTGAAAGCTATTTCTTTCTTGACTGTCTATATCAATAATATTGCGAATACACAGTGGTGAATTATTTTTAGACTTGTGATAGCAGTGTGATTTATTTTTACTCTGGTGATTGTCAAATAAATTTTGGATTGTGTTTCAAGAGTGACTTAATTTGATCATGTGCAAGAATAGTGTTCCTTGTTTGATGCAAGCGAGTGTCATAGACAAAAAAACTCATGCAAGTACAAAAGAGTTAGGGACGAAAATGTCACAGTACAAAAGAGGTAGGGACTAAAATATCACGGTTTTTCTACCAAATTAACCAAAATTTAACATGATATTACTGTGGATGTAATTCCCTTCATATTTTAGTTCTGTTTCACTAGTAAAAAGTCCTAAGTCTAGGCAGTGATCTAAATGTCGTTGGTAGTTTACATGAATATACGAAAGATGTTAGCAAATGAAAGCCAGTATATGGTAGAAAGTTAATTACTCTAATTGTTGCTGGTTGCCCATCATTCGGAAGAGGGAGTTCGTGGTCCAAAATGCACCGTCGAGAATAACGGTGCCGTTATATTAGCATGGCCCTATTCCATATTATCTCTCACATATTTCTATATTAAAATTTGAATTTTTAATGATGCAATGACCTTCACAAGAAAAGTTTTCAAATCTTGAAATATCTTTCGCTTTCTGCATATATGTATGACATTTATTTATAATGTATTTATCAACAGAACTTTTCCCATAAAATATTTCTAACAAAGTTGTTTCACTCAATTTTTCACATGCCAATTTGGCTTCACGTAAAAATATTTCTGAGGCAAGTATTTAGGATCATTTTGAAAGAAAACATAAGTAATTCCTAAAACATAGGAAAACCACTTCCTTTTGCGTACTAGTTTGTATAATACGCAATATATATACACACATATACAAATGAAGTAGATAATAAAGATGTCTATCTTGATGAATGCTTACCTTAAATTGTTTTGGCACTATGATACTGCTTTCGCTCATATCAAGTCCCTTCAATTTCTCTGGAGCGGAGGAAAATTCTGGAATAATGGAACATCTAGGCCATTCCAGCCATCTAAGCTCAGCAGGTAAACATATGGTACTTTGGAAAGAAGTTTGCACGTTACGCAAGATGAGCAATCTCAGACTTTTCATTTTTGTAAAAGCATTCGAAGTGATACGCATCTCTGTTAGCTTAGGTTGCTTCACCACTATGGCTCTTACAGAACTGGTGCTATCATAACAGTCTCCCTGTATATACAAGACTATCTAGGTTATACATATTTAGTAACAAGAGTCAAAGATAAGGAACAGAGTTTTCATTGTATTTGCAAGTCTTACCTTGTCGCATGATAGAACATCTGCAACATCATCAAACAACCATAGCCTGCTGCGTCTCCCAGGATCATCGCGACATTCTTGATTCACAATATCCATACCCATGGCTTGAATCAAGTCATGCATTTGTAAGATTCCGTACTCAATTCCTATCAAGGACCTCTCGATGAGAATTTCTAATCCTATTGTTGACGGCAAATCACAACTATCTAGAACTCTCTTTATGTACTCGATGGTGTACCCATTGAAGAAGCAGGCAATGTGGAGAAAAATCTCTTTCTCATATTCCTCCAATGCTTCATAACTTATTTGGAGCACATCATTAATGGTTTCATTTGGAATCGCAGAAAGTTTAGCTAGTGTACTTTCCCATTCATCTTCTTTTCTACCACATAAGAAGGCACCCAGCACCTCAAGTGCTAATGGAAGGCCTTTAGCATGATCCAAAAACTTATCCACTAGATCTATCTTGATTTCTAAATTTATATGTGTTGGAAAGGCATGTTTACTAAACAGGTCGCGAGCTCCATTATCATCCAATGCTCCAACTCCATACACATGATCTTCATCAATCCCGTGAGAAGTTAGCAAATGTTTATCTCTTGTAGTAATGATGATCCTACTCCCACTACCAAACCACTTGCCTTCTCCCGCTAACGCATTTAACTGGTGCCGATCATCCACATCATCAAGGATAAGGAGAACTTTTTTGTGACAAAGTCTATTTTGTATTAGATTAATACCTTTGTCGACACTAGACACTGCTAATTTGTCTATTGGTGATAACATATCGGATAGTAATATTTCTTGCAAAGTAACTAAACCATTACAATTTTGTGAAGTTTGTCGAACATTTGCCAAAAAACATGAATCCTCAAATTTTCTAAAAATATCATTATAAAGGGCTTTAGCCAAAGTCGTCTTTCCTATGCCTCCCTGTCCCCATAATCCCACCATGAGAACATCATCTCTAGATTCAAGGCTTAACATTGATTTCAGCTTAACCACTTGGGAATCTATCCCAACTGGATGCTTAGCAACATGCAAAGGTATTCGGATTAGGTGGGTGGAGACTTTGCTCACAATACTTTGTATAAGCTTTGACTCATCTCTGAAAAAGAAAATAGAAAAGAAGTTGTGGCATTGTTTTAGCAATTTCAATAAGCAAATAACGAGCAATTACTAGCCAACAATGACAAAGCAATGCATCACATTTTCACATAACATAACCAAAACAAAATATATTCCCATCGAGTCAATTTAGAACTCAAAAGAGCTCCACACCAATCAAAACAACTTAAGGGTTTAACTTTTAGTTATCCAAGTGATGCATGTTCTTTGATGATTTGTACATGATGATTTACTTATTTTTGTTGTTAAACCGTTAATGTGATCTCTTCATACGCTTAATCTAAAAGAGCTACTCAGCACTTTTAACGATGGTTAAGATTTAGATTTGAAAAATATAAAAACACCCTGAAGCACAATGTCATTACCTTATATGGCCTCTGCACACCAATTATCTTGTATCAATTGCTAACTTTCTCATTCCTTCCAAAGAAATAGGGGAAGTGCAATAACACATACTTAACATTTTGTCCATTGATCGATCAAGTTTTAACATTTTATATTGTTCATATAATTCAGTAAAACTTTCAGGCGATGAAGTCCTATTGTCAATTTTTTTTTCTTCAACAGGAGAAAGCCACATGTCTATTCTGTGGTTAGCTACATGCGATATTTCAAACTAAAATGCCACCAGCAACGAGTTTAGGACTTGGTCGACCCAAATCGAAAATATGTAGAAATCAATTTACCAAATAAAACGCGAACACCTCAATAACCCATAGAAAAAATTTCTAGAATTTTTATTACACTTTGAGGAGGGTAAAAAGGATCCAAACGACAGAGTTATAGGGATTTCGTGAATGACTCGAGGATTAACAAAAGCCAATGGCAGAATTACTTTTAAGTTATCAACTAATTTTAAGCTACCGATTCTCGTTTGAGTTAATTTTCACATTTATTTTTCCTTATTCATAAAATTTTCTTATATTTTGACAATTTCTATTTATCTTTCTTGACTACACTTAGATATACCAACTCTTTATATGAAATTACTAACTTAAGCGACTTAAGAATTTTCAAGACTCATAAGATGAAGCATCTATACATATACTTACAATCATGCGTGCATCGATTTATTTATTTATGTATTTTTTTAACG